>VDFB02373365.1:79259555-79589693 GCA_007258455.2 Sequoia sempervirens
TTGCATTATCATCAATTAGAAAACATTCTCATTTAGTTGCATCATCATTTGCATACATTAGGAAACATTACATCATTCATCCATTCATGCATCATATCATAATATTTGCATCAAAAAATACAAAATTGACGTCCATCGCATCTCATTTACATAATCAAAATTATTTCATTTAGTGGCATTAGGGAACTGGTTCACTAAGCTTAAATGAGTGAGTCTCTTTAGATTTCCAAAAGAATTGGGAAATATGTCAAGTTTTGTGAAGCTTAATTTAATAAAGAATCAATTGATCACAACCTTCCCACAACTCTTGGAAGGTGGATAGATTCACTCATTTAAGCTTAAAACCCTAGAACACAATCATCTGCATAATCATTTGCATCACATAATCATCATTCATCATTATAAAAAATCACACATCATTTGCATCAAATAATCATCATTCATCATTATAAAACATCACATAAACATCAATAGAAATATGCATCATCATATACACATTCATTCATTCATTACATCATTTATTTGCATTAGAAAACAACAAAAACATAAAATGCATTACATTTCATTAGCATAATAGGATCCATCACATGTATCATATAGGCATCAGTCATCAAAAAATCCTAGAATCATAACACATAGGTTGAATCATCATTTGCATCCATAACATATCATATCATCATCATATAGAACATCACATTGCATCATAACAGAGAAATAAAAATGCATCCATCAATAATTCTGCATAATCATCAATAGACATAAACGTCATCCACCACATTGCATATCATCATCATAACATAGAAATTAAATGCATCATAGACATCTATCATCATATCAACACATAGATCATAATCATCACTTCATATCATATAACCTCAAAAATCATAATGTCAAAATGTACAAGGATATCTGAAAGTATGATGAGATACATCAATATAAAAAATGGCACTATATCATAAAGTCTAAACACAAGAAGTACATCATTAATGTCACAATAGTGTATACATCATGTCCAAAGTAAATCAAAATATGTGATGTCAAGCTCCCCCTAGATGTTGTTGGCCTCATGGAACAAGTACCTCCTCCACCTGATGGACCTGCACTAGGATCTCTCATATCTCTAGGAAATGGCTGAGTAACACCCATGCTAACAATCTGAGACCGAGATCTACCAGATCAACATAGTACAAAGCTCTCTCACTACTCGGAAGGAACCAACTGATATTTACCCTTGTAAAACTGTAACTCCTGAGTAGTGTGTCTAATCTCTCTAAGGAACTCCATTGTACCCATAGTCGTTGCAACCTATTGTAATCTCTTAGTAATGGCCTCGACCTGCTCCACTTGATGTCTCAAGCATCCCTCTCCACAGTAAGCATGATGACCTGTGCATGTACCTACTGTACCTATTACCTATCTACATCTCTCTCAGCCATCAATGTCTGAACCTATGCCTGAGCCTGCACTAACTAACCCTGAAGAGTCTAAACCTGTGCCTATACCTGTTGTACCTGCTACCTATCTACATCTCTCTTAGCCATTAGTATCTCAAGTTGTGCCTAAGCCTGCACTAACTCACCCTGAAAAGTCTAAATTTGTGCCTGTAATGCCTTTGTCTATTCCTACTTCTAATGAGAAGGGACTCCAATCTAAATCTTAGGCATCACCAACCGAGGTATGTTAATAATCCTACATCTAGGAACTGGAAAATCTAAAAAGGGACTAACAACTACACCTGATGGCCCTACACATGAACCACCACCACCATCATCATCACCACCCTGAGCAACCTTGTCATCCCCTCCATCCCCAATATCACTCTCCTCCTCCTTTCCATCCCCCCTCTATCTCGGTGCCCTGTCATCATCATCAACTGGTGGAAATGGCTCATCAATACTAGATAACCTCAAAAAAGGATGTGTATAGAAATACTCAAAATATTCCTCTATCATTCCTGCATCTACCACTTGTGGAGCATAGTCCCACACACATGATACCAATGTTTAATACTCTGTATAATCAGCATCATAAGATAATCAAGGGCCCCACTCTATCACATCCTATCGTCATTGTGCATAATGGGTAACCCCTTGGGGTATCGCCTGAACTTGTCCAAAATGTTGACAAACCCATAGATACAAATATCTCTCAAGTACAGAACTTGTCCATCCAATCAAGTATCATGATAACAACATGAATGGCATCTCCACCTAATCCTCTAGCCACATCTCACAATCCAAGTAAGGGTGCCATGTCATGGTCTCCAGATCATCTAGGACACATCTACAATAAGCTAATTTTGCTAGCTTATGCTGGACACATGACCACTGTAGCTAAACACATAGGGTCTACCTGTTGGTAATTGTCTATCCCCCAATGGTTGAGTGATCACTATAAGCTCCCACCCATGTCTATAATATTGTAATTCTGGAAGAGAGGCTTATCACCCCACATTACAGAACCTACTGCAAATCATGATACAAATGGGCTAACATGCACAAACCTTGTGCATATTTGGTCCCCTCCAACATCATATGCTCTAATACTCAACCCCAACCCACTAAAAATCCCTTTGACCTACAGTCAAGACAAAGGAATCCACCAATAAACTCAGAAAGAACACACAATAGAGGATCATATCTCCCAACCATCTCCTGCCAAGGGACCCAATGGCCTGAAACATGATCATCTTGGAAAATCCTATGCAAGGCATCAGTCCCACCCTGCTCTACTCAGTCATACACAACTATCTCACCCATCACTAGAATCTGCAAGATACGATAAACATCCTCGGGAGTAACTGTCATCTCCTCAATAGCCAAATGAAAGGTATTGTATTCACTATGCCACCTCTCCACTAGAGTAGTCAACAAACCCCTATTAATCCTATACTAGGGTATATCTAACAAGGATGTCAACCCACAACATGTGATAATATCTAAATCCGCCTGATTCAACTGACAAACCATCTCCCATGTCTTCGAGAAACTTTCCCAAGAATGGAGCACATCAAAGTCCTAACATATTATGGAAAACAAATCAGCATTACATCAATCAATCTATCAAATTTATCCCTAACACAATGTTCAATCAAGATCATCAATTAATCAAATCATGTCCAATCAAGATAATTAGTCAATCAAATCAGGTTCAATCAATATCATCGATTAATCAAATCAAGTTCAATCGAGACCATCAAATCAATCAATCAAGACAATCATCAGTGAATCCTATCATCGATCCTCACCTATCATGAGGTCGATACATCATCAATTCTATCATCAATCCTCACCTATCATGAGGTCGATACATCATCAATCCTATCATTGATCCTCACCTATCATGAGGTTGATACATCATTGAAATCCTATCATCGATCCTCACCTATCATGAGGTCAATACATCATCAATCCTATCATCGATCCTTGCCTATCATGAGGTTGATACATCATTGAAATTCTATCATCGATCCTCACATATCATGAGGTCAATACATTATCAATTCTATCATCGATCCTCACTTATCATGAGGTCAATACATCATTAATCCTACCATAGATCCTCACCTTTCATGAGGTCGATACATCATCAATCCTATCATCGATCCTCACCTATCATGAGGTTGATACATCACCAATCCTATCATCAATTCTCACCTATCATGAGGTCGATACATCAGTGAATCATATCATTGATCCTCACCTATCATGATGTCAATACAACATTAGTCCTATTGTTGATCCGCACCTATCATGAGGTCAAAACATCATCAAGTTATCCTATCATTTGACTCTCACCTATCATGAGATCAAATCATCAACTATCTTATCAAACATCAATCAAGCAACGAACATAACACAATCAAACTGAGATCAATCAAAAGCATCACTAAATAGAATAATGCAATGACTAACATGATTCATGAACATTAATTATACAAGCCTCAATGAACATTAGCAATGTAACATTTGACATAACTAGGAGGACTTTAATCAATCAAACATCGTAAGACAAGCAAAACAACAGGGAAAATCATTAAGAATCATTCAAGGGAAAAACCCCCAAAACAAAAAAAGGTGCCATTTGGGACCCCAAAGGCACCACAGAATGAGTAGCAGGTGCCACAAAACAAGCAAAAGGTGCCATTTCGGGAGTAAATGGGTCAAAACATGAATTCAAGCTTGCAAAAGGCGCCATTTGGGACCCCAAAGGTGCCAAAATAGAAGCAAAAGGTGCCACAACACAAGCAAAAGGTGCCAAAATACAAGCAAAAGGCGCCAAAACACAAGAAAGAGGTTCCAAAACTCCCAAAAACTCCCAAAAATGACTTGAAAACAACAAAAATACCCCCGAAAGTACAAAAATGGCTTTAAATGGCCTACAACACCTATCTACCAAGTTCAAAACATCAATAAAAAGGTGGGAAAATGACTAAAGGAGGTTTCTCATAATGCGTACCATAGGTCCAACTGCATTAGGGTGACTGTGGTGGTGAAGACGCTCAAAATGATGCTTGTGAGAAGGGATCCCTATCTTCCTCTAGCTCTCCACTCTCCAAATTCTCCAAAATAACAATGTTCAAATGAATTCACTTTTCCCATTTTTTTCCTTTTTAAAGGACAATGGAGGGAATTATGGTGGGATTTAACTAATCAAAACTGTTCAAGGAGCGAGTGTAGAATCAAATTTGGAGAGATAATTCATGTCTGATATCAAAGTATCATTGGTTTCACATTGGATCATAATCAAATCACTACAAGATCATCATACAATCGTCGAATCCTTGAAAAACATCAAAAATCCACATTTTACCAATTTATCTCTCAAGGGGGCATATATCCATCAATACCTAAAATTCAATGTCTGGGGCATCGTCTAGGGCATCAAATTTTTTTTTGAGCATCGCTATCAAATTTTTCTTTGAAGCAACATGTAAACACATTACTTCAAAGAGGTGAAAAATGTATACAACTAAAATCAATCATCACCTTTAATTAAATAAATACTAGCTATTTGATTAATATTTCAACTACGTATAAATAAATTCTCCAAATCTAAAACATATTCTTCTAAATTAATTAAATAAATAAGGTTCCCTAAACTTGTTTTAATTAATTAATCTTCACTAAATGGCCAATTAGGAATTAGAGCACATTTCTACAACTTTTTGCGCCACCTCACCAAGGTCACATGAAAATAAATAACTCTAATTTTTAATTAGAATTATCTTCAACTCATTTTAAAAGGCACACGACTTATTCCTCACACACTTCCACCAATTTTGGAGCACATGACTTATTCCTCCCACACTTCCACCAATTTTGGAGCACATGACTTATTCCTCCCACACTTCCACCAATTTTGGAAGCACATGGTCTTCTCTTCCCACACTTGAATCTTCCATCCAAATGGCATGTTTCCCATTGGTCAAGAGATTCCTCCATCCAAATGGCATGTTTTCTTTGGTCAAGGGGACAAAATATTGATTCTCTTCATCTTCACTATCCATTCTTCTTGTTCGAATCTAGACCGTTGATTATTTCCACGTCACTATATTCTTGGAAAAGGCTATAAATACAACCCTTGGGCATTGTATTTGGCATCCACATTTAAATCAAAGTTACAACGCAGGTTTATAATTGGAGCTTGGGAGCATTTTTTAGTCTTATAGCTAGTATTTACATCATGTTTTGCTTTGCATTTACATCTTAGTTTTGAATCTTGCATCATAGTTGCATTTTATGTCCCATCTTGCATCATAGTTGCATTTTAGATTAGTTCATTTTAAGTTTGTATTTGAACATATGTAGAATCATATATAGATCATTCTAGTTCAATACTATAACATCCACCTCCACTTGTTCATTTATCATAAACATCATCCTCCACTCATCATAGCATTCATCATCATTGTTTGCATATAGTTTCATGTAGGCATTTAGTTGGCTTGCATGTTGAATACTAATCTCATTTCTTAAGTGTCATTCTAATAGCCTTTGTGCACATATAAATTTCAGGGCTGAAAGGTTAAAAGAATCATTAAGAATAGAGGACAATGAGATGTTCTGAAAGATTTAGTTTGTTGCAAATTAGAATAGTTTCTTTGATTTGAATCTTTAATATAAATCGTTTCATTAAGGTTTGTGTTGATACTAACTTTACACATTTCACACACACACAGTATCCACTCCCATGGTATTTTTGTAGGTTCATCGTAGCCCTTGCATCAACCTTTTTCCCTCTCAAGATGCTCAGGGTCCTTGTCAGTAGTTATCTTTCTTCATCATTTTTGCATTAGCCGTGTGATTTTCCCATCTACCACCTTATTTTAGTGTGATTTATCTAAAAACTAGCGCCTTACACATACAGTTGAGCACCACACTAGAATCTTATGATATTTTAACATTCAAAGGTAATTTCTAAGTGTTTTACCACTTATCACCTACCTAGGTTAGTGGAAATGGCTCAAGATAAGTTATAATAGCTCAGTAGCCCTTTCATTCCCTCTTCTTCTCAACTTTAAATCTATCTTTTCACTCGACACTTTCTCTCTGGGATCTTTCTATATTGTCTCTTGGATATTCTATTGGTTCTCTTTCCCTCAAGCTTGTATAGCTCTCTACAGCTTGCTTCAATAGTCTCAAGCTCTCACAATAGTTTCCACCTCTCTCTCTCTCTCTAGCTTCCTCAATCCTTGTAGGTAATATCTATTTTTCTTGTGTCTTTGATCTTGGTATTTATCACATCCCTTTTCTATGAATTTTTCATCTTGATATTTATCTTTTTATCTATCTAGATCTATTTGGTTGTCTATGGAGGTGGAAACACCAAAACAGGGACTTGACCGAGGCAAGTCCCTGAACAACCACCCCAACATTTCTCTTGGTATTATGTGTGCAAGTTTTGAGGAGAAAGAATGTTGTGCTAGAACTTCATTGAAAATTCCTTGGTGATTTGTATCCTTTTCATCTTCATTTTTTCATTTGATGAATTAAATATAGTACTATTATAATCTGTTATTTTATTGCATTTTGTTATCTTAAGCTTTGAAACTCGCATAGATTGCACTGTCATCTTTCTATTGGTAGATTCTATTTTCTATCTATATGAGATGACAACACCGTGTGGATGTATATGCACTATACTATAGTCCAAGATAGAGAGCTCATCAGTCTATCTAGAAGACCTTTGTACCTTGCACTTTTGGTTCCTACTATCCAAAAGGTTCGAATAATTTATGCACTTTATTAAATCTCACATTCATCTATTTCCATTTCACTCGAGTTGTGTCAATTGAGGTAGTTGAGAGATAATTTTCTCCTTGAGATCTCATTATCTTAAGGGTATCAAATTCCCTCCTCCACATTTTGATAAACCCAATGTGAACACTAATTCTATATTATTGCGGTTCACTATACTCTAGTGAGCCCAACATGACACTCTCTATGTCTGTTATTTTGAAAGCATTCTTTGTTATTTTTTCAAGCAATCTAGATATTAAAGAAAAAAAGGACAAATAAAATATTTTCCCTTCCATAAATAAACTTTTTGGGCGCTTCCCTAAATCCCATTCCATGTTGTCAAAGTATAAATAATACACCGGCCTTTGGTTGACTTTTTTATGCATTATTTCTTATATATATCTTATTACATTCAAAATACACTTACTATCCTCTTTTATTAGTTCAATTTCAAATTTTTTTCAAAGTCCTAATGATGTTCCATTCCATGTATGAGAGGGTGACTTGGCTTTGCCTGTCACTTTGTAAATTTTATCCTTCTCGTGAAATTCCTCTTGTTTTAGAGGATATTTTATTGCAAGAAGATGAAATCACTGATAATTTTCTTAATGTTATTCTACCTTCTCTTCATTCCAATACACTCTCTCCTAGAGATGATGTTTTAGTGAAAGATGAATCTCCTCTCACATCGAATCCTCCAATGATAGATTTTGAGGATATTCCTTCAACAAATTCTTCCACAAGTTGTGATGAATCTGTTAATGTGATTTTAGTTTATGTTGCCCTTGAAAGGCCTATGCAACCAATCATTTACATCACTCTAGATAGTGCTTCTCCAAAGAGAGTCCATTATTTTCATGTTTCATTTAATAGTGATTCTTGAGATCTTTATAAAAAATTTACATAGTTTAAAGCCTCTTCTTATAATATAGTCGCTCATACTTATAATACTAGAAGGAATAAACAAAATTTTGATCATCCTGCTTCTTAACCACATTCTCAACTAGGTCTTCCATCTAATCCTAAGTCTTTGTCTCAATCCCAAATAGAATATGATCTTATAGAGAAACTTCTTATTACTCCTGCTAAGATCTCTCTTTGGGATCTTCTTCAAACTTCTCCTCTTTATCATGGTCTGATTCAAGAGGTTATACAAAAGATCATTGTGTCATCTTTTGCTAGATTGAATGATGTTAATGCTTCAATCTATTGTATTCACTCTAATGTGCAAGTTAGACATTGCATTCTATCAACATGAACTTCCTCCTCATGAAGTACAAAATCAAGATGATCCATTAGTTTCATTCATAAATAATATTAGTATTAGATGGACTCTTGTTGATATCAGTTTGATGCTCAACATTTTTATTGTTTATCCTTTACCTAAAATAAAAATTGATCCAAGCTCTCTTGTAGCTTCTTCTCTATCTATTCATGGATTTGATAATGTTGATTGACAAGCTTTAGGTACAATAAAATTACCTTTAAATCTTGGACCTATTACTTTACCCACCCTGGTGTATGTAATGTCAGGTGCTTTGCAATATAATTTTATTCTTAGTAGACCATGGATTCATACTTTGGGTGTAGTCATGTCTACCTTGCATAAACATATCATGGGTATGTGCAAGATCATGATGGAACAAACAGTGGCGATATGACGGGTATGTGTAGGGTATGTGGCTGACGAATTTTTTTAACCCAAAATTGATGAAACAAAAAGGGTTTTTAAAGGAGATTCTCAGCTTTCCACCAATATAAATTATTCTTTACTTTGAATTTAATAAATAATTATTATTCATTTTCTATTTGAATTACGACTAAAGTCCTGATTGATAGGCTGATTGAAAAACATCTATAGCTTTCAAACGATATCCCATTTTTTGAATCTGAAACATGTGTCACATTTTATGCTTCGCATACTATAGAATTAAAAAATATTGAATTTCATGAAGTTTCGACCAAGTTAAGGTGGTCAAAGATGCGATTTTTTATATTTTTTAAAAGTTGTAATAAAAAAATCATAATTAATTATTTACTTGGAAAAAAATTACAAAAAAATATGCATCACATTGGCACATGAGTCCTCTACTTATATCTAAAATATTATAAAAAAATATTATCATTTTATTGTGGCTAGGGTGGTCAGACAGACACCTAGTTCTTATTTTTTCCCTAAAATTTAACTACTCTGCATTGAAATTTCAAATTTTCACCAAATAGATTTTTCCTAGTAGTTTAGAAACTACATTCAATTTGTTACAGATTATATTCTTACATATTTTTTAAATAATATAGATAACTTATTCAAATTTTTACGTCAAGTTGCCTAACTCTAATATTTCTTAATTTTTTGCCACTTAAGGGCCTATTTTTTCCATGATGATCCTGCACATACCCTCATATTCATTCATAATAATCAAATAGTTGAATACTAATCCTATAAATCCCTTCACTATTATCAATATGGCGAATCATATCAAACTTCAAGTTGTACTACTTTTAAAAATTGAATTCCTTCTTTATCTTCAAAACTTGTTACACCACATTAGGTCCTAATCTTTATGATGGTGCTAACTCACTTTCTTCTCAATAAAATACACATGTCTCAGTGATTATTGGGCTTCCTTGGACTTTATAAAATCCTTCATCATGTAGCATAAATTCAACCCTATCCACCTTGACATCTTGAAAATATCATTCACAGCCGCTATCAAAGATGATTATTATTTTGTATCATGGATAATGTAAACAATAATTGTAATATCCTTAATGTTGATCCTCCCCCTTTTGAGGAGTTGCAATCACGTATGGTTTAGTATTTAATATTATTTCTAAGCACAAGTACAAAGGAAATGGTCTTGGGTGTATGGAAAAGGGAGTTAAGGTCCCTTTGGAACTAACACCACACTCTTTTACAATGGGTTTAGGTTACAAGCCTTCTTCTTTATCTCCATCCCCCTCCATTGTCTATTGTCCTTATGTCTTCTTCTTGTGAGCATTCAAAATTTTCTTCACAAGAGAAAGGGTTGTTTCCTGCTCCTCATCCTTTATCTGAACCAGAGCATATTTTTTTGATGCTTCTCAAAGCCCACTTGGTTACTCGTCCTTCTCCTACACATAAGAAACTTCATACACAAGATAAAACAAAACTTTCTTTCTGTGTATATCATCAAGTGCTTAGCCATTCCACCGATGAATGTTGAGCCTTGAAGGACAAAATACAACTTCTTGATTATGGTGTCATCATTCTTCCATCTATTAATGCATATATATTTTCTTCACATGACAAGTGATATTGAGGTTTACCTCTATCATGTTCCTTCTAAATGATAAACCTTCTTCTATTGCATTGCTCCTCACTATGTGGAACTTGTAGCTTTCATTTTTTTCTCATTTTCATTCATGGTGGTACAATCTTATGTGCAACATTACCCTTTGTCTATGGTAGCAACACAATAGTCTCTAACATGCTTGTCCTCACCTATTACACCATGTTTCTAAGTTACCAAATTACTTTTACCTTTATGAGTAAATATGTTTTTAATGCATGATTATATTTTGATGAAATTTCAATAGATGAATGGAATATATGCATATGTGTTATGATGAATTCGTTTTAAAACGCTTTAATGATGCTTATAAAATATGATAAATATGATTTATATGTATCAGTTGTTTACATGAATGTTGCACTAAGTTCGATGCAGGAAAATTTCAAACCCTCCAAAGGGGAGAGGGAGAGTATCACCCAAGAGAGGAAGTTGGTATGGGAACCATTAGTAAACCTATCTAAGTAGATGCACACACTCACTGCATAGGTTAGGCAAACCTTGTTGAGTCAGTTTGAGCTTTGTGTCGATAAGTGTTAAATCATGTTGATAAATTTTTGAGATGATACAAAAGTTGGGATGTTTTTCTTTAATTCTCCTTTATTTTTTAGTTGATTTGAGTCATAGTGTTAAAATCCTTTTGATGACCGTGAGATATATATTTTCTATTGAATATATATATGGATACATATAAATATTGAATATATATGTATGCATATATTTGATGGTGCATACATACGTATGTATTTAGATATAAGCATGTGTAGATAGTAATATCTACATATACCCATACATAGATACGTAGTATGTATGTGAAAATTTGCATAGATATCTATATACATCAATATATAAATATATTATTATGTTTAAATGATATATATATATATATATATATATATATATATATATATATATATATATATATATATATATATATATAAATATGCGTACATATATACATATTATAATATAAAGTTTAGTATAATTTATATAAATATATACATAAATTGATATTATAAATACTTATTACTGTTGTTTTATATATGCGATGGAAGCTATATTATATGGCTAATAAAGTCATGCATATGGTGGCAAGTATATGCCACTCAATGGAAAAAGAGATCCATTTCTAAATGTTGTTTGAAAACATTAAAAATAACCAAATGTGGAAAGCATTGCATATAAATAGTGGCAAGAATGCCACGATAAAGGCAAGATAAAATAGAGTTCTAAACCACTATTGTGTAGCCTTAAAAGAGGTGCTTAGACTTGTAAAGGTAGCAAATGTTGATTTCAATTAAAGCCCCATACTTGGCCGATGGGAAGTAAGATATTTTGCATTGCAAAGACTTTCACTTCAACGTGTCATTTTTTAAAGAGTTATTTTCTGAAATAATGTATAGAAAACAGTAAGTGGATAAACACCAAACAGTTCGTGGAATTTTGGGAAAGCATTAGAGTTGGTTTCAAATATATCTTTGCAATTGTGTTTTGCACAGCAGCACCCACGACTAGCGATGAAATTGAGAAGTGGAAGCAAATGTAGCTTACTTTTAGTAGGCAAGTTCTATTCATTTGTGTATAAATAGAGTTGTTGCACAATATTTGATTGCCCATTCATTTTGTTCATTCTGAAATCATTTAGCATATTTGTGAGTTTGAGAGCACCATATTTGAGAGATTGAGAGAAACATATTTGTGAGTTTGAGAGCATTGAGTAGTTATTTTAGTGTGAGGAAAGGTTGAGTTGAGAAACTGAGAATATAGGAGGCAGCGGGTAGAGCTATTGTGCATTGAGCTTGAGGAGTTGTAGGATACTCATTTGTAGCTATATTATTCTAGGAATGCTTTAGATATTTCTATCTATTTCTCTGAAATTAAGTTTGAATACTATTTGAAAGTATTTGTGTTATTATTGTGTGCATGCTATTGTTATTGGATAGTTTATGAGAGCTTGTGCATTTAGCTGGATTATATATAATCTGGATTAGGGAATCTAAGTAGTATGATAAGTAGCTATCTTGATTATATTTCTTGATTAACATAGAAAAGAGAAGCTAAATAGGGTAATAGGTTAATATCCTGGTAATAAAAGGTTGTATTTGTATTATCTATATGAGTTATGTTGTTTTGCAATGAGAGGGATTGAAATCCTAATAGAATTATTATGCTAATACTATCTAGGGAATGATGTTATTTTATTTTTTAACCATGGGTGGAGAAATTATGTTCTTGATTGCTTATAACCCTTGAAATTAGGAGATTACTTGAGAGGGATTGAAATCCTAATAGAAGCATTATGGCAATACTATCTAGGGAATGAGGTTATTTGGTTGTTTAACCATGGGTGGAGAACTTACGTTCTCAATTGCTTATAACCCTTGAAAGTAGGAGATTAGTTTATTCCCTAGGGTTAGGGTATACACTTGAATAAGAGTTTATATCATTTTTCAACAAGAGAGTTAGAACACATATTAGGGTAAATATGCCCTTATTATCTTTAAAGGATATTATCTTATATTATGACCAAGAGTCTATAATATTATTACCTATTCATGGTAACCTATTCTTAAAGAAGATGACTTTACATCTCGAAAAACCAAAACCATAATGTGAGTATATTTTAGGGTGTAGAAGCACAGACTCCTCTCAACTAGAAAATATTCTCCAAATCGGATATATTGACTTATCTTGCATTTTAATATGTGAATATACATGGGTCATAATGAAAGAATAGATATATGAATGTCTATGTACATGCAAACGTAGGTACCTTATATAAATTATACAAAGGATAAATTGGAAAGAACCATGAGGAAATTAGAGATTAGTCAAAAGGTCCTTAGTTGAATTATTAGAAGTTAAATAGCTTATTATGCTAACTTATTATTGGACATTACTATGAACATAATATTTTATATGATATTTAATGTTAAGAATAACCAAATTGGTTATGGAATCCTAGAAGGATGGATCCATACTAGGTATGACAACAAAGAGTCTGAAACTCAATACAAAGAAGTAATCTTAAAATCAAGTTTAATTTTAGATTATTATGCATATCAACATATTGACAGTACACTTTAGATTGAGACCAGCTGTGGCTAGTTGATGACATGGTGTCATCAATATTAACTAATTGTGTATAAAGAAAGAGAGTATTTACTCCCATGATTAAAATGAAGAACTTGAATAAGAGGAAGTTGCCAGTCCCAAATCTTTACAAATGTGTAAGAGGGTATTCAAGAGGTTGGGTCAAACCTAATTGATCAACTAAATCATTATTTGTATGTTATCACTTTTGAATGAAGTCATGTTTATGATATTTGAACATTGGGGTCAAACCAAGGGAAGTTTTATTCATAGGTCAGTAGAGTTTACAAGTAGAGTAAGGGGGATAGGTGAACATATGATAGTGGATTTGTTATATATATGAAAACTTTAGCTTAAGTAAGTGTAGAAGTCATTGCATACACTTTTCCAGTTCATTGTGCATCAGGATTTCATAGCTAGTCAAGAGTGTCATGCATTGTTGGAGGGTATCCATAGCTATATGACCATGTACTAGTTATGTAGGACATGCACAACACCATACTCAAGTAGGAAGTATTAGAGGTTTCCATACCAAAATCTTCATTGAAGGGTAGGGACATTTAATAGTTAGGAAGATGTGTAAGGAATCACTATGTCCACGGTTGGAGGAAAAGTGCTTGGGTGATGCTCTCCCTCTTGTAATCGATAGTCAAGACTTGTAGAACACAAGAAGTGTGATCCAAATGAGGACACCTTGACCACTGAACTCTTGTAAGTTATGAATTTGTATATGAACATGATCATGGATCAATTGTAATATGTATTTGAAAAGATGAGTTTCATCTACTTGTAATTATGTAATGTTATTTCATTTATGCAATAATATGTGGAATTTATTTATGCAATGTGCAATTATGTTATTGAAAAGGAAATTTTTCATTTATTATTTTTGGAAACTTAAGGTATTCACTTTTTGGGTTAAAACTTAGGTGAAAATTATTGGGTGAGCTTTGGGTATGTTACATCACCTATACACTAGAGGCAAGGACAACTTGCTTTGGAGGTGTGAATCCTTCTTGAGGATCCCCTCTCTTCTTTCTTCCCATTTTATTTTCCTTAAACTATTAGCATAGTGAATACGCTAATGTTTTAAGGGGGGTATATATACTTCACTTTCTTATGCATTCTTACAAGAACCTTGTCTATTTTTGTCCATTGTGGTAATTTTCTATCAACTTTCCCTTTGCAGTGCTTACTAAAATCTCTCTTTCGATAGCAATTTTCCTCCATATTGAGGTTGGCTTCTATCACATTTCGAGTAGTGGATTTCCTCCATAGTGGGGTTGGCTCTACCAAACATCTTATTTAGTAGTGGATTTCCTCCATAGTGGGGTTGTTTCTACTAGTCTGTGACCAATTAGCATAATACTTGCTAGACTATGGTATGTCTTTTTAATCATCAGATTATTTACATGACCCATAGCAACATAGTAAGCTAGTGTTTGAGTCATGTAGTCTCATCAACATCGGTTGCTTCCCTATCTTTTGGATGTGTTCCTTCCTTGAATAAATCAATCCTCAAATTCTTCTCTCCATTCAATAATTCTTCTATGTGATATTTCTTGTTACTTTGGGAATGATGTGTGGTATTGAGACAACCTCTTGCATCGAGGTCTCTTTCACTTTTTTGACTCAAAAAATTTAGTTTGTTTGTTATGTACCTTTGTGTATGTGTTATCCATATTTTATTTCTAATTATCTATATGTTCATCATTTTCTAACCCCATGAGTTGATAGCTTTTTATTTTCTAACCTTGTTATCCTATACAAATCATTTATGTCTAACACATTTTTTTTGTAGGTCTTCACCTTGGGAGCAAGCTTCCTTAGTTAGAAGAGTTATCTGCTTCCTCTATAGTATCCTTTTGGAATCATAATGTTATTTATTTTTAGTAGATTTACTTTAGTGTACATATTCATGTAGATTCATAAGTCTACTAAAGCGGGGGTAAAATGTAGAGTCAAAAATTGCATACCCTTGAAATTTCACCTACACTTTTGTATCCACTTTAGTATCCACTCCCATAGTATTTATGTAGTCTCATCTTAGCCCTTGCATTAGAATTTTCCCTCTCAAGATGCTTAGGGTCCTTTTTAGCAGCTATCTTTGTGCATCAGTTTTGTAGTAGCCATGTGATTTTCCCATCTCCTATCGTTTTTTAGCATGTTTTATCTAGACACTAGCACCTCATGCTGAAGTCCATGTAACACACTAGCATCCTAAAAAAATTTAATGTTAAAAGGTCATTTTTGAGTATTTTTCCACTTGTTACCTACCCAATTTAGTGGAAACAGATCAAGACAATTTGTAACAACTTGGAAGCCCTTTCTTTCCCTCTTCTTCTCACTATTTTTTCACTCCACACTTTCTCTTTGAGATATCTCTAGAATTTCTCTTTGATATTATCTTGGTTCTCTTTATCTCAAGATTTCACAACTCTTTATAACTTGCTACAATAATCTCAAGCTCTCATAGTAGCTTTCATAACTCTCTCGGTGCTCTCTCTCTCACTCATCTCTCTCTTTGGCTTCCTCAATTGAGCCTTGCAGGTAATATTTATTTATCTTGTTTCTTTGAGAGTATTTGGATTTATCACATCCCTTGTTTATGCATATGTCATCTTGTCTATTTATCTTTTGATCTACTATCTATCCAACTATCTGTGGAGGTGGAAATGCCAAAATGGGGACTTGACTGCTCGGCAAGTCCCTAAAAAACCACCCTAACATTTCTCTTTGGTATTATGTGTGAAATTTTTGAGGAGAAATATTGTTGTGCTAGAGATTCATTGAGAATTATTTGGTGATTTACATCCATTTCCTCTTCATTTTTTCATTTGATAAATTAACTATAGTATTACTATACTCTATTATTTTATTGCATTTAATTATCTTAAGCTTTAAAAATCACATAGGTTGTACTATCATCTTTTTGTTAGAAAATTCTATTTTGTCTATGTATGAGATGACAATGTACCATGTGAATGGCCATGCACCATGTTATAGTTCGGGAAAGAGAGCTCATCAATCCATCTAGAAGACCTTTGTGCCATGCACTTTCAATTCCTGATGTCCAAATGGTCCTGATAATATAAACACTTTGTTAAATCTCATATTTCTCTATTTCTAGTTCATTTGAGCCATGTCAATTGAGGTAGTTGAGAGATAATTTACTCCTTGATATCTCATTATCTTGAGGGTGGAAAATCCCCTCCTCTACACCCTCTTTCTTCAATTGTTCTAACTCCCTAAAGTGAATCTCTAGATCCTTCCTTTCATACCTCTCCATCAATATCTGGTTGAACTCCTCTAGGGTAGTGATTGAGCCATGTCCTTGGGTATCCATATCATGGTACTACCACTCATGAGCCACATCCTCTAGGTTTAAAGTGGAGAATTTAATGGAATCTTCATCAAACATGGGGTTTAAGAAGAAATATATATCCAACTTCTATAATCACACCTTAATTGAATAATCACTTGATCCATCATATGTGGGTATATTGATCTTCCCCAAGCATTGTTGGATGTCCCTACATGGTTACTCTTCATACCTTCTCATTCAATGCTTTTTTCTTATATTTATCTCATAATACTCAATACAATACATGCCATGATGTATGGATGGATCTAGAGCATTATATAATTTAATGTGATACTTTTCTATTTCATCCTGTTATCATGGGTGTATAGATTGTTCTTCTTCCATGATTTATTTATCATCTCTCTCTAGGAATTGTAACTTGCCCAAAATTTTACCCTTTTATTTTACTTATGTTTTTCCCATAAATGAATAATTGATGATCCAACACTTAGCAATATTTTTTTTCTTTTCTAATTTAATAACAATATGCAAATTTGAAATAACTTCATTCCAAAATTTTCCATTGCATTACAATGAAACATTATAAAAACCCAAGGAATGGTTTCATATTTCATGATAACATTTTGCATTTACAATTTCAATAAAGATGGACATAGCTTCTAAGAGCTTACTGATAGAGAGAGATACAATTTGGTCTAGGTGTCCCAACATTGGTGCATGTATTTTAGATGGCCTCATTCCTTGGTGAATACATTCTAGTTGTCCCCAATATTGGTGCATACATCCTCAAATCTTGGCCACTAACTATATGAGGAGAATCATCACTCAATCACTTTTCCACCAACCACGAACTTGTTGTGGTCCCCCACACATCTACCTAGCCGGTAAGATGGCCCTACCCTTTGATGAAGGGATTGGTTTGGTAACCTCATAACCCTAGCCATTTTTGAGCATGGTGTTTTGTACTACATATCTAGAGCTATCATACATTGGCTACAACCTACATGTATGACATTCCCATCCTAGTATGTAAACCTGGATCACATTGAATTGACAGTGTAAATAGTGGCTACTTACACTACTTTGGCCAAAGAATTCATCACCTAGTATTTCGAGTGAGAGTCATCTATTTCACCCAACTTCCTAGCTCAATTTGGTTTTGACCATTCATACTCTATATCTAGGTTACCCCATTTCCAAATGATTAAGCTAACCCCAAGAATAACCCACTAACGACTCGTAATCAAAATGACTTTACTACCAACATAATCTAGCAAATTCTTACTTTATGCTACTTATGTCTAGTATAGACATACGATGAACATAACATTATAACATTAAATGAATCTATTTCAAAATTGAAAACTCAACAATAAAAGTCTCCATTCAAGAGTGTAATCTCAACAATAAATGACTCCCATCAAAAGTATAATCTAATCAATAAATGACCTCAATCGAAAGTATAATCTTCAACAATAAATGACTTTAGTCAAAGATAAAATCAACAATTAAATGATCAATCCGATCATATAGGTTAATCCCAACCTATGTGCTTCAAATAATAATCAAGTAAACATCTCAACCAAATAGGTTATTCTTCAACCTTCGGTTTCCTTCGAAAGTAAAGTAATGATCAAGTGATCAATCAAGTGCATAGATTATCAATATGGTTTGCATAACATCACATCATATCAATGATGACATGCCTATCATACCATCATTACCGTTGTATTACTAACCTCATTATTCACAAGGGTTTACCTATCATTATAAGCTAACAAATTCAAGTTACCTCAAGACATTGATATATTCCACATTTCACATTTCATTTTACATACATATAGTATATACTAACAATTTATAGTTTAAATAGAAACACAGTCATATAAATTTCCATATAGGGTATATAAACGTATTAACCCAATAGATAGGTTCCACCAAAGCAAGAAATAACTAAGAACATGCAATTCTTATCCAAGCATTATAACACATATCTAAATCAATCCTTTCCAATCAAGATAGTCATAAACAAATAACCTTTCAAACATAAATAACAAGGAAGTAGAAATTAGCATGCCTATACAAAAAGCTCCAACTAAATAATTTGGTTCCCTAGCTCAATCTCCACAAATCAACTTGCAACTCCTTCAATATACAACCTATCACAAACTCTAGCTTCCCTCAACAAACTCTCAAACTCTCATAATTGCATAAACACAAAAAATGCAACAAACTGGCAACGTAGAATTCAGAATAGAAAGTGTGTAGAAAATGGTAAGGGTTGCACCTCTCTTTATACTAAAAATATGAGCAACCAAATTCTGCAAACAAGTTAATGCTTCTACTACCTTTTTATCCCCATACAATGACTCATCTAACTAACTTATAGATTTGCAACACATAACAGTCCTCATATTTCAAATGGTTGAGTCAACTTGTTTCAAGAGACAACAAGACTCTTTTACTGAGTCAAATAAATAGCAACATTTTTAGCAAGTTTCCTACTTGGTTTGGAAATTGAATTCCTTCTTATATTTCTGCCAAGTTTACATTGGCTGAGTCTCGTTGTTAAGATATTGCTTTTCCAGACTTAAGCATAGTAAAAAGACTTCTTATGCATTTCATATACTTTAGCATTGATGCCACATGTTTCCACGTGACTCTCCTTTTGTTTATACCATTGAAGACAAAGTATTTGGTGGATATTTTCACAACTATGTCATTCATAAATCATTGAATAAGTCATATACGTTATTTTACTACTTCTAACTTTGGCTATTATTTCCCAAGGGAAGCACTATGTAGTGCACTATACTTGATACTATGTACTTTCAATAGTTATAACATGAGTACCTATATAAGTATTTTGCTTCACTTGTAACCACTTTTAACATTCCCTTTATCTGTTGTTTTAAAGACATTTAGGACTAGTTCTCCAAACGTTATATGTGCACAAATCTTAGCTTTGCTAGTGCTTATATATGTATTAACTTCTAGTCTTATACTTTAGCATTATAAATATATAACTATAAATATATACATCCTTTATTATTGTATGTGCAGCATATATAGTTTCATGGATGGCTTTTATATCAGCTTTACTCAACATATGGTTGCGCTATCTATGCACCTACACTTACCTTTCATTATTACCAATATAAACACTATATATTGTAAGGAAAGCTTAGGTGTGGAACAAACTCTCCTAACGTCAAAACCTCAAGGAAGAATGCAGATATGACTTTAAATTTTGCAATTACAGTTCAATAAGATACACATGGAAAGAATAACAGAATAGAGAAATGGACCCATACACAACTGGACACTAGATTTACGTGGGAAAACCCTTACGGGAGAAAAACCCACCACACCAAGAAAGGTCTCTTTGTATTATAGTAAGAAAAATTACATACAGAGATCAACTTCACTTTCTGATGTCAATTTTTATAGTAGCAACATTTACTGATCAATCTTGTACATAATAGCTCTTCTTACAATTCTCTTAGGAACATCCAATGAATTCACACAAATCAAAATATGTTCAATCAAGAAACTCTCTCATTACCCGAATAGATCATCATCATACGTTACAGAGTGTAATCCATTCTCTCACAGTCTATTGATCTTCCACACAAGAACAGTCGCAACAGTTCAACTACCAATGGTTCTCCTTCCGCTTCACTCATTGGTTCAAAATAGACCACGTTAGACAGTCGTTCAATCAAAAAGTTCAAACTAAATCGCATGTCGGTGAGACACTAGACCGTGTCTCCCTGATGCCAAAATGCCCGATCACATGGCTATTGGCAAGACCAAAGGTATCAGCAACACCCTAAGAAGTCAGATCGATAGAAAAACAAGTCTCCCCTGATATCACAAGAAAACCAATTGTCCATCAGCAAGAGTCCAGGAGATTTCATTGACAATTAATGTCACTCTGATATGCCCATCTCGTACAGATCTATCAGCAAGAGTTTTTCTATTGCTAAGAGTTCACAACGAATAGAAATCCATTGGCGAGATATCCTTTATCACTAAGACTTCACATCAATATTCAACTCATGTAGTGCTATCGGCAAGACCAATGCTATCAGCAAGAGCTCATAGCGAACACAAAACCATCGGCGAAAGGAATACTATCGGCAAGAGTTCATATCGAATGCACCTGCCTATCGGCAAGAGAAACATCCATCGGCAAGAGATCATACCGAATGCAAATCTTTCGGCAAGACCAACACTATCGGCAAGAGCTCACACCGAATGTATACCTGTCAACGAGATCACATCCATCGACAAGAGTTATCACCGAAGGTATACCTGTCGGTGAGACCTCCACTGTTGCTTAGAATATTATCGAGCCTTCATGTCACCCCGATGTCATTCTTGTGTAAAACTGTCAGCGAGACATACTCTGCTAGAATGAGTCACTCTGAATGTTTATGCCTCTCCCCGATGCCACTCATCACCAAGAGTCTCCCCGATAATCACCAGGAATCGACCCATCGGCAAGAGGTATGCCCAGACAGAAAGAGATAGGAAATTCACAAAGTCTCAGCAACTTTAATCTTTTGAACACAGCTTTTGGTCGGTAAGACATTCTGAGGGTCTCACCAATTTTTCTCTTTCAGGAGTTTCATGTCAATAAGCTTGAGGCACATTTTCCAACAATCTCCCACTTGATGAAGATCTTACTGACACCTCTAGAGCACAACAAAACTACTGAAATTCATGGGCACTAAGGCCCATCGAACTGGCACACCACCTGAACTTGTTTGTGCTCACTGGATTCATCAATGCATCTGCAACATTTTCCAGAGTATCCACTTTTTCTAAAGATACCTTTCCATCCTCCACCATATCTCGTACAAAATGATATTGCACATCAATATGTTTCATCCTAGCATGGAAAGTAGGATTTTTCACCAAACAAATAGCACTCTGACTGTCACAGTAAATTGTAATTTTCCCTACATCAAACCCAATTTTAGAACACAAACATATTAACCAAATTGCTTCTTTACAGGCATGTGTTTCTGCCATGTATTCTACCTCTGTAGTGGACAAAGTGACTACAGCCTATCGGTTACTCATCCAGCTAACTACACCACCATTCATCATGAAAATATATCCACTGGTGGATCTTCTGATGTCAATGTCCCCTACCCAATTAGAATCCACATAGCCTGAAATGTTGAGAGTCCTCTGTGATTCAACCAAATTTCCATGGTAACACAAAGCATATTCTGAAGTGCCCTTCAGATATCTAAAAACTCTTTTCAGAACATCCCAATGTGTCCTTCTAGGATTTTCCATAAAATGACTAAGTACTCCCACTATTTGGGCAATGTTTGGCCTTGTACAGACCATTGCATACATTAAACTACCAACTGCACTAGCATAAGCACTCTAGTCATGTCCTCCATCTCAGTAGGAGATTTTGGATAGTCTTCAACAGATAGCTTTGTTCCCTGCACAGCTGGAACAACTAGTTGCTCACAATCAATCATACAAAATCTCACCAAAATAATATTAATATACTTACTCTGACTGATTCAAATTTTTCTACTATTTCTATCCCTGGTTATTCCCATTCCCAGAATATACCTAGCTGCACCAAGATCTTTCATTTTGAACTTTGAAAACAACTGAGATTTTAGATCAGAAATCATTAACTTACTATTGCCTATGAACAACATATCATCAAAATAGAGAGCAATAATAAGAACATGATCATTTTTAGCTTTGTAGTACACACAATGATCATATTTCAATCTTACAAATCCCAATGACAAAAAAAAAGTGTCAAACTTTTGGTACCACATTCTAGGAGATTGTTTTAATCCATACAGAGATTTTTTCAACTTGCAAACCATATTTTCTTTACCTTTTTCCACAAAGTGCTCAGGCTGGGACATATAAATTTCTTCTTCAAGGTCACCATGAATAAATGTTGTCTTCACATCCATCTGTTCAATCTCTAAGTCATACTGCAAGTGACAAAAGAAATCTGATAGATGTCAGCTTAGCTACAGGAGAAAAAATTTCTCCATAATCAATTCCCTCCACCTGGGAATACCCCTTTGCAACCAACCTTTCCTTATACTTTTCCACACTGCCATCCAGACCTATTTTCTTTTTAAATACCCATTTGCAGCTAACAACTTTTCTGCCTCAGGAAAGGGCACCAAACTCCAAGTATCATTCTTTTCTAATGATTCCATTTCTTCATTCATGGCTTCCAACCAAGAGTTCGAATCGGACATTCTAAATACCTCTTTCACAGTCCTAGGCTCATCAGTGCTAGAAATTAAAGCATAGGCACAAGTAGAATCTAACAAAGAAAACCCATACCTATCAAGTTGCTTTCTTTCACGTGTTGACCTCCTCACAGGCTGAGGCTGAGGTTGATCTTCTTCTTTAGAAGTCTCAGAACTACTTGATCTCTCCTCAATTTTAGGTACATTTTGAATTTTCAATTCCTCTTTATATGGCGTCGGAGGAATTTCAACTACATCCTTTTTATTTTGTGATTTTTTCTCTGACTACAGATCCAAAGTAGAAAGCTTCAGCTCATGAAAAATAACACTTCTATTGTATAGAACCTTCTCTGTATCAGGATTCCAAAGCTTGTATCCTTTTATGTCAGCACTATAACTAATAAAAATACATTTAACAACCTTCTTTTCCAATTTAGACCTTTTTTCATTCAGAACATATGCATATGCCTCACAGTGAAAGACACGAATATGTCTCAGAGAGGGCTTCTTTCCAGACCATGCTTCCAAAGGTGTTTTCTCAACAAGAGAGAAATTTAGAGAACAATTTATTAAATAACATGTTGTTGTAATTGCCTCAGCCCAGAACTTCTCGTCCAAGCCAGATTGCTTAGCATACTTCGTGCTCTTTCCATCACTGTCTTGTTGAACCTTTCAGTAACTCCATTTTGTTGTGGAGTGTAGGGTGTAGTTTTATGTCTTTTAATCCCATGATCTTTATAGTACCTTTCAAACTCATCAGAACAAAACTCATTGCCATTGTCAGTCCTTAAATATTTTATTTTTCTTCCAGTCTGATTTTCCACAAGGTTTTTAAATTCCTTAAAATGACTGAACACTTTTGATTTACTTTTCAAAAAATAAACAAATTCCCTTCTTGAATAATCATCAATGAACGATACATAATACCTTGATTTAGACAAAGAAGGAACATTTACTGGACCAAAAACATCAGAATGTATATAATCAAGTAAACTAGAAGATTTGTAAGGACTGCAGTAGAATGAAACACGGTGTTGTTTACCATATATACAATGTTCACAAAATTTGAATTCAAGGTTATAGTCATCAAGCTCTTCAACCAGGTTTTTATTTTTCAAGGTTTTTAAACCTTTTTCTCCAATGTGGCCAAGCCTATGATGCCAAAGCATAGTCTTTTCTACTAGAAGTTTAACTTCCATAGATTTTTCACTATCAAGAACTTTTTCCTCCTTTTCTCCATGAGTAGCCTTCTGTGACTTTGTAGAGACACTATTGCATTGAACAGCAAGTGCATCCAGCTTATACAAAGTACCAATACAAGCACCACTAGCTAGCACCATTGAGCCTCTAGTCATTTTGTAGCCATTTCCAGAGAATGAGACCTGCACTCCAACATCGTTCAGCGTACTAAAAAAAAGTAAATTTCAAGCCAGACCTATTATATGCATCACATCATTGATTCCCTTTACTCTTCCATCGGGGAACTGTATTATGACTCTTCCATAGCCAACTATTTCCAGAGATGAATCACTTGCCAAATACACCCTTCCACCATCATATTTTTTATACTTAGTGAACCAGTCTCTATGAGATGTCATGTGGAAAGATGATCCAGAATCAATCAGCCAGACATCATCTGATGCCTTTGCAGCCAAGGCTGCAATGAAAGCGTCTGCATCACTCTGAGAAGAATCATTGTCGGAAGAATACTTCTTCTTTTTCTTTTTCTCCTCTTTGCAATCCTTTTGGACATGACCTAGTTTCCCACAATTCCAGCACTTTACCTTGGACTTCTTACTAGAAGACTTTGATCTCCCCTTTGATTTGGATTTGGACTTCTTTTCCTTCTTCTTGCCTTTTTATTTCGATTTGCCTCTAACAGCAAGAGCCTCCTTCGCCATCTTAGAAGGTTTTCTTCTCATCTCTTTTGATAACAAAGAAGTAACAATATCTTCCATCTTAAAACAGGAAGTAGTACTCCCAATCATCACCAAGTGATCCCAAGAATCTGGCAAAGAACATAACAATAGCATATAGTGATCTTCTTCATCAATCTTCACACCCACAGATGCTAATTGAGCAATCAGCATGTCGAAAGCATTCAAATGATCAGCAATAGATGCTCCTTCCTAAATTTTCAAAGAGTACAGCTTCTTCCTTAAGAATAACTTATTCACCAAGGACTTGCCCTAATAAATAGCTCCTAGCATTTTCCACAAAGAGGATGTTGTCTTTTCTTCATGAACATTTAGAAGAACAAATTCTACTAAACAGAACCTTATCAGCCCCTTTGATTTTCGATCTGCAAGGTCCCAATCAGACATTATCGCTCGAGGCAAATGATGATAGCATGGTGCTGGTGTGACCCTAAGATGATGGAAAAGATGCATGAAAAAGAAGGATGAAAATTTAAATGCAGAACATGAACTAATAGATGGAGAGCTTCCAAATAGCGTCTGTTTGCCAGATTTTCACTATTTTTTTTTATTGCATTTTTCTTGTCAATAGACTGCCTGTTTGCCAGGTTTTCACCCTATGGCATTTTCTAATTTTATTTTATTTATTTATTTATTTATTTTTAGGACTTTTTCTGATTTTTTTGATATTTCTTCAGGACTTTTTCTTTTTTCTTTGATATTTCTTCAGGACTTTTTCTGATTTTTTTAATATTTTTTCAGGACTTTTCTGATTTTGATATTTCTTTAGGACTTTTCTGATTTTTGATATTTTTCAGGACTTTTTCTGATTTTTTGATATTTTTTCAGGACTTTTTCTGATTTTTTTGATATTTCTTCAGGACTTTTTCTGATTTTTTTGATATTTCTTCAGGACTTTTTCTGATTTTTTTTTATATTTCTTCAGGACTTTTTCTGATTTTTTGATATTTCTTCATAACTTTTTCTGATTTTTTTGATATTTCTTCAGGACTTTTTCTGATTTTTTGATATTTCTTCAGGACTTTTTCTAATGATGATGACCATCTTAGACATAATACTTCTTCAGATGCATGCTGTTGATCGACTCATCAAACAGGTCCCCTTCTAGCGGTGATAGCTTGTAGGCTCCTGAACCATAAACTGTGATAACTACATAAGGACCTAGCCAATTTGGCTCAAACTTTCCTTTCTTCTCTCTGTCTTGTTGATTGCATGGATTCTCTTTCAGAACGAGATCACCCACCTGAAAGGTACGTGGTTTTACTTTATGGTTGTAGCTATGAGACATCATCTGTTGATAAGCTTTCAAATGATCAGCAGCCCTTTGTCTCTTCTCATCTAGAAGTTCCAGTTCTTGGAGTCGAGAAACTCTGTATTCATCATCTGTTGTGAGGCCTTTCAATGATACTCTGAGTGAGGGAATCTCAACTTCTAAGGGAAATATAGCTTCTGCTCCATAAACAAGGGCGAATGGTGTTGCTCCTATTGGCGTGCGGGTACTGGTTCTGTAGGCCCATAGAGCAAGATTGAGTTGAACGTGCCAATCCTTTCCTGATGTATTCACAGTCTTTTTCAAGATTTTCAATATGGTTTTATTTGAGGCTTCTGCTTGGCCATTCCCTTGTGGATAGTATGGTGTTGAATATCTGTGTTGTATGTGGAATCTTTCACAAAGTTCCTCAACATCCTGATTTTTGAATGGTCGTCCATTATCTGTAATAATGGAGTTAGGAATGCCATACCGACAAATGATATAGTTGAGTATGAAGGAGGATATTTGTTTGCTCGTAAATTTAGTAAGAGGTACTACCTCAATCCACTTGGTGAAATACTCTGTTGCTGTGATGATGAATTTATGCCCATTTGATGAAGAAGGGTGAATCTTGCCCACTAGATCTAAACCCCATTGAGAAAATGGCCAGGTTGGTGTAAACGGTTGGAGTTCTTGTGCAGAGGCATGAATGAGATTCCCATGGATCTGATATTTGGAACATGTTTCACAAAAGTGAATGATTCCCTCTCCATTGTAGGCCAATAGTAACCCATTCTAATCAGTTTTTTAGATAAGGTCAGTCCACTCGAATGAGTACCATAGATGCCACCATGAACTTCTTGTAAAGCTTTGTCAGATTCCTCACGTTCAAGACATCGAAGTAAAGTACCATCAAGACCACAGCGATAAAGGGTGTCAACAATGAGGGTATAGCAAGCAGATTGGCAGATAAAGTTGCGTTTTTGGTTATGGGATAAATCGGGTGGTAAGATGTCGTCTTTGAGATAAGTATAAATTTTTCCGTACTAAGGCGAATCGGATCTTACCAAATGACAAATGATTTGGCTTTCGGGTGTATCATAAGCAGGTGTAAATGATTGTTCCACCAAAAATTCATAATGATGTTGAGTTTCTGGGAGTTGTAACAATGATGTGATCATAGCCATAGCATCAGCTACTTTATTATCAAGCCTTGGAATTTGTGTAAATTTGATGTCCACAAAGTATTTCTTGAAGTCATCCACCATCTTTTTATAAGGTAGTAGTTTTTCATCTTTGGTTTGGTAGTCATTATTGATCTGACAAATGACCAATTGTGAGTCACCATATACCTGTAACTCTGTTATTCTCCATTCCAGTGCTATCTTGAGTCCAGTGATTAATGCCTCATATTCAGCTATGTTGTTGGTGCATGGGAACATTAGCCGATATGAACGAGGAATGGTATGTCCTTGAGGGGTGACAAAAAGTATGCCTGCTCTCGAACCATGTTGAGTGAAAGAGCCATCAAAATATAAGGCCCACGTTTGTTTAGATTCTATAGTGAAGACATCTGCATCTGGAAATTCAATGTGCAAGGGATGATCTGCTTGTAGTGGTGCCTCTGCTAATTGATCAACTATAATTTGTCCTTTGATGGCCTTGCGGTCAACATAGTGTATGTCAAACTCACTTAGAATCATTACCCATTTTGCTAACCTTCCAGTCAATGAGGCCTTGCTCAACAAATACTTGATTGGATCAATCTTCGAAACCAAATTAACTGTATGGATCAGCATGTAATGCTGAAACTTTTGTGAAGAAAAGACTACTGCTAGACAAGCCTTCTCAATAGAAGTGTAGTTGAGCTCATGACTTGTTACTGTTCTACTGATGTAGTAGATTGCACGTTCCTTCCCCGTAGTCTTCTTGTGCTAGAAGTGCCCCTAGAGATGTCTCTGTTGTGGCAATGTACAAGATGAGTGGTCTGTCTAGATCTGGTGATATGAGAACCGGTGGAGTCATTAGATATTCTTTGATTTTCTGAAAAGCCCATTCACATTTGTCATCCCACTTAAAAGGAACTTTTTATGCAGTAGATGTGTGAATGGTAAACTCTTGTCAGCCAATTGTCCGATGAACCTCCGTATAGATTGAAGTCGTCCTTGTAGTGATCTTAACTAACTGATGTTCTTTGGTGGGGGCATTTCCATGATTGCTTGAACTTTTGCTGGATCTACTTCAATTCATTTTTCTGAAACAATGTACCCCAAGAGTTTTCCAGACTTGACCCCAAAAACACATTTCTTCGGGTTAAGACAAACTTTGAATTTTTCTAATCTTGCAAATATTTTGGACAATACTTCAAGATGTCCTTCTCTGGTGTATGATTTTGCCAGTATATCATCCACATAATCTTCCATGAAGACATGCATCATGTCATGAAAAATTGTAGTCATGGCTCTTTGGTAGGTAGCCCCAGCATTCTTTAGACCGAAAGGCATGACGTTCCAACAATAAGTTCCCCATGGACACATGAAAGCTGTTTTCTCTTGATCTTCAGGTGCAATCTTGATTTAGTTATATCCAGAAAAACCATCCATTAATGAATACATGGCATGGCCAGCTGTCAGATCAACTATGGTGTCAATGTTCGGTAATGGGAAATCATCCTTAGGACATGCTTTATTAAGATCTCTGAAATCTGTGCATATTCTAACAGTTTTATCCGGTTTGGATACAGGTACAATATTGGAGATCCATTCTGCATAGTCGATTGGTCTGATGAAGCCCACATCAAGAAGTTTTCTCAGTTCCTCTTTAACTAATAATGCAACATGAGGGTGCATTTTTTTGAGTTTTTGCTTTACCGGCTTGACCCCTGGTTTGATAGACAAATGATGCATGATAAGATTAGGATCCAGACCAGGCATGTCAGCATAAGACCATGCGAAATTGACTTGGTTTACTTTCAGGAATTCCATAAACTTTGGTATTTCTTTCTCTGTCATAGATGCGGCTAACTGCAAAATTCTTGGTTTGTCAGAAGTCTCGAGATCGACAACATTTGTAGACTCAATCAGAATAGGCGATCGCTCATGGTAGTGCTCCGAGAGAGTGTCAAAATTCCCATCGTCTGGTGCCTCTAAGAGGTTTTCACCATCAGATACGCTCTTTATTTTATCTTTTATTTGATCTAATACTGTCAGATTTTGGTTTTCACCATTAGATCTTTCTTTTTTGTTTTTACTTTTGCAGCTAGGAGACTTGACACTCTCCTGATCAAAAACTCTATGTTGAAAATCACTGGTGGAACAATCATTCGCATCCTTTGCGAAAAGGAAGTTTACGATAGCTTCATCACTTGGAAACATAAGTATGTTAATAGATTCCGTAAAATCCCAATCAATAAGGTCAGGATGGAGTAAAGGTAGAGGGTCGTTAGGTCGTGTGAGATCGGATATGGTTATGGTCATGATAGAGTGGTCTGTAGGATCCGAGGTATAAGGTGGATCAATGATGATACTGTCCTCATGATGATCTTGTTCGTTTGGATCTGATTCAGTATCACTAGAATCATAGTCGACCTGTGGTTTGGATTCTCGCGGTTGGGACCCTGAACCTTGTCCTTCAATTAGAGTTGGGGCATACTGGTGTATTACATCAACCTCTTTGTCTCTCCAGAACTCATCATTGTAAATGGTGTCCCATTCATATTCAGCAGAGTCTGTATCAGAATTGTTGTCTAGGAAATTCTAAATTGTTGCCAAACATGTCTCTTGTGAATCTGAGCTTTCTTGCAATGCAAAGACGATGCTATGCAGTTGTTTTTCTTTGGAGTGATTTTCATAACCCAATCCAGTTTTCTCTTTTGCAGCGAGTCCGCGGAGGTGAATGGGTTCAATTACTCCTTCCTTCCTTTTTCCAATAGGTCCCTCATCATAACCCATCTTCTGCATGATTAAACATCCTTTTCCATATTTATCTGTGGGTAATTTGACATTAGAAACTGCTTCATCTTCATCTTTATAGAGCCAATTTAAAATTTCAGTATCCTCCGGGTTTTCCATGGGAAATTTTTCTTTGATGAATTGCCCATTAAATTTTGTAATTGGCTCTATTGGCATTTTCTTTGATGTTGATGCTGCTGAAATTTGATGTTCTCTAATAGATGGCTGTCCATGTGATCAGGGTGATGTAGGTAAATTGACAAGACAAAGAGAGTATTCTCCAACTCCATGATCCTTGAATTTCATCTTTTTGTCAAAGCTATTGGTCAATTGACTTATTTGTGTGTTAATCTTTAGAGTACTAACATGAGCTTCCCGATTATTAGGGACCAAAGTATCTTGACTAGCCTTTATGTTGGCGCAAGTTTGAGTGTTGGAATTATCAGTAGGTATCGTGATTTCTTGTCCATCATAAGGAAACTTGAGACATTGATGGTAAGTTGATGGGACAGCTTGCATTTCATGGATCCAAGGATGACCCAACAAAATTTTATATGCCAGATCACCATCTAGGACTTGACAAAAAGTATTCTTTATAACAGGGCCCACTCTGATTGGCAGCATGATTAGACCTTTGGATGCTCTTTCTTCATCATCATAAGCTTTTATGGTAATCTTTCTTCTGAAATCAATGGAGTCCTCAGAAAATCCTAAGGCTTTGACCACCTTCAAGGTACAGATGTTCAAACCAGTACCTCCATCTATTAGAACCCGTCTGATGCGAAATTTATGGACCATGACCTCTAAGTACAAAGATGAGTTGTGAGGATGGGTTATGGAAACGTCATATTTATCGGAAAATGAAAGACAAGTGGGTGAGGATAAATGTCCTACCATGGCTTGAAATTGATTCACATCCAAATCAGTAGATACATTGGTTTCAATGAGGGCCTTTTCAAGAATTTCTTTATGGGCTGGAGAAATCTTTAATAGTTCGAAAATAGAAATTTGAGCGGGGGTTTTTCGAAGTTGATTGACCAAATCATATTGATGTTGAGGTGGAGGTTCAGTGGATCTCGAGGAGGTTCCTTTTAAGACAACTTTGGCTTGTGCTCTTGTTGTTGCATTGACTTCTCTATATTCCTCCTTCTGTTTGACTTTTATGACATTCACTCGCTCATCGTCCGCATAGAGATGGTTGATTATGTGGTCATCATTGATGTGATTTACTTCTTTGTTGGAAGACTCACCTTTTTGATAATTGGGTAAAGGATTGTGAAATGCTTGGTGGTATGTATTGGTTTGTTGATTTCCTTCTACTGTGATGATGTCATTATCAATTAAGTCTTGAATGGCATTTTTCAAGTCTTGGCAGTTGTTGGTGCGGTGACCTTTACATCGATGGTAATCACAATAGTATGCTTCATTCCATGATGGAGGCTTTACATTGGGTTCAAAATTTCGTTGAGGTGGTAAAGTAATGACATTTTTGGCCATCAACTCTTTGAATGCGGATTCTAGGGATTGACCCAATGGAGTAAAAGTTCTTCTATTGGAGAAGAACGAAAATCTTTGCGGATTTGAATTTGAAGTGTTCCCTAAAGAATTGTGATTGTTATTATTTCCTCGATAACTGTTTGAAGTCCCTTGATGGGAAGTGGGATGCTAACTTGCATTGTTCCTCTGAGGAGGATTATTTTCATGATTTGCAATTGAGTTGACATTGTTGTTGTGAGTGTTTGGGATAGTGAGGACGAATGGTTTGGTTGAAGCATGATTTGCATCCACGACACCATCATTCATCATATTTTTGTTTCGGGTCCAGAATTTGGATTTGTCCTGATTATGATGGTTGGATGAGCTAGGGTTTTCTTTGTCATGTTTTATTATGCCTTTCTTGACCAAAGCACTTTCAATGGTTAAGGCATCTTCAATCATTTTCTTAAAAGAAGAAGGACAATGTATGTTCAAGTGATAGCTCATTTCCGAGTTTAAACTGTTGTTGAAAGTAACCATCTTTTCTTTCTCTGGAACAGGACGTGGGTATCTGGCAAACATTCTTCTCCATCTTTGAAGAAACGTAACGAAAGGTTCACCAGGTTTCTGTGCCATTTTGCAAATATCTATCATGGTGATCTGATGTTGTATGTTGTAGGTGTATTGTAATATGAATAAATTGATCAACTCTTCAAATGTCCTAACGGGAGGTGAGATTTTGGATAACCATTCCATAGAGTGTACTCCCAGACTTTTGGGAAATAACCACATCAAGTAAGTATCCTCGTAAGAAAACTCCAATGTCATGTTTCTGAAGTCTCTAACGTGATCAATTGGATCCGTTTTCCCATTATAGCGATCAAATTTTGGTATTTCACAATGCTTGGGAAAAGGAATCATGTTTAAACTTCTGTCAAAAGGATAAGGACATATGTCCTCCAAAGTGTATTTCTTTGTGGTTGTTCCCCCTTGTAATTCTCTAACTTATCCTTGAAGTGCCTTGAGTTGTTGGGTCAAGGCACTAAGATCTGAAAGAGTTGTCTCTTCGGGTTTTTTTTTCAATTTTTCAGTGTCAAAGTCATGAGGTAATTTAGCCCCTTGTTCGGCTAGATAGCAAAAATATTTTTCCTTATCTCGCTGCAAGATCTTCTCAATGGCTTTATGGAATTTTGGATCTTGTTCAGCTTCTCTAAGACGTTCTTCTTCTTGTTCTTCATCACTATCCACTTGATGGGAAGTATTTTCTTCTTTATCGTCCATGTTGTTGTTAAAAATTGGATTTTGATTTATGCTGAAAATGGGATTACTGTTTTCTCCTTCTTCTTGAATGTTCTGAATATGACTTTCTTTTTGGTTCGTATCCTTCGATTTATTGTGCTGAGATCTTGTGGAGATAGGCATATGTTTTTTTGAAAATTTCCTCTAAACTTAGATCACAGTTTTTTGACTAGTGCAATGGTGATGATATCTTGATCTGATAAGATAAGGTAATCTTATGATATGATCAAGAAAGCTCCTAACTTATGGGTTGTAGCTTCCAAAATGATAAAGGATTTCAGAATCCTGTTGGGGAAACTTGAGCCCAAAAATTAAAAAGCTGTTTTGAAGGGTGCACTCTAAAAGATTTGGATCTTTGTTTTTAAGGAGACTTTCTCAAGATCTTTGAAGAATATGACTTGGGTGTGAAGGATATTCGATGGAAGGTTGGGGTATGTTGCCAAATTCAAGAGGTTGGTTATGATTATGCCGTTGTGATAGAGCTCTTCTTTGATAATAGGCTCGGGAATCTAAGGGATCTACAGCATATTCATCAATGAATCCTCTAACAAAATCCTGATATCTGTGAAGGAATCCTCGATAATGAAGCAAAACTTGCCTACTTATGTACAAGAGTTTCCTCTTTTGCAGTGTTTTCTTGTATCCTAAGGGTTTCTTAGGTTTTTTGATTCTCTTGGAAACTGATTTCTTGGTAAACTTTGTTGACTTCCAATCCCTAAGCATGGAGAAAGGTATTTGGAAATGTTTTTGAAGCAATGATATGACAAAAACTCCTAAGTGGCTTTCAGTTGTTGTTCTTCATGTTTCTTTTGAATGATCTCTTTATCTGAATTAATGTAATGGAAGACACAACAAACATTTTTGAAAACAGTTGTTCCTTAAAGCCCTATACTAACATGAAGTGTTCGATTAAGAAATGTTTTTCATCAAATGTTTTCACGGGTTTTTGCACATGAAAGACAGTTTAGACAAACTCACTCTTAAGTGCTCAAGTAGGTCATTCTAGTAATCAACAGCCCACATCTTAGAACTGCGTCGACTCACACAGACGTGTCACCCTCGAAGGGGCGCTCGTGTTTTTGTCTTTTCCAGGTGCGTACTCAAAGTTACGGAAGTGGATACCGGGTCCTCTGAGCAAACGGTCCTTGGCAGTTATATGGTGAGTATCTTGGGGGAAGATTCTTCCCTCCCCTTGCACTGTGATTATCAGAATGTTTGGCAACTGACTCGGCTGGCCACTACACTAGGTTCGTAGTAAGGATTTCCGTTTGGTGCGGCAATAATAAACTCCCTCAGGAGACCTCCCAACCCTTAGAACAAAGGCTTTGGGGATGGTTATCTTGCACACTACCGACAAAAGAGGGTTTCCCCAAATTCGCATTAAATTTTATAGTGGGGCGGAATAGCCTGGCTTTGGCTTGAACCCACTTGAGTCGTTCCTCTTGGGTGATTACTTTTTCCCACAAGAGCAGGCTCTCTAAAAGGTTTTATCAAAGCTTAAAAATGCATAAAATAGAATAGATGAGTTTGACATTTTGATCACCCAGTTAAGGGGAGAGTATAGGCCTATCACCGTTTAAATCAAAGCAAGCAAGAGTTCATTTTTAAGCCCAAATAAATAGTTTTCTATGCTAGGTGAAGATATTGCTTCACAAAAACATGGAGTTCTTTTTAGTCCCAAAATAAAAGTGAAGTGACTATCCTAGGATTGGTTGATTTTGAATTATGTGACTACCCTAGGATTGCTTCATTCTTTTAAAGTTATTACTATCCGCGGTTGCGTCAGATTCAGTCAAATTAAATTACAAATTACAATTTGCAGCCTTTTTCAAAAGTGCACTATAACAGACATCAGAGGCGCTGTAGGAATATTCAAAGGCGCTATAGGAATCTTCAAAGGTGTTGATTGATCCCAATGCTTTTCCAGCTCCGTTTGATTCACCTACAAGATAAAAAAAATGATATTGTAATGCAGCCAAAAAAACTAAATAAACTCATCAAAAAAAAATTGCAATTTTAGAGACATGTTTTTGGCATAGCCGAATTATATTTCAGTATTTGATGATTTTATTGATCTGAAAAATGAAAACTCAAAGAAGAGATCCATGTTAATTTTCTAAGAGCTTTCCAGAAATGTAAAGAAGTTAGACAAATTCTCTATTTTGCTCTCAGAAACATGGATTTATGGAAACCATACAAAAAATGAAGATCAGATTTTTTTGCCTTGTATTTGACCTCTAAATTAAATCTGTAAAACATAGACCCCCATTAAAATTTAAAGAGCTTTCTGAAAATGTGATTTTTTTTGAAAAATTCACTGATTTGCGTCTAGAAAGCCAATTTTATGAAAAAACATAAAATTATGACAACTTCTACAAAAATGATGATACACCCTCTATTTTTTTACTGTATCCTCTTGAAATGATGTAAAAGACTCTGTGAAAATATTGTAGAAAAATTCGCATCCGTGTAGAAGACATGAAGAAAGTGGTAAAACTTGCAGTTTTTTTCCAAAAATCGTCAGATCTGCATAAAAAATCAATAAAACCTACAAGTAGATATTAAAAACGGGGCAAAGCCCCACGGTGGGTGCCATTTTAATGTGTGTGAGAAAATTGGATCAAATCGTAATTAAAATCAACACATGTTAATAAAACATTAAATCGAAAAGCTGAAAGAAAGAAAACTAAATGTGCAAAACCGTAACAACAGCCTTTCAAAATCATTTTATCCTCCTCTATCTTCACTATTTTGTTGCTTCAAAATGGCTCTCAGATCAGCAGATAGAGCTCAACAAAATGACAGCATGAAGAACGAGATAAAAGCAAGAATGCATGATATGCAAAATGAAAATCTATGCTAACATGAAAGTGTGAATGTGATGCTGAAAATGATGTGAATGCATAAAAACTGATTGCATGAGCGTAGGTATGTGTAGGTAAGTGCATACGTGTGAATGTGGGTGACTATGCAGAATATAGGTGGATGATTAACCAAGGATTGGATTTGCACGTGCTTTTATAGAGTTTTTGAACGAGTTTGATTGGCTGAATCGATCGACGGTCCGGATTAAGCTTGTTTCGAATGGACGGCGAGAGATTTTCGAAAGTGGACAGAAGAATGGAAGGTTTCCTTTCTCTTTATTGAGTTCGAAGGGAAAATTCCATTTTGAAGGATAAGATACGAATTTAGAAGGGCGAGTTAGCATGAGTTAGAATTTTGGGAAGGTGAGTTAATAATGAATTAAATAAATTAAATTTATTTAATTAGGAGTGAAGATGGAAATGGAAACCCACATAATTAAATAATTCATATTTAATTATGTTTAAAAATGAAATTAGAGTGAGGTGGAAAATATTAAATAACATATTTACTATTTTGAAATTCGAAAATGGGATGGAGAATATTCCATTATTTAAATATTCAAAATATTTAAACTTTAGAATAAAATGATAATTAAATATAAATAAATTATACAAATTTATTTAATTTAATTAAGCGGAGGGTAGAAATGTTAGTAAATAAATAAAATTATTTATTTAATTTAAGGTAGAAGAAATAGAAAAATGAACGATATAAATAAATAATTAAATTTATTTATATGTAGATGACATTAGAGGAATTAATTAAATAAATCATATTTAATTAATTAACAAGCTTAATCATGACCATTTTTAGACATATACAATGATAAGCGGAGAAGGTGATTTAGGATGAAATAGTGTTAGTAATTGGGATCAAGTATGTTAGTGTATTTTCCATGTCTACATGTTCATATCCATAAAAAGGGAAATCAAGGAAGCTCTAGTATTGAAATCTCTAGATTTCAGCAAACCTTTCCAAATCTTTTTATTCACATCTTATCACACAGTTGTTGTAGTCATGCTCCAAAATAATGATGAAGGGTATGAGCAGCCAGTCTCCTTTTTTAGAAAATCCCTCCAAAATGTAGAATTGAAATATGATATTGTGGAGAAACAAGCCTATGCATTGGTAAGAGATGTCAAGGCATTTAGACCATATCTAGTAGGTGAAAAGTGATAGCCTATGTGCCTAACGTTGCAGTAAAAGATGTATTTATACAAAGTGAAACAACAGGTCATAGATACAAATGGATAAATAGAATCCAGGAGTTTTATATTGAGTTTTAGATCACCAAGCTTGTAAGAGGACAAGGATTAGCCAAATTGATGGACAAAACAAATATGGAAGCTACCCAAGTGTGCAATGTGAAAAATGAAGAAAATATGGTCACTAGTATTGAGCACATGCCATGGTACACTGATATTGTGTATTACCTTAAATTTTTTGAAATGTCCTGAAGGGTTTGATGATAAAAAGAAAAGGACACTTAAGTTGCAGGCTTCAAAATATGTATTCATGAAAGGGGACCTTTATTGGAAGAATAGGGATGGTGTTCTATTATTGTGCCTAGATGAAAATCAAGCAAGACATGTCTTGAAGGAAATACATGGAGTATGTGGAGGGAATTTCTGAGCAAAAACTACTACACATAAGGTGCTAAGGGAAGGTTACTGTTGGCCTAGAGTTTTCAACGATGCTTATGGTTACACTAGAAAATGTGAAGCATGTCAAAAGTTTTCTGGGAAGCTAAAATATCAAGGAGCATTACCTTTGAGACCTATGTAGGTAGAGGCTCCATTTCACCAATGGGAAATTGACTTCATAGGGGAAATTATAGAAAAATATAGTGGAGGACAAAAATGGATATTAGTAGCCATAGATTAATTCAAAAAATGGGTGGAAGCTATACCCACCAAGCAAGAAACTAGTTAGGTTGTGACAAATTTCTTACTAGAGAACATCATCACAAGATTTAGAGCTCCAATAAGGATTGTAACTGATATGGAATGTGATTTAGGTCAGATGAATTCAAGGAATTTTGTAAATCATATGGTATAGTAATCTCATACTCTTCACCATACCATCCACGAGAATGGGCAGGATGAATCCAACAACAAGAGTATCTTGAAGATCATAAGAAGAATGTTGGAAAATAACAAAAAGACCTGGGATTCTAAGTTGAGGCTTGCTTTATGGGTGGACAGAATCACTGTGAAAAAAACTATTGGTAAATCACCTTTTGAGCTTGTGTATGGAACTCAGGCCATACTCCCTTTGCATAATCTAATACCAGTATGCAAGTTCATTTTGCAAAAATATTTGGACGTTTCTGAACCCATGGAGGAAAGGATGCAAAAATTAATGGAGCTCGATGAAATCATAAACTAATCCCAACAACATAATAGGAATAAACAATTACAAATGAAATACTTGCATGATAGGAAGGATAAAAAGAATAAGTTTGAAGTAGATGACATAGTTCTCATGTGAAATTTCAGGAGTTAGGACAAAGGAAAGCATGGGAAATTTGAAGTCTTATGGTTAGGACCATTTTTTATTGTTGGCAAGGGAGGTGAGGATTCATATTTTCTCTAGAACATGTTAGGAGAAGAACAAGAACTACCAACTCATGGACAATTCCTAAAACATTTCTTGTCATGAAGAACATAAAGAGGATCAAGAATTTCTAGTGCATGGACAATTCTTGGCATGCCTCTTAAAATAATTCTTTCCATGCACAATATTCTAGGTGAAGGACAGGAACTGGCAGTGCATGGACAATTCCTAAGATACCTTCTAAAATTTGCAAATTTCCATGCACAGTAGTTTTAGGTTCTCATGATATTCCATCTCCATCCATGGTCTGCTCCCCAAAGATTTTTTGGATTCTTGCAATGATATTACAATCTCTCACCCCTAGACAGAGCCACTATTAGGGCTAAAATTCCCACATATTTTCATTAGCCTCTATCCACTTACCTCCTAGTCCTTACAAAAGTTCACCACACTTAATTTTATGATTTAGAAAAATCACTGATATTGTGTGGCAAAATCCATTTTACAACTAGCATATCCAAACAATTGTATTCATAAAAAATTTTGAAGTCCCATTGTCATCATTGACCTAACAATACCTCATTGGTGGAACTCACATCACTAGCCCACCGATAGCCTGATGAGGACAGTTCATAACTTTACATCAGTGTAACCTCATTCCATCGAGCTAACTTCCAAGGTAGTCTCCCTGATAGATCGATAGAGGTAGTAAAGATAATCGCATTGCCATAGCTCTAATATATTGGTGGAACGAATGATTGTGGTCCCCTAATGACCTAATACAATCATGGATTATTAAAAGTATAACACTCACCGATGAAGTTAGGGTGCATTGGGGTAGCATTTTTTAGTGTCCCAATGATAGATCAAAAAAAAATTCATCAGTGGAGAAGGTGGCCATCGATGGAAAATGAATCAAGGCCCCAATGATACAATGATGAATAATTACTACTAGTTGATGTGACATCCAAGAGCATCATCGAGATATTTAACATAAATGCTCCCCCAATGACAAGACTGAAACAAGTGGTATATTAATGAGCCAAAGTAGAAGTAAATTGCACCACAAGTTGATCATACAATTGCAGAAACTAGGAGGGCTACACTAAGGGCAGAAGCAAAAAAGATGAAACTTGAAGATCTTATGCAACAAAACCAGGGGAGACAAAAATTCAAGTAAGTACATCACTCTTAGCTAGAAAATTGTATTTTTAAATATTTCAATGGAAGAAAATGTGGAAAAACCTAAGGAAAAGAAACAAAAAACTGAAAAGAGGAATTTAAACCAAGATTTTATAGACCAATGTTTGGGGTCGGGGCCAAGACCCAAGATAAGTGTTCAAAATAGTAAATTGTTAGAAAAACATAAGGGTCTAGGGGATGTTTGGACACCACACTGAGGATATGAGATTTTCATGTATCACTACAGAAAGCAGTTCATATTTCAACCAGTCTGTAACCCATGGAGACTGAACTTAGGAAGACTTGTGGTGCCAAATGTATTCATCAACGTAGAATTAATGAAAGCTCTTGCCAGTTGGTATAACACCAAGAAGAGAACTATCCAGTCACCAAGTGGGAATGATATGCTTGTTATCTCCCAAGACCTGATCTCTAATGTATTTCATTTAGAATGTCCCATGATTTTTCCATTCACAATTAGAAATCTATTGATAGAATACCGTTGCATGGATACCAACTACAAGAGATGGAAATTACCTTTGCATAGACCTAAAAATGAGGAAGGCCAACTCAGGAGGTTTTCGAACATTGAAAACCCTCCTTTTCATGTAGATTTGTTTGAAGAATACTTTTAGTATACCTATTACTCAGCTGGTCAAGTCTTGGGAATAGAGGTTCCACCAATTATGTCTATTGCACTGATGGTTATAGCTTTGGATATATAGAACAAGGATGCTAGGTCATTTGAATATGCAAGCTACTTGGAAAATTCCCTAAATCAAGGGCTTGAAAGGATAAAAAATAACAATGATTGCATAGCTTTCAAACACTATTCCTTGCCAATGCATTTAATTTTGTATGATGGACATGCTAGATTGTGTGGAGTAAAGAATCGAGGATCAGAGATATAGATGAAAATGGAAACTTCAGACCTGTATAGATGTGGACTTCACTATGGGATAGTTGATGTGAAAGTTCTCATTATTTATATTTCAAATATTTTTTTGTTAAACCACTAATGAAGCTACTAGGATATTCATATGATCACAAATTATCCCCTAAGGTGCAAAGATTTTTGAGACCAAAGGAGAATGACCCAAAAGGAAAAGTAAACCATAATTGGGGAGATTAGTATACTTTATCTGACTACACAATAATAAGAGTCTATGGGTTTGAAGGGATTCCACATTTGCTACCCTGAGTAGTTCCTAATTGGGTTGCTCATTTGGAGATTGTACAAAAATTGGCAAAGTCTGATGCAAAAAACCTCAAGGGTCATAATAAGCAATCACTCATGCCCAACGCTCTTTGTTTTGGGGATTTTACAGTGGCTACAAATGAGGGATATGAGGAAATTGATGCTAAATTAGCACATTACAACCTTCCGCTTGGGTATGAAAGAGAGAAATTTGATGCAGAGGGGTTTATTCATCAAGCAAGATTAACATAGGGGCTGTCAAGGTATGAGCTTTGGTTTGCGGTTGATGATGTGATCAAGAATCGAGATGAAGCTTCCACCAATGATAGAATGGCCTCATATAATAAAGTTATGCTTAGGGAGGAGTGGAAGATAAAGAATCTCCCATCATATTCAAATGCATTTGGTGATATACATGATCCCTTAGTTAGGATTGAGAAACTTATTTCTCATATGAATGAAATAGTAAAAGATGTACCTTCATATGTTTTTGATACATCTTATGCAAATTATATAGGAGTATAGGCTGAAGATGTGTAGCCTCTAGATCACATACCCTCACAACCTACTCCTCATGTATGTTTTTCTACTAACAAGAGTAAATAAGAGGAAATTAACGAAGAAAGTGATGAGAAGAGTAGTGAAGAGGAACAACAAGCAGAACAAATAAAAGCCCCTGTGATTACATAATATGAGCCCCCTTAGGAACAAAACGTTGTAAGATTTGAAGCATCAAATGAATTATTTGATGACATTAGGGTCAAGGCTGGTCAAGGATTCATTTATGATGGTGATTTTGTTAAAACTCTTGAATTCAAATCATTTATCTATGAATATAAGGGAAAGAAAATAAGACTAAAGGAGCAAGATATTACTCCTGAAAAGGAAGCTGCTACTTTAGAGGAATTGAAAAGGGAAATTGACAAGGAGATGCAATGTATCACCCTGGAGAGAGGTAGAAAATAACTTCAAGAGGTTGGGGTATTACTTCTACCAGGATAGGACATTAGCTCTGTAATTATATTTGATATTTTTAGAAAAAGTGGGGATAAAAAAATGAACCTAATGAAGGAGGCTAGTGACAAGATGCATTCAGGGTTTGGGTATAATCCATATGAGGATACCTTGCTTATTTGGTCACTATACCACCATGAAAAGAGGCTGACAGTGACTGATAATCCAAATCAATTGTTTGGACATCTTTTGGTCCAAAGAGTTGGGGACACTAATCCCTTGAAAACTCATAACTGGATGTCAATGTGGCAAAATTCACAAGAGCACAAATTGAGAAGTTGGTTAAAGAAAATGACAAACTGAAAAGGGAACTATCACATCAAAAGGAAAAGGCATCTTCCTCTTCTACTTCAGAATTGTACTCCCCATGGCTTGAAAAGGACAAGAGAGTATTAGATGCATTGGCTAATGTATCTTATTGGAAAAATTTCCATTTAAAAGCCCAAGAGAAGTGTAAAACACTAAAAAAGGAAATGAAAGTCATTACGTAAAATACTATGTCTGAGATAATCAAGGAAAGGTTCAATAAGATGATGAAGCAACTGATGATTATTGGAGTGAGTTTAAGTAGATACAATCAGCACTAGAGGAGAATGTCCAATTGCAAAAAAAATGATTGATAAAAAGAGGGAACTTTTGGATAAACAGATTCTAAAAGAGCAAACACTATAGAGATATAACAACTTGGTGGAGTCTCGCAGCCAATATCATCGTAGACTCAAGGAGGATCTTGGTTGCTTTAATTCGATTCCTACACTCCATGATGATATAGGGAATCTTCGAGAAAGGGATGATTGGAAAATAGAATTTACAGGTTTTCTAGCAACTATATTGCAAGAAATCAATGATGAGGATATGGTCCTGCAAAATACTCATAAAAAAATTGAGAAATTCATGTACATGGAGTATGATATGAAAGAAGTAATATCCAGTGCAGAAACTCATGCAAAACAATAATACATCCATCTCCTCTTAGCATTCAATCTGTTTATCAATTAGGAAGTGGACATTCCAGGCACAACTGAGCAACAATCAGAATTGGTTGGTAGTGATTGTGGATCCCTGAATCCAAACTTGCACAAATAAAAAAAAATCACATTATTAGCTTAAAATGTAAGGTTAGAATAAGAATCCCCCATAGAATTGATTTGGATTGTTAAAAAAACAAGGAAAAAGATGAAATGGATGAGCAAATACAAACAATAACTATTCCTATTCTAAAACAAAGCAAGCACTTGATCTTATGGGGGGATTGGTGCTATTTTGATGTGGATAATAGCCCTTTCCCAACCCCTTTTTGATAAGCTAAATGATAAAATGCTTTGAAGATGGGGTGAAGTGGACAAAATAAGTTCTCAATTGAAGAGAGTGACTTTGCATTAGCTTTGTGAATAATTTGATGAAGAATCAACCCTTTATTTATAGATTTTTAAATTGGAAGAGAGGTCAAAATAGAGCAATGTGGGATAATGATTTGGCCAATGAGATGAAGCCACTTGTCACATTATGATAGGTTGAGGAATGTGCAAGTTTTGGCCAATGTGCCAAAGAGGGGGAGATTCAAATTTGAAATTTGAGAGTTAATGTTGAGTGGGGGACATGAAAGAGAGAAATTATTGCAATGTTGGAAGGGACAAGTCAACTTGTCTTCATATTTAAACTTGAGGGAATATTCCAGTTTTATGGCAAGTTGAAAGAAAATGACAAATTTATAAATGAGTTAAAATAATTTATTGGTGCAAGTGGGAAAAGCTAGAGGATGTGATGGGTGGTTAGGTTAGGTTAATTAGGATTAGCTTAACTTAGATGATGATTAGGGGATTTTGACCCATTTGACTTAAATATTTTGATTTATTTAAATCAAAAGGGATGGAAGGTGATTTTAGATTTAATTAAATAAATGCTTGATTTATTTAATCAAGGAGGGTGATGTCAGGATCAAATTTGATTTATTTAATATAAGTTGATGACTTTAGGAGATTGATAAATAAACTTGATTTATTCAAGATGAATGGATGAATATGACCTAATCAAATGCATGATCGTAATTTTGCATGTCTACATTTTTCCCCTCTTTGAAGCAATGCACTTGCTGCATTGGTTCAAAGAATAATTTTACCACGACCAAATTTTAAAAAAATTCTAATTTTTCAGATGCCCCAGCAGAAAGAAGTACACTGGTACATTGCCCCCTCAAGAGATTGAGTGAAAATATTCGATTTGAAGGTCGATCTCACGATAAAGAAGTTCAAAATGGATGGTTATGATGATGATGCAAATGAGATGGTTTTAAGATGCTTAGAATAACCAATCTATATTATCCTAAAAAACTTAAATGATGATATGATGTGATGATGGATGAGATGTATGATGTGATATGATATGATTATGCAAATGTATGATTTATGCAGATGCTTAGACTAACATATCTATGATGCTGAAAATGCAATGCATGTGAAATGATCGATGTTTCCTATTATGTATGATATGAATGATATGTGGTATGCTAATAGTTTTGTGGATGCATGATGGATGCATTGATGATGATGATTAACTACTTATGACATGATGTTAGTGCAAAAAGAAGAAATTAGATGATGACAAGAGGTTCCAACAAGCCAACTTTATGAGAGATGATGATGATTTGCTTATCAAGGATTGGGATTTTAAAAGGGCTACTTACCTTATGTTTGATTTAATACACATAGATACGATGCATCACGGTATAAAGAACCAGAATGATGTTGTACCTAGTGCGATGGACTTTGAATCAACAAACAAATAGGAGTATTCTTGTTCACACTTGACATACAGAAACCTTGCTAGGATGTACCTAACAAAGCAAGTATTCGTCAAGTTATATTACAAGAACGTCCAACAAGTACAACAGACAAAAGGATAATGATCGTTACCCCATTCCTATCTCTCTAAATCCTGCATTCGGATGTCATCAAGAGGTCCTTGGAGTGAGCGCAATAAGATAAATCAAGGGTAAACCCACAATAGTGGGTTACAATTTTTTGAACGAAGAATAATTAGAAATGCTCATCAAAAAATTTAAAATGGTTTACCCCTTCTAATGAAGGGGGTTCGAATGAACCACCCCCCTTCTAATGAACCCCCCCTTCTAATGAACCCTCCCCCCTTCTAATGAACCCCCCTTCTAATGAAGGGGGTTCGAATGAACCCTCTTCATTAGAAGGGGGGTTCTACTGAACCCCCTTTTTTCACCTTCCCCTCCACCATTTCAAAATTTATGTATTTTTTTGACTATCGAAGCTTGGGAAGGAGGTGAGAATGGAGTCAGCTTGATAAACCAAGTTGGATGATTGTAGTGATCGAAATGTGCTTTCCAATAACTATAAATTTAATATATTTTGTTTTTATTTTATATTTTAGTTTTTAGTTTTACTGTACATAGATTTTTCACTGAACATCAAGTTCGATGAAAAATCATTGTGGAAAAATAGTTAATTTGAGGGGAAAAAATTTAAAAAATATATATCCACTAGGTATTGATGTCCTCGTTCTAACAAAAAAAGAAAAAATGAATTTCAATACATACCAAAAAAGTTATGTGAGCCAAAGTGCACCTATGTCTAAATTATAAATCTTTTGACTTCAAAACTTAATTAAAAGAAAAATATTCAACAAAATTCTATGAAACAAAATGAAAGCCCTAGATACTTGTGTTACCAACCTAAATTCAAAAGAATTAGAGTTTTATCCTTTGTAGAAAAAAAGTTATGCATGCCGAAGTACACACCACTTTTAAAAAATGTTGTTTACTATTAAAAACTAGTTATCAAGGAAGACGCAAAAATATTACAATTTAATTTCAATTTTTTTAAAAAAAAAAAATTAAAATCTACAGAAAAAATCTCACAAATCACTAGTTTACATCATTTTAAAATTCCTAATAGTTTACCTACTATAAGTGTCAGAAAGTGAAGTTTTCTCTGAAAATGTTGATTTCAATGTCAAGTTTGGCCAAAAAGTGTACACAAACAAGTCAATGTTCTTAATACCTCCAGCCAAAGGGATTTTGTTTTGATAGGATAAGAATCCAAAGTGATATCCAAAATGATGCCCATTTTCAGAATGATATATCCTAGGAAATGCATTTTATAGGATGATGATGGGTTGATAAGTTTATTGATAGGCTATTGATATAAGTTTGATTGACATGTCTGAAAATGATCAAGAGTTTGATTTTGTTTTAAAGGTTTGTTGTTTTGATTTTGATTTTATGATTGAAGCTTGCTTTTGTTGACTGCTCTGATTGTTTATGTTTGTGTTGCCAAAGGATGAAGGTGACAATCAGTTTATTATGGATGATTGATTATTTTGATTGAAAGCGAAATGGGATGGATGGATTTTTTTAAATATTTGGATGTTTTTGGAATGTTTTGAGGCTGTTTTTGGATTTTTTCAAGATTTTAAAAATGTTTTGATTTAAAAAATTTCAAATGTTTTTGTGTTTTCTAAGATTTTATGTTTTTGGATTTTGTGTGATTTTGAATGTTTTTGGATTTTCTTGGTTTTTTTGATTTTTTTTTTGATTTTGATGTCTCGGGGGCTTATCAAAGATGAGCCTTGCCTATGTTTAAGCTCAGAGATGATGCAGTTTGGATTCCAATGTTTTTGATGTTTTCTAACTTTTTGATCTGTTTTTTGATTTTAATATGTTTTGAATGTTTTTAGATTTTTCGCACAATTTTGGCGATTTTGATATGGATATGCGTGATGATATCATTGCTCTATTTGGGGATTTTGTTGAAAACCAAGCTAAGGTTGACTGATCAAATTGGATTGATGATGATGATAACATTGTTGAGGATACACAACAATGCCAGGATTTGATTGATCGAGATTGATGATGATAACATTGTTGAGGATGCACAACAATGCAAGGATTTATTGATTAGGATTGATGATGATAAAATTGTTGAGGATGCACAACAATGCAAGGATAGTGTTAAGCAACACAAGGATATCTTGAGATAATTAGTTTTTGATTGGATTCGATTGATCAGGATTGATGAAGCTTGATTTGGAGAAAAATTTGTTTGAATGATTTGATGTGATGTTGATGTGCAAATTAGATGCAACTGATATCGATTGTTTGGATCAATGTTCGATAAAAGATGAAGAATGATAAGGAACATCTTCTTGTGAAAATATGTCATGGGATAGTGATTTGGATTTTGGATCACAAATGCTTTGACCAATTTGATTTCATGTTTGCCAATGTTCAGATCACCACATAAGTTGGAGGATATAGATCAAGATTTATTCCCAAAGCAAGATGTAAATATCTGCCCCTAGTGTCTAGCAATGTATGGAATGCGATGTGTGGATGCTCGGATAGGTGTATGGATTGAGGTATATGGAAAGCATGCAAAGGATGCCAACGATTATCTTGCGATAAGATAAGGTGCTTAGATAAAGAATTCTCATTTGGATAATGCTTCATGGCTCAAATAACGCTGCATAGGATATGATCAATGAAAATGACCCATGTCAAAGATATTTACCATAAGAAAGTGCAAAGTGTGCCCCAAACTTTCATCAAGATCAAGATAACTTGGATGATGGATGTAGATGGATAAAGATGGATTGGATAAATGGTTCATGGATGAAATGGATTTATTATGGCGAAGATGGAATACTAGATTTATTATGGATGGGATGAGATACTTTCAACTAAACTGACACATGTAGATGCTCGATTATACACATGATGCTTGTTTTCTAGGTTTTCGTCATGGTCTTGCCCAAAGCACCGCCCATGTGGTTTTCACTATAGGATGATTTTATTTTTTTTACTGTTTTCAATCCTTTTTCTGATTTTTTTTGGATTTTCACATTTTTTTGATATTTCTTTAACTTTTTTTCGAAAGATTTTTTTTTATTTTTTTTATTTTTCTAAAAGATTTTAAGCTCATACCGAATCACAAGGTGTTGCTGATGTAGATTCCCTTGTCATAATGTTCCATCGATATCCTGCTTGAAGAAGCTACTTTGTCAAGATATATGCACTTGAATGCAACTTTTGAGATTCTTGATCTACTTTATTGATACCGGGGTTAACTTTGTCTCTGTGTGCACATCACGATACAGTGCCTTCAGAATCCTTATGATGAAGGGTCATGGCCAATACATGGTCAATTTGAGAATTGGATATCATGCGTGGAGGCATGGATGGAGTGTGTTTAGGGATAAAAGATGGATTGGTTGATAGTTTGAATCCTTTGACTCTCCAAACTTGGGAATGTGAACAATGATGGGTGGATATAGAAGTGTGTATGGAATTAGGACCAACTACTTGATACACTTTGTACGTTGCTTGAAAAACTTGCTTTTTCTTTTGTGGAAATCTTTGATGGATACTTTTCCCTTTTTTATTTTTCCCCATAGCTTCTTTGATTGATGGAGTTTGATAGGAATGATCTTTCTTTGTATTTTTTGGTATCCACTTGTATTTGATTTTTTCGTTATGCTTTCTAGCTTCTTTTTCTTTGATAACATTCTTCATACTTTGATTCAATTCTTTCTTTTAACATTGGTCTCAATTCATGGATGGGGTGATGGGTGGATGAAGATTCATGACGTGACTGGTTGTAGTATTGACATTAGTTTCATCATAAGGATTCTTCGTGCTCCCTATGTTGACATTTTCTTGAGATGAAGTTGCCCCCAGTATGGTGGTAGTAGTTCCAAGAGCTCTTGTTTAGAATGCATTCTCTAATAAATGACTATTGCAAATGATGTTATTGGAATTTGTTGCTTTGCTAACTCCAGAATATCCTGTTCTATCTGATCTAATTCCTTGAGTGGATAATGTTGGATATCTTTATACATGATGTCTTCAGTTTGGATTTTGGATATATCTGATCCTAATGTTGACAACTCTATTTGACTGTACGAATCAATAAATTTCTCTTTTTGTGTAACAATGTCAAGAATAAAGGGATCCTGTTCTGAATGAAGATCTACGTGTCCATCCGCATAAAGAATCTCATGGGTAGATGGAGGAGTATGTATTATGGGGATATGATCATCATTTGCAACATCTTGTATAGATAGGAGAGTGTCCATTAGATCATTATGGTATATTTGAGATACAAATTCTTGATCTTGATTTATTTTGGGATTGCTTTTGACACGCTTTGAATCAGTTTCTTGACATGGGTCAATTTCAAAGGATGGATTGCTTACAAAGGGTTCTTGGATGTCATCATTAGGAATGAGAAGCAGCTCAATATCCTCTTGATCTTTGAGTGGACTTAGATCAAGTGTCAAGTTTAGAGTTCCTTTAGTATCTGTAACCATGAGGTCAACGGGGTCAACATGTCTTGGAAAGGACCATTGCTAAACTTTAGTGGAAGATTTTGATCTTGCTTTGGAATAAATTCTTGAGATATGTCCTCTAACTCATCAAGTGATGTAGAGACACTTTCGTCATGATCATTGGTCAATGAATCGTGCCTTATGTCAATAGGATCAAATAATCGTAACACTCCTTGAAATAGATCACTAAAAAGTGGCTCTTGATGTATGGTGAGTTGATCATCTGAGGGGGTAGACATATCTTCAATATGCTCCTTAATTGAGAGATCTTGAACAATTGTGGTGGAGAGATTGTGAATGTCTTCAACCATAGGGTCAAGTGATGTTGAAATTTCTTGAATTAGATCATTGTTGGGTATCGTTGGCAGATTTTGATCATGATTGAAAAGTGACTCTTGACCTATGTTGATTTGATCTTTAGACGAGATAGGAACATCTCCAATGTGTTCTTTGATGGATAGATATTGATCATTGCTTTCAACAATTGTGGTGGGGAGATTGTCAATGCTATCACCAGTGGTTGAATGTTCATTGTTATCCCCAATAGTTATCCATTTTCATGTTTTTTCTTGTGTTTGTGGGGTAGCTTGAGAGGCTTGGGTAGCTTGAGAGGTTTATTGCACTTGTTGAGCTTGTTTTTCTTGTTGCGTGGCTAGATATTGTTGGATGGCCATTTGGTAGGCCTAGTGATCTTTTAGCATAATGTTATATTGTCTTGCTACGTTTGGTTTTGGTGGTAGTGGTGATGGATTTGGAATTGCGTTGGATGTAGTGACAAGTCGTTGTGATATGTTTGGAGTGATCAAGAGGGTTTGAGATATGATGGGTATGATAGGGGTGGTTGGAGTGATTGAGGTGATAGGAATGGTCAGAATGATCGAGGTGATAGGTCCTTGGGAGACCATATTTTGATTTATCGGGATTGATGTTGTCATTTGATTAAATACCATTTGTTGGTGTGATGTCGATGGTATATTCAAAAGATTTGATGTGATTGATTGATTGGTGTTAGGTGGATTGAATTGGATGGAGTGATTGGTGCTAGGTAAAGGGGGAAGCCCTAAACCAAGGAATGACGTTGATATGGGTAATGCTCGTGGAGATGTCTCTTGGCGTAATGACTCAACTATTTTGGTAAGTGTAGCAATTTGATCTTGCCAAATTTTATCTTGATTTTGATCTTGAATCCCTTGATATAGTTGATTTGGTTTTTGTTCTAGCATATTTGGGATGCATACTTGTGGTTTTTGAATGGGATCATAGACAAATTGATTTTGGACAATGCTCTGATTTGAGATGATGTTTAGATTTGGCATGATAGGTTGAAATTGATCATTGTTGATGTTGGAAATCACATTGCCTTGTTTTAGGTAACTTTGATTTTGCATGGTGTTACCTTGACTTGGAGTTGTTAACATATTGTTTGGATTTTGAACAATATTCGTATGATTTGCAAACATATTTATCCCAAATTTTTTCGGATTCATGTTTGGAAAACTTATTCTTGGTACATTCTCATTTGGCCTGTAGGGATTTGATGGGATGACGTTGTTCGTTTGAAGGTTCATGCATTGATTGTTTGGTTGGTGTATTTGTAGGTTTAGACTTGGATTTAAATCTATCATTGGGAAAGGTGTCCCAAACTTTAATTTGGGCATACTACATTTTTTGTACTATTGACATTTGTTGAAGGTAATGATCCCATGTATGGTTTGTATAGATGTGAGTGTTGATAATCAATCGGCGTTGTAAGGCTTTGATAGCTTAGTTGACTTGGATTACTCATGATGTATGGATCAAGTTTATATTCCATGTTCCTCTTGTGTTTTGACTTTGTTGCAAAAGTGATCTCTAAGGTTCTTAGGACCAATGACGAGATGAAGGATGAAAAGGGGAAATGATATGAGTGTTGAACTTTTAGGGACTTTAGATCAATGCTAGACTTAGGATTTGATTTTGATTTCTTTTGATTTGGATAATGGATTTGTAAACCCTAAGATATTAGATGTGATCTTAGGATGAAATTGTTCAAAGGATTGCTAATTCAATTAAATGTATGAGAAAGGATACATTCCCATAAACTTAACTAAACAAAGTGATTTTGATTTTCATGATTTACCCAAGTCTAAAATGATGTTTCCAAAGCTCTAAAGTTGTTTGGTGAGATGGGATGACAAATTTTTGGGATGGGTGAAGTTTTCAATTTGATCCTAAATGAGCCTAGGAAGGACTTGTTTACTAGGCCAAGATAGTGAAGAACATGCCTTTTCTCTAAGAGTAATTCAAAATCAAAAGATCGATGTTTACATGAAAACCATATGACCAAAAGATGCCAAGCACATATCTAGGGTCCAATTAATTTAATCTTTGCTTAATGGATTGATTTTACCACAAACACACTCTTGATTCACTACTACATAGAGGGGCGGTTTAAGACAATTTTTAAGACAATTTTTGAGTAAATTGTCTTAATTTGAGACAAAAAAAAATTGTGTATTGTCTCAAGTATTGTCTTTAAGCGAGTGTCTTAAAATATTGTCTTAAAAATTGTCTCTATAAAGACAATATGAAATAGAAGTATTTTTGTCTCTTTAGAGACAAGAGTTGGGATTAAAGACATTGTCTCTCTAGAGACAATATGTAATATGTAAAAATGTATTAAAAAAAAGAATCAATTTATTTTTAATATTTTTTTAGTGTGGTTTTCAACATTCAATGTTTTCAAATTCTCGTCGTCCTCCTATTGGTTGGAGTTTTTATTTTTATCTTTCTAAATGTGATGGAAAATTATGACATAAATTATCAATGATTTTGAAGCTAGGAGCAATGAACAGTTGTCGAATACGCAAAACATAATATTCATAAAAAAATAAAGAAAATAATGCATCATATTTCAAATTCATAAAGTTAATGGCAATAAGTATTTTTTTATTTATAGTTTATAAAACTGTTCATACAATCATGAGCAACACGTACATCATAACATGGCATGAGAAAATGATTCATTTATAGGAAAGAGAAAATGTTAATATTTTCCTAAAACCTAGTGGAATATACTCAACTACTTGCATAACTCTTTCGAGCATGGCAATGTATTGACAAAGAGTTGACTCAATTTTTTGCACTAGACAATTTTGCTTCAGAATGGGAAATTTCTTCTTGTGTGTCTGTGTCTGGTCCTCTCACAGGCTGATAACCTTTCATTGTAACAATCCATTAAATCATGTACTTTGTTATTGATGAATGATAGGATTTCCAAATCATCTTTGAGCATAGCACAACCTTTCAAGATTTTGATACAATTTTGGAGAGATTTGAATTCTTCCTTTAAAATAATCAATAGGGTGAAAACAAAATTTTCCTACAGGAAAACAATATTAGATTTAACAAGTAAATCTATTTGCATTATTCATTTAAAGAACCACAAATCCACAAGTCCCTACACATGAACTGAAAATAATAAATCTGCAACCACAAAAAAAATCCAATTATATGTAGCCACTACACTGTGGTCATTTAATAGCCCAAAAGTGAAAATATGTGATCCCAAAATTTTTTTACAAATATTTTCTTTCATATTAACTTACTGCTCAAGATGGGCTGCAAACTGTGCAACTTTAAGTTGGCACTGGTTAGTTGTACTAGTAACTTCTCCACCTTGATAGAGCTCTGCAACTCACTCAAACTATTCCAAAGCCAGTTCCAAATTTTCTTCAGCTTCATATATTTCATTGAATTCCTGTAGAAAACAATATATTGAATTTCAATAAAAATCCCTATCTAAAACAAATAGGTAAATTTACTCATAACCTGATCATCATAAAGATATTCACAAAATAACCATACAACTTCTGCAATGAATGCCTTGTAAATTACATCCAACCAAGAAATTTGTAGTCTTAACAACATATAAAAACATACTATCATGAGAATAAGAACCCTTACACTAGTTCCAAGTCAAACTTTGACAACCTCAAAAGATTAGGTCATCCCACACCCAATTCAAACATTGAATTACCTTGCAGTGTTTTCCAACCATCGACAATCTTCTTATCTCCAAGAAGAGATTAATAGCCACACTTAAGCACCTTGCAGCCTCTGCACAACATTAATTAGTAAATCAATACCGCTTCCTATCCAACAATAATAAATGGCACCCAACCTTCTCCCATTCTAATATAACGTGAAGAGAAATTACCACATAGCAAGAGAGAAATTTAGACTAATATCATGACAAAATAACACAAAAGGGATGAAGACACTGGATTATAGACTAAAGGAAAATATGAAATATAATTCTTCCCTCTACAATCCATTCAGCCTAATATGAGAGATTATACACATCAACATGTTTTTGATGGAAATGAATAGTAGTTTTCTCAATTAATGAATTTGACAATCAAGAACCTTCAATTAGAAGTAAAATAACACCAGTTTCTCACATATAAGCTACACAATGATGAGTCAAAACTCTGATGTTATATTAGAGTCTAGGAGCTTGGTCTATTATGGACATAAGTTACATATTACATTTTTATTTGTAGTCAAGGAAAGAAAGCTCAAAAAAGTGCAAATAAATAAGTCTCCTCACCACTTCAAAATTTGGACATCTCAGCATCATTCTAAGGAAGATAAGGCGTCAGTTGAACCTTCACCATCCATACATTTTGTTGCCCTTGTTTAATCGACCTTGTTGCCCACAAATCCAAATCCAGTAATTCAAGCTCAAGATTTATGATAGAAGTCATACCTGTGATTTTTAAGATAAAAGTTATGAGAGAAAATAAACCACAATTTAAATATAAAAAAGATGTTTACTGAAATAATACCAAAATGTAATATTTACTAATATCAAAATGTAATATTTATAATTCATACCTTAGATTTATAAAAGAACTCTAATTCCAACTTACAACATGTTTATAGATCCGCAAGAAAATACCAATAACCTGTTTCATGACAAGTGTGACAATGTGCTGCAACATTTCTACTTGCAGGTGCATAAGCATAAGTGTAGATACCTCTAAGATACAGAAAATAAAAGAATACATAGAATTATTCATCACATTTGGCATGATGGACCCATAGTCATAATCTATTTGGCATGTCATAGAAGAGAAACTCATTACAGTTGGCTAGTGGAATTGCATCAACAACTTGTAAACTTTCCATGGTCAACCCCAAATACAAATTTTATCATCTCAAATTTATCTTTTCTAGACTTCATCCCTGTGCAACATGATAACAAGTAGGTCAAGCATTGACCATGGAATTGATGGCTCTATTTTAATGCCTTCATCAGGAAGGCTAGCTAATTTGACAACCATCTTATGCATTAAGTGCTTTAGTGCATACAAATTGTTAACAATGCAAGAGTAGATTCTCATCTTTAGTTTCATGCAAGAGAAAAAGAAGGCATCCTCTAACAAATTGTGTATTTCTTAGCTACTTTTCTCATTTCTTGACTTCTTTGTGTTAACATCTCTACAAAAAGAAAGAGAAAGAAAAGAAAATTAATGCCCACAAATGACCAAAAATGGATCAACAAGACTAGAATATACAGTAGGTACAGTAGCAAAGGACTAAGGCCAGAAAAGAGGCCTTAGACAAAAAGAAAACATAAACATCATCTACTCTAAAAACAACAAACCCCCATGCAAGTACAGTAATATAAGAGTGGGAGGACCCCATAAGATGATAACAGAAAACCATCTAGATGAGCAACCAAAATCCTCAAGTGTCCATGCTCTGAGATGCATTGGAGGAGCCAAGAAAAATGCCATCATACACAGTGGGATTACCAATGCAAAGTCTAAGAATGCTTTCCAGACATATAGAAAGTTGCAGCTGATCTAATAGGCCAATCAATGACCCACTGAATCAAGGAAAGAGACTGACAACTTAACCAGGAAGATACAACTAGATTGTCAATTGGCCGGGTCATGTAGCAATGATTATCAAGGCAGTTAGCTTGGTAGGTGATAAGGACAACTTCATGATTATTCAAATGTTTTTTAGGGGGTGAACACATAAGTATATGACTGTATCCTAATTTTCTCCTCTTGATCAATCACACATGCTAAGCCTAATAGCCATTACAATATGATCAACAACATCATATTGTGTCTCAACAATTAATCGTAAGGATTCGATTAGTTAACCATACAATGATGGTGAACTTTGTAAAATCAAATAGGCTTACAAAGGGAAGCCAGGTTAGCTATCTGGGAAACAACTTACACAAGAAAACAAAATTATTGGGTGCTCGTTGAAACCACTAACCCCAACTATAATATATTTAACACAAATATATCTAATAGGTATTGCCTTGACCTATGATAACTCTAATATAAAAATATATTATTCATCTCTTTGTCCTAACCAAGGGACTATAGAGGTGCAACTTTTCACTGCACAACTTTTCATCTATCCACACAGACACACATGCATATGTATATGTATATTTACACACTACCCAACTAATCATAATTATCGTTATTTATCTAGTTTCAATGTTGACATGCTTATATGAATGTGTATGCAATTGCACTTAGTTCATTACCATTTCAGATCATCCTCTTAGTTTTGATGGTGCTATTAGAGTGTTGCTTGATAATTGGGAAAATGGTTTGTTGTATAGAAAAGAAAACAAAAGGAGAAAGGAAGGAAACAATAATTTTATTCAACAACATCAAGTTTCCACAGTCCATGATAATTAATCTCAAGTTTCTGGATTTAAATTGTGAGTTTTAAATCAACGTTTCGGATCACACTCCATGATCCATCATCAGGATGATTTGCATGCAACAAGAAAGAAGAATGAAATAATGAGACAACAAACTTAGGAGGATAAATAGATGAGGGGAAGAGAGGGAAAGAAGACAAAAGTTAAGAATTGACCAATCAAGAAACAATAATAAAATAAATTAAAGCACCTTACCTCTTAATCATAAAAACTAAGAACCAAGAAACTAATGAGAAGAGCAAAAGAAAAAAAAAACAAAAAGAGAACAATGAAATCAAAGAGCCAAAGTTAGAGAATAATTAAAAATATAAAAGCAATACTATATATATATATGTATATGTGTGTGTGTTAAAATTATACAAATTAAAATCAAATCAAACCTCTCTTCCTTCTGAATTATTATATAATTTAAAAAGAATATATAGTAACTTCTTTTTAAATTATATAATAATAGAAATAATTACCATGAAGAGAATCAATTAAAAAATATACAAAATAACCCAAAACTTAAAAAGAACAAAAAGAAAAGAATGCAAGAGACACCAAACAATAAGAGTATGAAAACGTTGTGATAAGTATATGGCTTGATATAATGAGTAAACATGTAAGGGTTCAAATTTACTGGTGTTAATGATCCTATTGGGTTCATTATTATAGTATAACTGGATGCAAATATTTGAATGTAATCTGTAAGCAAATGACTATCTTTGAAGGATAATTAGCAGCTGAAATGCTTGTTGAACTAGAATGCAAGTCCTAGCTCAAGTATCCATGTACATTCCCCACATTGCCCTTTTTGTGCATAAGTTGAGATAGGATGTCTCATATTAAGGGAAGGTTCTTCTAATATTTATTGTTTTTGGGGATAAAATGAGTGTTAAATGAAGCACAAGTTTATGATAGATGAGTGTCTATACATTAATGTTCATAAAAGATATGTTACAAGATTATGTTAGATTTAAAAATTGATTAATTTGTTAAAAATAATATTGAGGAACAATGTTTAAGATGTAAAATGAAAGAGTTATAGAGGACCAAAATGATTGGTTCATAAGGAATAATTAAAACAAAGAGGGTTCTCCCCTCTGCCCAAAAACTATTTACAAACACAAAATCACTAGAAAAACTCTTCCTTAACCCAATATTCAAATTTCAATACACAAAGATTGCAACAAATAACAAAATCCTTCTTCTATTTAAATCATTCAAATAACTACATCAAAATGCAATTGTATTAATTAAAATTAGATTTAATGGACTCCTATCTCTGCTAACACACATCCTCTGTCATCTCCTCTGTATTTTCCAACATAACTACTACAGCCTTCTTTCATAATTAAATCTATCCATTCTCATTTCCTTCTTGCAACCTTGCTCATTACTCTGCATGCCCTCTAGATATTCTAATAAGCCTTTTAACTTTAATTTTCTTTGTGTATATTCAACATTTATTCTATTTGGCATGCTCTTCTAACACTACCCCTTCATCATTCATTTATTTACTATTTACAATTCTAAAAGTCCATTATCATGGGAAAAACCCCTCTATTTTATTCTTGTGTAGACTCCTCTTTCCCCCTCAATTGTTTAGCCTGCATGACCTTTAAGAAATATTTGAAATGCAATTTAAAATTCTATTACTCCCTCATGCTATGCACAGATTTTATTGGTCTCCATGGTAACATATATGGGTGACCTCGTATCTTATGCAAATGGAATAGGAAGATACACTCATATCTTGATTCTAAAGAAAACTCTAAATGTGTTTGATAAAAAATGATAACATATATGAGTGACCTCTTGAGATGGATTGTTCTAATGGTATTAAATTATGTTATGCGCTCTCATTTCATTGCATTTAATTCCATTGTTTCATCCATGTAAAACATCACGTATATAGAAATAGTTTCAAGTGGGCCATTCAAGGTCATCAAAGAAGGATCCTTTAGGGAATCTAAATCCTCCCTCCCATCAAAATGTATGAGATTAGAAAATATTAAATAACTAAAATACCCAACCTAGGTGATGCATACAATTAATAAAACCTACTACCTTTAGTGCCAAAGAGACCCATCATGAAGTTGAGGTAGTCATAGATGTATTCCCACAAGGATTCATTGATGTCAATCAGATTTAATAAGACGAGTTGAAGATTTATATTGCTTTCTCTTAAAATTAGTCACTAAAGGTTAAACACGATGAACAAACTATTTTATATACAGATCCACACTCAGAGAAAGATGGCAATGTAGTATCATTTGGGCTATTGACACATAACAAATTAAATTCTCATGAAATCATTTCAATCAAAGAATACCATCATATACAAAGAAATTTCAACCTCTTAAAAAAAGTAATATAATATAACTCTACCTATAAAATGCAACTACCAGAAAACATCATGATCCCAGATCAAAATACAAAGAATTAAAAAGCCTGTTTCAGATGAATATGCATACTTGTTACAATAATATACATCATTATCTCCAAACAATGATATGGCCAACATATACAGATCAATTGCATCATGTTATCTTTTTGAAGACTGCTGAATTTCTTGCACAATAGCCAAGAGTTGAAGTGAAAAAAGGATGATGTTAGGCATGTGCTGTCACAATAGTGGTTTACAATTCCTGAGAGGAACAAATTTTAGCTGAAATCACATATTTTTAGAAAATATAATGATTTAAGCCTTAAAAAGTTCCATTTTAAGGATTCCAATTGAAGAGGGTTTGATCAAATCACCTTAGATCAAAATCCCTTGGATAAAACCTCACTAGTTTTAAACCATACCTATAATGCGTCTCCTTTACACCTATCAAAATGCTGATAAAAAATCACTTTTGATTTAGCTTTTGGGGGATCAAATGAACTCATTTAAAATTTATTTCAAATGATTATAGTATTCCTTAGAACAAGCTATCCAATGAATATAATTTTAATATGTTTTGGTTTTGTTATGTATTTGTTTTTTAAGTTTTATTAAACATAGGTTTTTCATTGAAAATGAATTTCTTTGTTCTTCACATGTGGAAAAATAGAAGATTATCAAAAAAAAAATTGAAAAATATGAGTGCACCAGATATTGAAGTCCTTGATCCAACAAAAAAATAAAATTTTGACATATACAAAAAAAGTTACGCGTTATCCGTGGTTGTGTTGTGTCGAATTGTAATTAGTTTGACTTTGAAACTTGATTAAGGAAAAAATATTCAATAAAAAACTATTTAATTAAAGTGGAAGCACTAGATGTCAGAGTTACAAATATAAATTTGAAATAATTAGAATTTTATCCTTCATGGAAAAAAAGTTATCGTTATACGTGTGTGTCACTTTTAACAATGTTGTTTTCTGAAAAAAATCAATTTTAAGTGGGAGATGGAAAAATAAGTGCAATTTGATTCCAAAATTTTGAATTTTTTTTTTTAGAATCTACAGACAAAATTTGATGAGACTCTAGTTTGCACCATCTTCAAATTCCTCACGGTTTAGCCGCTATAGGTGCCTGAATGTGAAGATTTAGTTAAAAATAATAATTTTAGTGTCCAGTTTGGCCAAAAATTGTAAACCACTATTATGGGATCAGGGTATAATATTAATATTAATATCATATAGTATGATCAAATTGACTTTCTTCATTAAAAGTGAACAAGAATAATCTAATAGTATATAAATTTGCAAATTTCAAAGCTAACATTAGCATGTCTAGTTTACCTTGGACTTTAAATGCTTCTGTAAGAACTTTCTGGCTTGCTCCAAAAGCAGTACCTACTTTATTCATTTCTTGTTTCGTATATATGGAAACACAATAGAGGAAAATCCCCAACACCTTCAAACACCCATGACCTTGCAAACAAAAAAACCTTTACTGATTGTGTGCATCAATGATTCTCATCCAATATCCCACTACAATTCTCAATGATGCAACACAATGTAACTTACAATTTACAATTTTCTTGGGAAAAAGATGTCCACAAATAATGGAATTTTGTAGATCAAAAATAATTTTTTCCAATCCTTACATGTGGTTGGAAGATGTCACCTTCATGAAAAGGAATAACCAAATTGAGTTGTAAAAAGAAAAATGTAAGAAAACTAAGAGAAATCTTGTCAGCACCAATTTTTTTTAATTTCAAACTTCAAGAAAAATGTAAAAAAATGAAGGAGATGCATTAATGCCACACTATAGTAAAAATCTGTGCTTAACAAACATAAGGATTCTTCTAATTGTCTGAAGCAAACTCAACCGTATTCTCTAATTTTAGTATATATTTACACGCCTACTAAGTTGCCAGTTGGGCTAGAGGATTAGGTACAGAAACGGAGTTCAGGTATGACAGTAAGGCAAAAAAAATATATGGAATTTTTTTTACATAGATAAGGTACAGCTGGGTACAACCATACATTATATATATTATATTAAACTATATATAATTAGCAATTGCACCTTGGTGGGCAATGGGTATTCTGAATAGGTGGGGAAGTTCAATTAGGGAAAAAAATGTTTTTTTTTTACATTCATTTGTGAAGTACATGAGGTCAATTGGTAGGCCATTTATCAAATTATGTTTGTGCAACAAAGGTATCAATGGGGAAATGATAACTTCAATTCAACTATGCATCCACTTATAGGGATCCAAACACACTAAAACAAAAACTATGACTCAAAAAGATAATCATGTTCCATTACCAATAGGCTCATGTTTTGTTCGCAAAAGGGAGAGAGGGAGATAGAGAGAGAAAGAGAGAGGCATGGAAGAATGATTGAGTCAAAGAGAGGTAAGGATATAAAGATGGAGATGGAGATAGAGAGAGATATGGAGAGAAGAGAGGGAGAGATAGAGATGGAAGAGATAAATATAGAGAGAGGAAGAGAAAGGGAGAGATAGAAAGATAAAGATAGAGATGGGAAATAATATATAGAGAGGTAGAGAAGGAGAGATATAGGGGTAGAGAGAGATGGAAGGGATAAATATATAGAGAGGAAGAGAGGGAGAGATAGAAATATAAAGATAGAGATGTGAAGTGATATATAATAGGAGAGATGGAAGAAAAAATAAGAGATAGAGATAGAGACTTGAATAGAGAGGAAAAAAGGTCTAAGAAGAGGAAGATGGAGAGATATGGATGTATAAAGGGAGGGAAGTGTGTTTAGAGATAGGGAGAGAGGAAAATAGAGGTAGAGATGAAGATTGAATGAGAGAGGAAGAGGGAGATAAATATATAGATAGATAAAAGAAAAGGAAGAGATAAAGACAAAGAGAGATAGGGGATAGAGATATAGAGGGAGATAGAGATTGAATACATATAAATAGAAACAATAAATAAATAACATGTATGAAAACAAAACCTAATTTGATACAAAAACCTAATTATCTTCAAAGGAAACCAAATAAAAATTATTATGAATATACAAATATAGTTATCAAATAGTTTATATGATAACTATAATTATTTACAAAATTAATTTTAAATAAAATAAAGATTGTTTCTATAATTGCAAAATAAAAGTAAATCAATTTATAAATTATTATTTAATGTAAAGTAGAATTTAAATGACAAATATCATTTATTATCAATTTAAATATAACCTAAGTATGTAATAAATAAAACTTATTTAATATATAAATTATTATATAATATTTAATAAGACTTAAGCTGAATATAATATAATTATATTATAAGTATTATATTGTATAATATTACACTACATACTATACTGAATAAATTGTAAAACATAAATAACATATTATTGACTCTTAATTTAAATATATAATAAATAATACTTACGTATACATTATTATACAATATTTAATAAGATTTAAATATTATACAACAATAATATAATTTATATAATAATAATAATTTAAACCATAAACTAATTATACAAGTCTCTGGAATGCAGCTTCTATTTATTTTTTCAGAGAAAAGAAAAGTAAAAAGAAGTCTTCCATTCAAAAGAAAAAAATTATAGAAAAATTCAATCTGATTCCATTTAACAAATGGAAATGGTAAAATAACTTGTAAAATAAAAAAGGACAGAAAAATATTTGTCCAATGTGAGGGGGGGAAAAAATTATTGGAACATCATGCCTAATATATTGAGTAGAGCTAGAAACTTGTTCAGTGTTGCCAATTACAAATTGTAAACTGGAAGCTTTACAAGCAAGGTTGCCAGTTGCCATAAAATGATTCAGCATGGAGAAGGAGAGCATGAAAAGTTAAGTTGGCATTGAAGACCCAATGGAGAATGCTTATAAAAGCTATTTTTAATCAGGTGACAAAAATCAGAACATAATTCTCAGAGTTTGAGGTCGAGCTTTACACAGATTTATTTGTCGAATTTATTCAAGAGTTGGAAGAGGATGGTATTGTGGGCAACGTCTATCCAGAATGGTGGATGCACTTTTTATCAAATTAATTATTAATTATAACTTTAAAACATCTATTACTGGATTTGAAGACATAAAAATTAATTTGGTAAAAAGTGCATCCAGTATGCTAGATTGACACAGGCAGCATTGTGGTGGGATAATTTCCAAAAGCGCTTGTGTATTGTGTTGGTGGAGGCTAGATGATATGCGAGCAACTGACAGAAAAAAATGTGAAAAACAACATCTAATTCATCTTGTGTTGCAGATGTAGTATTGGAGCATTTGTTCATGGAAGTTTTAATGTCAATCAATTGGTTGGTGGGATCATAAATATGCATATTTTCGGTGTTTTGAAGCCTGAGCTGTTGTAGTTCAATTTGTTGCAATAGGAGGGCCTTGTTCGAGAGTGTGCTAAAGATGAAGAGTGGTAAGTTGGGCTTGGAGAATAGCCAGGTTCATTATACATCCCAATGAGTGAGGCCAAAATGATTTGATTCCTCAAATGGTGGTTTAGTTAGGAGAAGCTTGCATCTAATTGGATTAAGACACAATTGAAAGCAGAGGTGGATTTTGAAGCATTGTTTGTGACTGTCCTGGAAGATATTTTGAGAGCACTTCTTGGTTCCTTTGTTTTGGTGGCATTAGAATGGTTTTCAAAAGAATTAAGCTTGCTATAAAACTCGTTGGATAAAAATGTCAAAGGTGATGGGTGGAGATGTTTGTGGGAAGAGCCATGAAATATAATGGGGAAGGTGAAGGGGCTGTAACTGGAAGATGAGGGGATAGTGGGAGAGAGAGAGAGAGAGTGGTATGATAGACAGGATGACAAAGCCCTTTTATCAGCAAGTGAGTATACTTTAGTAGCCTGACCTGGAGCACAGGAAGGGACATTAGAGAAATTCTAAGTTTGAAATGTGTGTAGCAAAGGAATTGTTGTAGTGCTTTGGGGAAAGAAGATGCATCTTATGGTGTTGCTTATCCTCTTCATTATTCAATTTGATGAAGTTCTTCTGTCAAATATTGAGTTTGTCTATCTTTTGAGTACTCCACTGAGAGTTGTTGGCCATTGAGCTTCCTTTAACTAAGCTTTGTTTGTAAACATATTTAGGTTAATTTCTGACTCTAGTGTTGTGAGCAGTGGATTTGTATCAGTCTTTTATAGAAATCATGCATTGAAGTCTTGTACTTCTTAAATTCATGCTTTGGGGTTTGTCCTTTGAATATTTTTGCATTGCAAAGTATTGTCATTATATTTGGAATGGGTAGATGGGGTATTTCAGGAGTGTAACAACAAGTGGCTGTAGCAAATTAAGTGAAGAGCACAAGAAAAAGAAGAGGTGTTGTGGAAGAGAAGAAAAAGGCCTTATATGGGAAGTTTCCTGTGGATGTTTCAAACCTGTCCCTGCATACCCAAGGCATCCCCTATGGCCCAGTTAAAAAAAATGATGCAATTGAAAAAAAAATGAAGAATAAAAGAATTTCTAAAACCTCCTTACACTACTCTTCTCTAGTCGGTAGCCTTTGGGTGCATTTGATATGGTTGTGAATAGTTTTATACTTATTTGACATAGTTGTTAGCAATTATGGTACTTATGCGAAAAATTTGACTAGTAGCTTTGGAATTGTTTGATTTGTATACATGCTGACTATGATTTAAAATGATATCATTTTGAATGAACTAATGGCTAGATTCTCAATCAATTATGGCTAGATTCTCACTCAGGTAAATAGTAGCTGGTGCCAATTGTTTGTTTTCTAAATCATGGTTGTTATCTTGTTGAAAATGGCATCTCATTTAGTACTTTTATGATATTGATCTATTATCAAACTGTTGTATAACAAACTTGGAATATAACTAAGTTTTAAACTCCTTGGAATATAACAATTGAAAATGTAAAAACAGTAAAATGAAGATGTAAAAATAGTAAAATGAAGTCTAAATAAGTCTTGATCCAATTATAACAGAGTTTAATTATAAGTAAAATGATCTTCTTTTGTGTGGTTTAATTGAAATATGTCATAAATATATTTATATTGAGAAATTTATGATAATAGAAAAAGACCATGTGAGAGAACCTTGTTTTGCTGTATAAACATTATCACCAAGAAGTTATGAAGAAGACTGAAACTATTACAACTCTTGTTATACCATATGAAAATCATCTTAAACAATCATTTAAAAGCTGACTTACAAAACAGGGTTAAACGTTTTTTTTCAAAATATCATTCATCAGATATATATCTGAGATATTGTTCATGCCATGTACACATCAAGGAATTTCCAAAACCATAAACGGTATAAACTGAATATTTAATTTTTGAATCAACATAACAAAGTTGCATTCTTTGAAAAAATTACATTATGGATTATCAAAAAATTACATTATGGATTATCACATTAACCCCTGTTCAAATGTCTAAGAATTTTACAATTATTCAATAACATCATACTCATACAATTAATTCTAGAACTTAATCTTCCAGCAGGTATTCCAGATAGGTAGTTTGGAGACACAATTAAAAAATGGGTATTAAACTTGTTGAATACAAAAGAGGTTGAAATAAAAAGAGCTATGGAAAACAGTAACATATGCAAGTTTCTCTAAATAAATCAAGCAATTTTGGCACATGACAACCATGTTGTGAAGAAATAAGGACAAAATAGAAACAACAAAGAATGGAAATGAGATCAAAATTTGATTGTAAACAAATAAAGTAAATAGACAAGAGTCATGGAGAAATCAATAAATACAGTCAGGCACACATAATGACAGCTAATAATTGGACAATATCAACTGTTAAAATATGAAACTATTATATGGACATGCTACTTCAAACACCTTTATGCTATTTAAGCATAATGAGCTACAAAATATGTAGTCGCTCCCTAATTAAAGAACAACATTTGCAGGTAAACATATTGCTTGGAGTTTCTAGATGACCCACATAATTGTGTTTGATTCAACATTACAATTGAACAGTTTCATTCTTCAAAAAGAACATGCAAAAAAAATGATGAGCTTTATATGTTCTAAGTAGATACAATTACATAGGTCACCCAAAAACTCTGACCAACACTCCAAAACAGGTGAGGGATGCCCAATACAAAACCATCATACTTGTGTTACAATAAGGCAGTGAAATAATAAAGCAAAACTTACCCAAAATATATTCCTGAAAACCCTAAACTCTTGTGAATATATTTGACAATTCTCCCCAAAAACAAGCAGCTCTCCTAACTCTTTATGGTCGGAGAGAAAAGGAAGTGCGGTGGCTGGAAGACATGTTCCACGACAAGTAATTAAAAATTGATTTTTGGCTCCTATCAGTCGATGAAGATTAGGCTCGTTTAAGGCAAGATAATTTTCATTCATGGATCTGATGGTTGGAAGAAGAAGATCTGAATTTTATTATTAGTTATTTATTTGTTTTTTTTTTTTCTTTGTTTGGGAGTTCCACACCTTCCTATCATGGCTCGATTCGATGATTTCATAGTTTATACCAGGTTGTGAGTTTGAAAGCCTAGAAGAGACAATTACATTTGTAATAATATATGTGTAGAGTAAGTAATGTCGACGTTAGGATAAGGCAGAGTGCCCCAGAGAAACATGGTCTCACGGAATGCAATAATCGCAGGATATGCACAGGAGGGATTTATCGAACAGGATTTTGAACTCTCAAGCAAATGAGATTGGCGGTATAAAACCAGATTCCTCAACCTTTTCCAGCTTCCATTTTGCTTGTGCCAAAATGGGAGATTTCAGATAGGGTAAGGGGGTCTATCAAGAAATAAAACAGATGGAGTTATAGTTTTTAGTTTTTGTAGTTGCAATTGCGTTAGTAGACATGTTTGTAAAATTGAAGAAGCATAGACATGGCACTTGAGCTATTTGACAGCAAAAAGTGAAAGCATAGACAAGGCGTATGAATTGTTTAAGTAAAAACTGGAAGTATGGACAAGACGTGTGACTTAATCTTGAAAAAATGCCTCGAATGAATGTGATCTTAGGCTCGAATGGCTGCAAGATATGCACAAGACGGGTTTGCTGAAAAGACATCAGAAACTATCAAGCAAATGCAATATGCAGATGTAAAGCCGAATTCCGCAACATTTTCCAACAAAAAAGACAAAAACGTGGGGCAGACTTGATACTGAAAGGTCCTTCGTAGGAGCTTTATTACTGTAGCTTGCCCCAAATCCTGAACCCATGTGGTCGTTCCTTGCTTGGTTTTTTGAAAAACCCCTTGAAAAAGCCCTTGTCATTATTGAAAAACCCCCGTTTGTTGTGCTTCCTGACCGCTATCTGGTGTTCACTTTTCTCCATGCCGATTGTCGTGCCTCTATTGCATGTTCTTTGATTTTTTTGTTTGTTTTGTTCTCATTCAGGAAGCGGGATAATTTAGAGACGAGGGAAAAGCCTAAAAAAAAGACAATGTGAAGGGAGAATGTGGAGGGAAATAAAAAATGTATTTTAGAAAAAAGTTTTTTTATTGTCTTAATTTAAGACAATTAAAAAATTAAAGACAAAAGTAATATTTTGTCTTAAATTAACGTCTTAAAATCCCTTTGTATGTAGTAGTGATTAGATTTTGAATCTAGATGTCTAATGTCTCAACTTTCCCCTTATCCCGCAAAGTGTATTATGTGGAAACCAAGGAAATTTGAGGCAAGAGTTACCTATTGTTTACTTTAGTAGGAGCAAATTGAGATGAAATCCAAATGTTTAGAAGCCTCTAAGAATATGAATCCCAAAGGAAAGTAATAACATGTGAATATTTTCAAGGATATTTGCTTCTCCCAAAGGGTTTGAAATTTGATGCTCATGTTGAATGTTGGTTTTCCAATGTTTTTGATCAAAACACTGTGTTTTCAAACTAACTCACAAACAATAACACCCTAGCTCAATTGGTACGTTTTTCTTGGTGGGCTTGCCTCATGCCCTTCGTAGTAGAAGAGATGATTTTACATGCAACCAAGGAAAAAAATAAAGGTATGTTAAGAATGAACTCTTAACCTCTATATTTTAACCGAGATCGGAGTCAACCGTGTGATACTGACGTTTACTCCAGTACCCACATTTATATCCTAGATGGAAATACTCTTAACTTTAGAGTGTTACTAGTTGAGTCGTTCCCTTGGGTGAGTAATTTTTCCCCAAGGCAGACCCTCTAAGATAGACAAAAGCGAGTAAACATATTCATAGTTCAATTGACCCTCATTTAGAAACAAAGGGAGAACACATGCAATAGGTTTACTCACACTCGCAGAATGTTTTGTTCAATTTTTAAACCCAAATTAAAGTGTGGAGGCAATCTTTTATGCAACTTAATGTCATCAAAAAGACTTTTGATTCTCAAGATCGCCGTGAAGCGCGAGAGAAGTGCATACGCCTTTTTAGATGAGATTATTTTGCATAAAAGATTATAAAATATAAAAGACACATATTCGTTTTAAATCCCACAAAGCAATAATGACTTCATTTTAAGCACCAAAGGAAATGTGATAATTTGTTTTTCTCAATTTTAAAACCCAAATTGAAGCTAGTAAGTGTCTAACATTCAATTTTAAGCTAAATTTGAAAAGAAAATAATGATCTAGTAGACTTAAAATAGAAAACGAAAGCACGAAATGAACGTTTACAATAAGCATTTAATTTTTTTTTTTCAATTTCAACGTCCAATTCTTTAATTGAATCTACTTTGTTATTTGATTCTCATGTGGAAACAAACCACCATTGTTTCTCGATGCAACCCCCGACATGCAAAGTCTCTGAAAAAAAAAAACAAAAAACAAACAATGGTTAGAGCACTAATAAAATCAAGGTTTTAAAAGCATGACAAGTCTTGACAATTATAAGTACAAAAGACATTTGATTCTCTTTAGTCCAATCTTTTTACTCTTCTATAACAGCCAAACTGAAATCCACAAAATTCTCTAGTTAATGCAACCCAACGCCAGTACTATAGATAATCAATGCCAAAAGTCAAATTTTCTTTAACAAAAGCACAAATAATGTCAGATCCTAGATGCCTAGCAAATGATTTGTTTGTAGTCTGCAAAATTCCAAGCTGCGTTAGTAGTACTTACAAATTAAATTTTGCACAAATCATGTCAGAGTTTTGTCATATACTGATATAAGTCAGATTGCATAAAGCAGAATATCGAGCTTAAGATTTTGAAAAGACGTCACTTTGAGGAGGCCATTCAATTCTAAGATTTTGAATGAATTAGCTTTTTAGGCTTATTGAATGCATTAATCTACACTTGATTCACAATAAAATTTGCGGCTATCTTTTATCAACAACTGGATCTGCATGGGCATTCAAGAACAGATAATTTTATTTTTGAAATGAGGATCTTTTTATCAGAATTAATCAATAGGGGTGTAACTACCACTCTCTACATGTCCAACATTTTAATAAAACCACACAACAATCCTGTTTGTAAACATCAAAGCCAATCTATGAGAAATTGAATGATTATAATAGTTGCACATCAAACTTTATGGTGTTCTGACATGCCGGGAAAAGAGCAGCAATGCATTTCATAGATCATTAAAGCAGCAATAGGATAATTTTAATGCTTGGCCAAACGTTTTGGTCACTAATCAATGTAGCAATACTAAAATATCAGCAAGTGATTTGAATGTTGGAAGCGGTATAGACAAATCCGTATTTTTTTCCAAGCACTAATACATTTCAAATGTAAATAATATAGATGACATACCCACCATTTCCGCCATAAACATAGAGATATTTTGAGATCAAATCAAATTCTGCAATTAAAAAAAAGCTCTTTCATGCGCCCAACTTGTGTGTCAGTGATTTTTTTAAAACTAAAATACTTTGCCATCTCTGAATATTGTGTTCAAAACAACATTTCTTGATTTTGGCGAACAACTGCTTATAAACTATGTCGAAGTCACGTGGAATCCTCAGTTCTCGTGTGTTGTACCTTGTCTTTTCCTTCATGCTTGAAATAATAAGTATGGAGATCTTTTACCAGTGGGAAATCCTGTACGTGGGCTCACACTTTTCCCAACAATAATAACAACGCCAACGCGTTTCGTGTCACCAATAAATTTTACCAGCGCTCAAGGATAGAAGAGAAGAACTTTAATGTCAGGAAGCTTGATTATTATATTTATATCTCTGTTGAACAGATGAATGGTGCCAGACAGCAGCTGGAACAGTTATTGGTTCTTGTTGATGCGCTTCCTTGTAATAGCTCGCCAAAGGTCACATCCGAAAAAAAATAAAAAAAATATTAGTTTGCATGAGAAAAGGCCTGTGAGAAGTCAAATGAAAGATATATTTTGAAAATCAGCGTGATAATCATGATGGATGACCCCACCTCGAGCTTGAAACTGGAAATCAAAAAGAGATAGCTTGAAAGTAAAGCAAAGTGAAAAGAAAGGTCCTTATCGTGTATGGTACGCCACTGGAAAAAATTCAAGGATTCTTTCACTTCTCCAATTTGGCAAGCAACAGACTAGACTGAAATGCCTATATATATTCGTTGTTATTGAAGACAAATCAGTGTAGTGTGAGCGCAAGTCACACCATAAATGAATCCAAGGTAGATCCTACGTCCCATGACGAGCTGTAGGCTATGTAGGCCTTGAAGTTGTCGATGGATTCTTATCAGTACCTGTTGCCATTCAAGAAACTAGCTCAAAACCAAAAAAATTTCACAACCAATTCATAGTTTTCTATGTGAATATAAATCTAAATTCATATAAATTATTGGTAGATGCACAGAACCGAATTTCAAGCTAATACAATTGGAAGGCATAAAACCAGCGAACAAATGGCTTCTAGAGACTACGTTGGGGGCTTCTTCAGATCCTGAGCGCGCAAAGCAGCAGTGTAAAAGGTATATCAACATTTTTCAAAGCAATGTACCTTCCTTGACAGACACGTATTCCATCATCAAAGAGTAAACTGAGCTTAACCCAAGATCCAAAAGTTCACCCGAGAAACATGACTGTTGCTGCCAGACTTGAAGCTGTATAAATACCAGTGTACCAGTGTATCACAAGAAGCATCCGCAAACGCATACAAGCAATATATGTGCGTGAGATAAATACGTAGTCCTAAGATAGAAAACAACTCATTTCGCGTTGAGTGAATGATGTGTCCTAAAAAGAAAAACAACGCTGGTATCATAAATACGGCAGTATAGAAAAGGTGCATGAATTAAGTGAAAGAATGCCTCAGAGACGTGGTCTCATGGCCAGCAGTCCGCAAAGAGCATCATTTTGTCGTCATAAAATGAATGAATGAATGAATGGATTTTAATGACGTCCACGAGACCATCAGTCTATGGGACCAAGCACCGAAACTTTAACCATTTTCAATTTCTTTTCCATATCAGCCCTTCTATTATAGATCTTGATCAGAAAGCTAGCAGTTTTGCGGAGCTTAGTTTCCCTAAAAAGCTCATTTAGATTGTCCACCTTCAAAATGTCTTCATATTGGATACGGATATCATCATAAGCAGCACACTCAATCATGAAGTGCCATTCAGTCTCGACAGTCCCTTTGTTGCAAAAAATACAGGTTCGTTGCTCCCAAGCCTCCTTGGGAACAGCCCACCTACCTGTCTCGCATCTAAGATGGTGTGACCCGGTTCTTATTTGAGCGACCAAAAGCCTAGCCTTGCCTTTAATTGTAACCCTTAAATAGTCTTTCTCATCATGCTCCCACATGGGGTTGAACACCTGGATATAATGTGACTTTTTACGGCCAACCTGCTTAGTCCACATAGTAAACCTAAACTTTTCTAGCACAAACTTTTTTATCTCAGCATTAGTGTTGGGGCACTCATGTAGTTTAATGTTCCATTTGTTCAACCACTTGCTATTTTGCTTCATCCAAGTCTTCTTTCTACGGTTTAGCTCCTCCCCAACAACCATTTTGGGCCAGCGGTGCAAATCCATGTTCTCAACTTTTTTTAAATAACTTATTAACCGGATGACAGCAGATGCCTCCAACGGGAACATACCAGTTTCAGCCAAGAGAATCTCATACGGAACCGAAGATTTGACTTTGATGTTAGTAGTGATCAAATGTTTTTGAATTCTTTCAACTTGCCTCCACTTGTGGTTTGACATGCTACCCCCCCAAACCTCACAACCATAGAGGACAACCGGTGCCACCAACAAACCAAAAAGGGTTTTCTTGGATTTCCAATCCCATAACTCTGCTTTCCTACATCTGTTTTGTAGTAGATAAGACGCCTTCCAGCCACCCTGAATCCTTTTTGCCCTGCAAGTCTCCCAGCTGAGCCTATTATGGAAATCAATCCCTAGATATTTGTATTCTTCCACCACCTCCAAAGGGCTGCCCTCAAAGATGAAATTAAACTGCTGCTTCTTCCTTTTCAAAGAAAAAATCATGATTTTGGTTTTGCTGGTGTTAACTTGCATACCGACCTCTTGGCAAAAGAGCTCGAGAGCCTTTAAATGACCTCTCAAACCCGGAGCAGATTTTGCAATTAAGATAAGATCGTCCGCATATAAAAGTAACTTCACCACATAACTAGCTAGTTGAATACCCTCCCCATCAGTTTTGTTTAACCATTCTTCAAGCTTATCAATATATAATCCAAACAGAGTGGGAGATAGGGGACAACCCTGTTTGACCCCGATGTCGCTACCAAAGCATTCAGACATACCATCTTTTGTTCTAATTTTAGCGCTAACTTTCTCATAAAGTTTATGGACTGCTGCTCTAAGTTCATCAGGAATACCAAGTTCCTTCATTCTGTTCCATAATTTGTCCCTAGGTACCGTGTCAAAAGCCTTTTTGAAATCAACGAAACAACAAAAAGCTTCAGCCCCTTGAGTGTCCCAAACTTTCTCAATTAAGTGCCTAAGCGTGATGCAGTGATCTATGGTAGAATGCCTTGGTCTGAAACCAGCCTGCCCCTTTGCCCTTTTACCTTCCTTTTCGGCCCAATTACTGATTCTGCGCTCTAACATGCTCCCATAAAGTTTACCAAGAAGAGGATTGACCATTATAGTTCGATAGTTAGAGGGATTATTGATATCCCCACTTTTATGTAAGGGGATGACCACACTGGTAGCCCATTCAGCCGGAAAGCCATTTTGAGTGATGCTATTAAAGAGGTATTTGATGTGAGGTGTGAGGAGCACACAACCCCATTTTAAGAATTCAGCCTGCAGCCCATCAATATCTTGAGCCTTACCACTTGCTAGGTTTTTTATGCCTTTCTTGATATCCTCCTCCGAGAAGAGTTCACTTGAGGCATGCATTAAAGGGGGCTTGATTTTCTCCACTGGTCGTTCATACAAGAGCTTCGCATACTCTAACCACTGCTTCCCAGTGATACTATTTTCTGTCTGACTCTTCTTTTGTTGCAACTCTCTCCAAAAACTTTTGGGATTGTGTTTACCCAAAGCAATTAACTCTTTCCTTCTTAAATTCACATAAGTTTCTTTTTTAGATTTTACCAACTTCTCGTAGATTACTTTACTTTCTTTGTTTGACATATTCTTTTTGACCAATCTTCTTGCTGCTTTGCACTCCTCATCATACCATGGGTTAGCAGGAAAAGTATTTGAAATCCCTTTCTTGGTTTGAGATCTCTTACAACCTTCTAGAGCCTTCTGAATTAGTGGAACCAACATATTGCTGCTAATGTATTCATTTTTTTCGTTGCTTTCATTGCATGGTATGTTTTTTCTTTCTTGGAGGTGATGATCCAACGCAGCCACAAAGATTTCTTGATTTTCATGATTCACAAGGATTTTTCCTTGTGAGTGAGCCTTCTTATGAGAGTACTGATTTTTGCCATCTTGCTGGTTGCCATCCTGAATGTTAAATTTAACGAGAAGAGGCATATGATCAGAATTTAGACCAATAGGGCAGCACCCAATATTGAACTCCAGCAGCCTAGAGACCGAATTTTGAGAACATAACACATAGTCTACAACACTTTGCCCATTGTAGGTTTTGCAAGTGATACCACCCGACTTTGGCCACATTTTCATACCATTACAGATTACCACACCATATAAGCTACATAAACCAAGTAACTCCACTCCAAAATGTGACACACCCCCATTGCCATCTTGAGAGGTCCTTTCCCAAGTCTGAACCTCCGCCTCCTCAAGCCAAATAGGGTTGTTGTCTTCCTCCCCACTACTGCCCAACTGAATGGATTGGTTGTTGGCTGTCCTTGCATTAAAGTCCCCCATTAGCACTATCTCTCCCAAAGAGCTAAAAACAGAAATGTCCTTTTTTAAAGCAGCAAAAGGGTCTTCATTATCCATCTTTCTCTTCTTGTAGACCTTTGAGTTTTTAGGAGCAAAATAACATGCAGCCAGCCAAATTATTGCCCCATTTTCTGTTATTTTTAGCCATATGAACTGCTTGTTTGGATCCGTTTTTTCAACCTTTATCATCTCTCCCCAAGCTTCTTTTATTAGGACTGTAATCCCTCCATGCCCCTTACCTGTTTCAGTCCCTTCATTCCACACTGAAATTTTAGCATACCCTTCAAAATCTGGAACTTTGCAACTGTCATGCTCATGAGTTTCTGTAAGAATGATAATGTCTTTTCCTTCTGCTATGGGCCCCAACCCCGGTCCTCTTCTCCAAGGGTAACCTCTACAATTCCAACTTACTATGTGCAAATACTCTCGTGGGGCCCCAAATCCCTATTTGTTGTGTGATGGTCGCTCGCTAATTTGAGCTTTCCCATTTTTCAACCATGCCCATTTTCCGGCATCCCTTGCTGATTTCACTTTTACCCACTCCTTCCTTCGCTCTTCTTGCTGATCGAATGTTAGGTCTTCATCTAAGTAGATTTGAGTGCCTCTAAGGGACCCCCTGTTCTTTAGGATTGCAATCTTGTCTTCCATGCTACCTAAGACAACCCTTACATGTCTATCCCTCCCTGCCTCTGTTTTCTTTCCAATCCTATTTGCCTGCTGAATTTTTCCTGTCCATTTGAGTTGGTCCTTGAGAAAGTCCCTTGTTAAGATAACAGTCCCCTCATTTTCCCCGAAGTCCTTCAAACCTTTGATGATGATGTTTCTAGCTTTGTCTTGCTTGACTTTTTCTTCTCTTAACTGCATCTTTATGTGTTTCCCAATGATTTCATTTTGCGTGGTTGATGATCCACTTATGACTTGTGCCCAAGATTTGGCCTCCTCTATTTGATCCTTTAGCTTACTTTCGCTTGTTACCATGTCTGAAATTGCTGATTGGATCGCTTCTAGCTGTGCTGTGTCATTTCCCAACGCTGCCTCTGAGTTCTTTTTTTCTGTTGATTTTGCTTGTTCTAAAGCTTGCTTTAAAGTGACCAGCTCTTCTTGACCTCTTTCCATCTTACTTTGCAAGCTTAAAACTTGCTCCTTAAGACGCATGTTTTCCCTTGCATGATTCCAGTTGGCTTCTAGTATTTCTTTTAGCCTGGAATCATCACGCTGCCCTTTCATTTCTAAGAGATCAACCCTTTTTTTCATGTCCATGAGCTCGTTCACGTAGAGCTCAGATGACCACAGCAGAGGAGTGGTTGTTGGACTGTAGGAGTCCAAATTGTCTTGGGGCATTTCTGCTCCATCCCCTTTGCTTATTGTAGAACTTCCTGTTTTGTTTTGGTTTGGCCTTGGAGCCTCTTGAGATGACAGAATCTCCCTCTTTTTACCCTTAACATCCCCTTGCTCTGTTTGGTCATCTATTAAATGGGGCATGTTAATATCGACACTTACATTATTTCTACCTTTTGGTAAGATCATGATGAGTTTTTTCTTCTGTGACAGTTTCAGTTTTTTGCTTTGTCTACGCCTTAAAATCCCTTTATACTGCTTTGCATTCACAAACACCAACTTCTCCTTTGTGCCAGTTGAAAAAACATGAGGGACCTCCGGGTAAAACGAATTCCAAGGCTTGACTAAATCACCTGCTTGAGGGCTTAAGAGTGAGATTGCAGGTCCTTTTGTAGCTTGTAATGAGTGATCCCAGGGGATATGAATACCTTCCTGGTAAAGCCTTCTTAACCAAGAGGCAGCTATCTGTATTTGGGGACTGTATATTGACTCACAGCCACCCGATGCAAACTCTACAAGCCCTAGATTCAAAGAGTGTGCATTTCCAAATGTAAAAGGAGTTATTTCCCCTGCACGTCCCTGCTTTTCCCCGAGTGCAACAGACTGAGGTTTTACTGACTGTTTAACCATGGTTTACCGTGTATTAACCACCAAAGATTTCAACCCCCCCTGATTTTGACGTTGCAAAAGAGAGACAGGAAACAGATAAAACAAAGAATCACCAGACAAGATAAAGAAGCAGGGCCCACATCTAACCTGTTTGCGAAGAGGACAAAGCGACACTTTGCATTCACGGGCTGACTTTAAAAATGTTGATTTTCCTCGAACCAGGCCAAAGGCTGTCGGTTTGGTCACGTTCTGTCTTTTTGCAGTCACACCGCGCTAATCTACACAAATCACGTGGACCCGCTACCTGGAACGCAGATCCCCCTTGAGCCGCTGCCCGAGCCCGCTCACCTGAAAACTCAATGCCTTATGTAAGAACCAGCAAATTGCAGAGAGAGATCGTTGTCTTCTTGCAAAAGAAACATCGAATGTTGTGATGACCACCTGCCTGCGCGCAAAATGTGAAGAAGCATGGAGTTAAAAGAAGGCAGTTGAAGCAGAGTTACTTTATGCAAAGAAAAAACTTGATGAGGAAAAGGATCCTGGGAGAATAAAGCCTTTACCAAATAAAGTTGAAAGAAAGGAGAGAAAATTCAATGAGCTACTCGAGTCATTCGAGAATACGGTTGTTCAGTCTCCACAAAGTGGCATGGTAAGATGAATTTCTCACAGAAGATGTGATGATAACCGCCTGTCGTCTATTTATGGTGGCAATCCCGGCGGTAGGGATGGAGGATCTGGTCGAGAAAGAGGACAGTTTGAAAACTGTGGACAGTGGACGGTCTGAGTGCTACAACTGTGGACAGATTGGCCACTTTTCTCATGAATGTCCTAATTAATGGTGGAGCATGTTCTCATAGACAATGAATAGTCAACTTGGGATTGGAAGGAAAAATGATGGGGATGAATAAGAGACCCTTCTGCGAATAGAAAAATTCTGCAAATAAAAGATTGGCTTCTGATGGAGGCAGGAGTATAGATAGACCCAGGCAATTCTTAACAATACAACAAAGGTTGCTAAAAGAGTTTAGCTGTAGTCTTTGCAAGAATGTTTAGACTCTTCCACCATCGACACCATGTGAACATAATTTATTGTAAGTCCTGTATAGAAAATTTGTTTGCTGGGCAACAAGATGTGCGAAAGCGTACTACTGTTAGTAGCTATTCCTTGAGAGCATAAAAGATGGTCAAGAAGTGTCCATCTTTCCAGGGAGACATTAATGATTTTCTTGTAAATCCACAGGAGAATAGACAAATGGAGGATATGATGCAGTCTCTTAAACATAAAGGTGAAGAGGATACACAATGTAAATCAGTGAAAGGAAGTATGCAGAGAAAGACGACTGAGAGGTGCAATCAACTTCTTCAAGAAATTGTACCAGTTTTAATCCAACACCTTTATATTGATCAACAGTCGTGGAAAGGGTTAGACCCTTTGGCTCAACCAATATTGCTTGAACGGCATCGACCACACTCCCAATCCAATCTAATAGCTTACACAGAGTTTTCCATCCTATTTTTAAAAAAAGACATGAACCTGACCCGCTGAAGTAAATATTGCTGAGACATTTATTTTCTCTATGGCATGGCTTCAAAACATGGAAGCATAGACAAATCACTTGCGTATTTTTGCAATAAAGAGCAGAGCACAAAATTTAACTAGAAATTTAATGAAATTAATATCTTCATAGCAAAGAATTCTGATTCAGAAAAAGAAGTTAGTATAACCGTGACAAGGTATCAAATACTTCAAATCTGCAAAAATTTCTGGCCCTCCTACTAGCACCATAATGTGGATCCCTAAATCCAAACTTGCACGAATCAAAACAAAAAATCACATTGTTAGCTTAAAATGCAAGGTTAGAATAAGAATCCCCCATAAAATCGATTTGCATTGTTAAAGAACAAGGATACAGATGAAATGGATGAGCAAATACAAAAAATAACTATTTCTTTTCTAAAATGAAGCAAGCACTTGATTTTATGGGGGGATTGGTGCTATTTTGATGTGGAAAATAGCCCTTTCCCAACCCCTTTTTGATAAGCTAAATGATAAAATGCTTTGAAGATGGGGTGAAGTGGACAAAATCAGTTCTCAATTGAAGAGAGTGACTTTGCATTAGCTTTGTGGATAATTTGATGAAGAATCGGCCCTTTATTTATAGATTTTCAAATTGGAAGAGAGCTCAAAATAGAGCAATGTGGGATAATGAATTGGCCAATAAGATGAAGCCACTTGTCACATTATGATAGGTTGAGAAATGTGCAAGTTTTGGCCAATGTGCCAAAGAGGGGGAGATTCAAATTTGAAATTTGAGAGTTAATGTTGAGTGGGGGACATAAAAGAGAGAAGTTATTGCAATGTTGGAAGGGACAAGTCAACTTGTCTTCATATTCAAATTTGAGAGAATATTCCATTTTTATGCCAAGTTGAAAGAAAATGATGAATTTATAAATGAGTTAAAATTATTTATTAGTGCAAGTGGGAAAAGCTAGAGGATGTGATGGGTGGTTAGGTTAGGTTAATCAGGATTAGCTTAACTTAGATGATGATTAGGGGATTTTGACCCATTTGACTTAATCAAGAAAAGCTAGAGGATGTGATGGGTGGTTAGGCTAGGTTAATAAAGAAAAGCTAGAGGATGTGATGGGTGGTTAAGTTAGGTTAATCAGGATTAGCTTAACTTAGATGATGATTAGGGGATTTTGACCCATTTGACTTAAATATTTTGACTTAAATCAAAAGGGATAGAAGGTGATTTCAGATTTAATTAAATAAATGCTTGATTTATTTAATCAAGTAGGGTGATGTCAATATCAAATTTGATTTATTTAATATAAGTTGGTGACTTTAGGAGATTGATAAATAAACTTGATTTATTCAAAATGAATGGACGAATATGACCTAATAAAATGCATAATGCTAATTTTGCATGTCTACAGCAATGATGTGGACCCTATTATATAGTAAAAGCTTTGAACAGGTCTTAGGTGATCACGAGCTTCTACTCGAAGATTAACAGATTGGTGCACACATCTATGGTTGTGTTGATTTATTAATTATGTTCAGTTTTAAAATCATGTTTTGTTCTCAAAGGACGTATCTTTTGGTCCAAAGCTTGTTGCCTCTTGTATATATAAGAGAGATCAAGGCCAAAAAAAAGGGGGAGAGATAGTAGTAGGATCAAATAGGAATAATAGATAGGATAAGAGTTCCATAATGTTTACATTTTGAAATACTATGTTGCAAGCCTAATTTTGAGGAAATCTATGAAAGATATTTGATTCTATGGCTTCATATTGGTGTCAATTGTTTGTTGTTTTAAACAATTATCAGGTTGTCTCCACTATGTTATTTCTCAATTATTTGAAGATTTATTAGTTGGATCAATAAGTAGAGTTTGTCAATCACTTTCCTACATGCTTATACAAGATATAAACCAACATAAGTGCACCAAATAGTTTGAGTTACAACCAATACAAGTCATTCATCCTAGATCTTCATTTGAATCCATTTACCCAACTAGGCACTGGTCTTGCCCATCTCATTAGCTAATTTTATCAAATTTATTTTCAAAACCTTTCACCTGTTAACTGAACATATTAATGAACTTCAACTCGATATTGCTTATACAATTTATACCAAATTAGGCTTGTATCTCTCCACTCCCAATTACCATTGTGGATAGATTGTTCAAGTAGGAAACACATAGTTTAAGTCTGCTTCATTTTCATAGATACACTCGCCTAGGTCTGGCAAAGCCTAAAGAGAAGAAGGTTCAAATACACCAATTGGCCTTGTTCATTAGCCTAAAACATATCAAGAGCTTGGAAACCTCTTGATGTTTTTCAACTAGCATTTTTGAGACCTAACAGGTAGAACAAAACTAATGCTAAAGCTTTCATTTTCTTGTGGCCACAAAACCATAGAATATTTTACATATTATTAAGTTGTGTGGATAAATATAGGTGACCCAAAACTGTCCAAAACCATTTTTTGCGACAAATAGAATATAATGCAAGAGTGTTATAATATGCTCACATTTAACATGCTTGTACTTTTCAAAAAAAAAAAGGGTTCAAAAAATGTGATTGCATTATAATTTGCTTGCATTTTGTGAGTGCTTTTTAAAAAAATTTTACGGCTCAAAAAATACTACCATGTTATGATTTTTTATTTTGTGAGCTTCAAAAGAGTATCTTTATAATTTTGAAATTGGATGTTTTAAGTTTTGATGAAAAAAGCATTGAAACCTTAAAATTGGAAAATTTTGTATGTACAATATTTGATATATATGTTGCATGTTGATGTCATGTTATGGTTCATTTATGGTTACAAAAATCTTGGTGTTCCATAGGTTTGGTTGGATAGTTAGCATTCCATGATGATTCCTATATGTATCGTCACCTAAGAATGTGTCATGATTGGTCAAGGTTGAATGATTATAATTGAAGGTTAACCCTCAAGGACATTAGATGCTAGACATCAAGTGATGAATTGTAAAATGGTATGCTATAATACCATAGATTTGAGACCCTTTAAAAGACCTTATTGTTATTTTAATTTTAAAATATAATTGTGAATGTATTATGGTGGTGGTTTTTCTTTCATAAGGGTTTTCCAAATACATCTTAAAGTCTTGTATACTCTCATGTTTGCATATTATTCCATTTATTTATATTAATATTGTTAGATAGATTTGACAAATACTATTGACTAATTTATGTTCACATAGTCTCAAGTTTATTTATCCCAATCTATTTGTCACCTACAAGAGAGGTGAAAATATCTAGTATAGTTAGTGTTACAAAATTAACAGTTATAATTAATATTAGTAAAATGATAGTAAAATAAATGTCTATGTTCCCCACCATCATGTCACTAGGTCAACCCTAGTTGCAAGATTTATATTTTTTTCATATATGTTGTTGTTGTCAAAGTCTTTGTTGTCATAAGTGAGGGCAAGTAGCTTTCCCATGTTATGCCTTTCAATATTTCACTACATTTTCCTACCTCATTCATCATATTATCTAGAGATCACATGACATCAAGAACTTCCTTATTGTTTCTAAATACACATTAAAAATATTCTACTACCTTAGTCACTTGATACTTATCCACCCAAAACTTTTCATGCATATGTTTACATGGACCATGTTGGTGCTTGAGCTTAGCCTTCTAACATAATTGAATTCATTGTTTTAATTTTCTTGATACATAATTAGGTTTCCCTATAGGAAATTGTTTGCTTCAAGATAGTCTACAATTCTTATATCCTATACACCTACAAATACATCTTTAAGGCCACTTATTACCTAAGCTAAGGCTATTGAAATGTTAAAAGGCAGATAATTAGAGCAAAGTAGAGATAAAGATTTTTATTTTGGTCTAACTATCAACAAAATTCTCTAATTTCAAGGTACACATATTTATCCTACTATTTATTTTCTATTTATAATAAATTTTACCTACTGGCTAACATTTTTTATTTATATCATTCCACTCCATCTACTTTTTACTTGTATGTGTTAATATACATTTATTTATTAATCTAAACTAAACCTTAAAGATTGTGTTCTATCCTTTATAATAATATGAAAAAATCATATTATAAATCTTAAATAAAATTCCTTATCTATATAAAAGTTATAAAAAACACTTGATCAATTGTAAACAAATTATCATTTCAAATATCTAAACAAAATCATTTCCAAAATCTTATAAAATTAATCAACAAAATCTATGTTCCAATAACCATTCATTGATACATGCTAATTGAAAGCCCACCAAAAAAATGCAAACGTAACAATAATTGCCCACTTTATACCTAGTAGTTACAAAAAAAAAAAGATTTAATTGGAAGAGTTATTAAACTTTATTGGTACCAATAGGGCACAATTACTGTGGCATTTTCACAACTGATCCACTTTGTAGTGATCAAGGAAAATGGCTATCAAAATAATAGAAAAAAATGTATCACATGTCACTTTTGAAATGACCACTTTTTGACTTTTGTGTACATAATGAATCCTCCTTGGTTTGTTGTAACTACTTAGAAGCCGAAACAATAGTTTAACTACTTAGAAGCCAAAACAATAGTTATAAACTCTTAAATCACATATAAAGAAACTCAAAAAAATTGTTGAAATCTAACATACCAATTAAGAGCTTAAGATGGGTGAAGTTAGCTATAACAGATACTCATACTCTACCCTTCCCTTGGGTATTTTATTAATCGAAAGTAAAAGACTACAATGGTGAAACCTTATCAACAAAACACTGGGAAGTGTTAAAATTATTCGGTGTCTTACAAATCAATTCAGAAAAGAAAGCTAATAAGCAATCTGATAAGCAAGACCATAAACTTGGTTGATATATTTTACAAGAACGTTAATCCTTGTGGTTATATCTGGGATGAGATAACGATTCGCCCATGTTGGGCCGGCCTTCAAGTAGTCAATACACTTGTATGACTGACTCGATGTAGCCGATAGATCATCCAGAACTTCTTGCGCTTTCTCCTTGTTTCCAGATAAATCTTGCAATTCCTCTGCTGCCCTTTTTGCCCTCTCGTATACCCAACGGAATTTTTTGATGCACACCTTTATAGGGAATGCGCTCGGGTTTAAATTTGACCTTTGAACATAATCAAACACTTCTTTGCTTTCGTTTACCAATACCTGGGCTGCACTGTACGCTTGCTGGGGCAAATTTGCTTCATTTGCTGAAAGGTTTGCTCTATTGTTTGTATTCTCCCCACTTACAACCACAGTTTGAGGAACATTCATTACTAAAACTAGGGCTACTGCAACGTTCAAGAGTATACAAGCCATCGTTTCTTTAGGTCTAAGACTGAGTATTACTGCGAGCACATCTGTTATTTATTATCTGGTGTACAATCGTTATTGATAGCAAACAGTTATGCAGAATAAGGTTCGATGCCTACTTTTCCTCCCCTCTATTCACATACAATCGCTAGTTTCACTCATCTCCTGTTAACCAAAGGAATATATAGTTTGGCCACGTAAATTGTGTATTGTATGGTGAAGTTTTCTTGGTTCAAAATTTATGAAGTAGTTTGGCGGCTTTTTTGGGTGAGTATAATTGGTGAATGCGATGGTAAATTCTTTAATTACACCAGTTACTAATAAGAAATAAGGGAGAGGTTGGGATTGTGTTTTAAGTGACTTTAACAAAGTCAAACATTTTTTAAAAAAAGAAAACACTTTTGACTCTACGAACCAGTGAGGTCACAAATGAAAAACCTCATCTCTGAGTCACAAATTTATTATCAAACAAATATCTCTTACAAAACCACAATCTTATATTTTTCATATTTTTGACTATTTATCTTTATGTTGTAGATGTGTTTGCTTGACTATTCTATTTAAGTCAAGTTCAAAGATTTGCTCAAGTATGATCCATTAATCAATATAAATGTAGTATTCTAAGATAATGAGAATTCAATACATTTCTAAAAGAAAATAAGTTATACTTCTCTTTCAAGTAAACATGTCTAATTTTACTAGAGGAGATTTGGTTTAAAAGGGACACATTCACAAATGAAAGAAAATAAATAGATTGTTGTACTAATAGTTTTGTCTATCTTGTGAAATTCATATGTATAGAACATTCATTTCTATAATGTCTATATAACAAGTTCATCGTAGAATCTTAAAAATAAAAAGAAAAAAATAGAATCATTCTAAAAATCTTAATACTCTATAAAACAAGTTTCCCCACACTCTACGGGATTGTGTAAATTTTAAGATGTATATAACCGTAAAACCATAAAAGATTTGAAGGCCTTAGAAAATCTATAAGACCCTCAAACGGAATTACATATGTTGTGAACATATTTTGAATTGTCAAAAACATATTTTATTCCATTTTAGTAAGAGATGAAATGTATCTAAATGATAAAGGTGAGTGATTAACAAAATTATATTATTGAAATTATGTTTGTGAAAAGTATATTAATCCTTAAACTTTCATGACATGGACAATTATTGAGGCTACACCAAAAAAATGGAATATCCATAATTATTAACTATTTTTATGCCATTTAAGAAACATCCCTACTTTTTAAGAAATGAAAATCCACTATAGAAATAGACAAAAAAAAATAACATCAATTTATATTTGCAAAAAAAATCCTATCATATCTAGTACATCATTTAAATCTTTTCAAAATTCAAATACTACCACACCGCATTGATTCTTATTACTTTGGATATAGGAATTAAACAAACTTTCAACATAACTTATGAAAATTAAGTTGCTTACAAATACATAGGTGAAATATGAATAATATCAATTACAATCTACTAAAAACATCAAAATCTTTCATATAATGTTTTTTTAAAAGTAGAAACTACGAACTTAACAAAAATATTAAATAATTCATACATGAACATTTATACATATACATATACATATATACCTACCTACCTATATATATATATTCTCATTGAAACTTCATACCTATGATTATAAATCCTCCATAAATCTGATCATAAACTCTTTAAAATCTACCAATATTTGCTTCACAAATCTGCATATATTCTTCTTCTAAATTTGCAATACTCCTCATCGAAATTTGCTACAACTTTCTGCAATACTTTTCATATTTTTTTTCATAAATTTACTTTATTTCTTTCCTACAATCTCTCCAAATTCTCTATACATTTAATTTTTTCTTATGTATCTTTATGGAGGGAGGAATCCCTTAGAAAAGAGATAACATTTCAAATAATCACAACCTTTCCTCAATCTCCATCGCTACCCATGAAGACTCTAGTCACTACCTTTTTAAATATTTTATTTATTTTTATTACATTTAATTACTACCTTTTATAACACATTAACTAACTTTGAATTGCTTCCTTTATTGAAATTGCATGATCTGCATTATACTTATTGATTGTTGCACTATATGATATATTAATCACTGCTTATTAAAATATACAATCACTTACTCACATCCTCCTTTCATGGGTGATAATATTGGTTATATATATATGGATTTTGTCCTCATAAGTGAGAGTGAAGTCTACCACTTTTAAATATTAATTTAATTCACACTACCAATATAGTCAGCTAACAATAACAAGGATTTAAGAATGTTTCATGAGTTGGCCTTTGACAATAATGAATATTATTTTCTATTTCTCTAATCATGATGAGGTTGGCCAATATGTGTATATGCATTTGAATAGGTGATTTAGTAGCTTTTGTTCTTATTGGTTTTTTTACATCAATGAAAGAAACAATTTTGTCCATATATCTTTGACATCAATGCCAACAATGTGGCATTCCTTCTTATATTAATGACAACTATAATATTTCCAATATGTTATGCTACCATATTTCTACGAAGGGAATAGGATGTTGATCACCATGGCGATAAGAAATTTATGTATTATAATAGATCCATTATTGCCGAATAATACATTATTTTTGTGCTTTTGAGCTTATATTTTTTCTAAAATATTTTTCCTAGGGTATATTCATTTTATTCTCTTTCTTGTAATTGATTTATCTTCTATCTCTCTTGTTATTTTTATAAGTATTTTTTACATGTCAGAATGATGCTAAAATTCATGTAGATCAAATTAATATGTTAGTATCATCAAAGGGTTAATGTGGAACTATTAAAATGCTTAATAATTATGAAAAGTTTCTTTAATTGATAAGGGTTTTATGAGGAATTTTCCTATTTTTACATTGGGGGCATTTCCCATTGGTTGCATTAATCACTATTGGTATATTTTATCTCCACTACTCATAATTGATATGGTTTGTCCATATTGCTCAAAATTACTGTTGATTTATCATCATTAGCATTAATTTTCACTCTAAATAATTTTTTGTATGGTATATCACCAAATTTTATTTATTTGAGTTCATCACCATGGGTCTACCATCATTTCTATATGAGTATTTTTGGGCTATTTAGGGTCACATCACAATTACCAAGATGCATGATGTAGGAACATTCGTATAGATTAAGATCATATATCTAGTTCACCCATGTTTATATTAAGATTCATCATTCATGTTTTTGAAAATAATTTTCACAATTCATTTATTATTGCTCTTATGTTATATGATAGTGTACTTACATGCTTATTTTTAGATGAAATTTACTCTCATGGATGATCTTCTTTTGTTTCAATTTATTCAACCCATTCCAAAATTCAATTAATTAGGTTATATACTTCTCACTAATGTTCCCATTTAATGTATTTGATTATTAGTTTTGATGTGTATTCTACTCATGAAACATTTTTCTTCTAGCTTGTAGGATTTTATTGGAGAATATGTAGATTGTATAGGTCAATTGACATGATTACATCTTGCAAGTTTTATTTATTGATATCTAGCCCATGGGAAAAAATATTTGTGACGTATTTTTATTGAATATTTAAATGCAAGTCTCAAAGTAGGAGAATAATGCAATGGTAAAATTTACATACCCATGTCATTTCACATTTTAGTTTGGTGATACTTGGAGGAATGTCTTTATACATATAGATAATGACAAATGGAACAATCTTGTACAAAGTTGATGCATTTACCTAAATATTACCTATTCTTATTTTCACATATTCATATATAGATATTAATATTTTATTTCAATGTGTGCATATTCCCATACATTTAATGCATAAATCAAATTATCATTTTTGTGTGCACATTTATAATCATCTAGTTATTATGCACTCCAATATCCCTCCTTGGCTCATCTAAGATGACTCCATGATTATAAAGATGGGTATGTGAGTTCAACATCATGTCACCCTGAATAAAATTTAGGGATTCAAATTTGGTTAGTGGACCCCATTTTCTTTTCTTATCCAAATCCAACGAAATATAAACTTGTGTGATTTAATGTCATGTGATACTATTTATATATATTTGTTGATTTTTAAATTTACAATCACAAATTTGTAATCGGTGTGCAATATACCATTCTTTAATAGAATAGAATCCAAACACAATTATAGGTATTAACCTAATAGGGAGATCACACTTTCTGAGGTGGAATGTCAAAATATTTGAAGGCTTCATCGAATTGACGTCATTTTTAGTGTTATTACAATTTATTTAGATATTTAGTTTGTTGTTCTAATATTATTATGAACAATAGGATAAGCTTGCTCAAGTAAGACTATTTGAATAAGTGTTATCTCCTCCATATTATAGATTACGTATAGAGACATCTTCTTAGAACCGATAACATGATGGTTACCAATACAATCACATACTGTTGAAACACACATTGAAAAACAATTACTAATTATTAACATCAAAATAAAAAATATTTTAAATTTTATTTTAAATTATCTGTAAATGCATTTCTAACATATTTAAGAGGGGTTATGAAGATAAACACTAGAAAATGTGAAAGATTACAGAGTATCTCCCTGCAACAAATATTTGTTTACTTATAAATGTTTGTGATTCTATTACCCATTTTTTTTTTTAAATATCATATTTAATAAATTTTGTACCACTATAACAGTGTCAGTTAAGAAAGTTAACTATATAATACCCAATTTATGGGCAAAAACAATGTATATGCATGATCGCTGGAATTCCAAGCATAAAACAGCAGAGAAGAGAAAGTTCTGATTGTATTCGAAGAAGCGATGAATTGTCTAGTTTTAAACGTTGCAGTAGCCCTTGTTTAAGTAACAAGTGGCCATCAGATTGTGTTTGCAGGTGCACAGGAAACAAGTTTGGCCCAGCAAGCGTACGATGCAGCCAAAGCACTGGTCGATGAAAGCAACACAGTGTTAGATTTTGTTAAAAGGCTGAGCCTCAATCCCACGGCCACGCCTTTCAAGATGTGCGTGAAAAGCTTCAATTTTTTAAGCGTCCGGGCGAGTAGGGCAGCGCAAGATTTGCAGGATTTATCTGGAAGCAAGGACCGAGTTTCTAGTGCCGTGTCAGCTCTAGAGAATACGACCAGTGAGGCTTACAGGTGTCAAAATTTATTGACAGACATCCCACGGACACAATACCTGATCCCACTAATCTCATCTAAGTCTGAGTCTCTTGCTAAAAGTATCGAAAACACTCTGAATCTTGCGAATCAGCTTCTGAAGCAGAGTCGTCCCTAGATTGGGAGTGACGTGAAATAAGCTTTCATTTGCTTTCTTGTCTTATAATAAAATAATCGACGTGTATAAAAAGAAATACTTTTAATAAAAGAACTATAGTTATAGTCCTTAGCAAGGATGAGTAGAATGTGAAAACAAATGCTACATAGAAGTAAAATTGTGTTTCTATAGAATAAATATTTATAAGTGTTGTCTATGTAGAACACATGATAATGTACTCTAACTTAATGATAGCACGAGCTAGTGGATTAGCAAAATCAAATGCTAAATGGAATTCTTAATCAGCTAGACAAACTTCTGCAAGCAAACTATCAATTTCATGACTAGTATAATCACATGAACCAACGAAAGAAAGGGAAGGAAGATTACTTGGACTAAAAGATAGAAACCACCATTGCCTATATAATCTACCCATAATCACCCATTAAGACTAGTTCTACTTCATACATCCCTGCTTCCTTTACAGATTTATAAGCCAAAGCAATGGTTGGAATTGGAATTAATTAGTCTATTGTAATGGAAGAAATTTTTTAGTTTATCTAAAATGTGTTTTACCAATACTTGGGCTGCACTGTACGCTTGCTGGGGCAAATTTGCTTCATTTGCTGCAAGATTTGCTCTGATGTTTGTATTCTCCCCACCTGCAAACACAGTTTGAGGGCCATTCATTAATAAAACCAGGGCTACTGCAGCGTTCAAGAGTAGATAAGCCATCGCTTCTTCAGGTCTAAGACTGAATATTACTGCGAACACACATATTATTTATTGTCTGCTGCACAATAGTTATTGATAGCAAACAGTTATGCAGAATAATGTTTCAATTCCTACTTTTCCTCTCCTCACATACAAACGCGAGTTTCTCTCCTCTGCTGTTAACCAAACGAATATATAGTTTGGCCCCGTAAATTGTGTTGTATTGTATGGTTAAGTTTTCTTTGTAACGGACAACCTTATAGGGGAGAAGAGCCAGTAGCCGCCAGGGCTAACTTCGCGCAACCGTAGAATACAAACCGTATGTCGAATCGGAAAAAAAATTTATGAGTTTTTTTCGCACGAGTTAAGATCTTATAACTAAGGTTTTGGCTTTTGGGCAATTCGGTAGAGTGCAGTAGCATCCAATATGCGCGCGTATGTCAAAAAGACCCATTTTAGAGGTGCCGCCCGATTATCATCACCTAACGTCCCAATACCCCCTACATATAACCACCAATAAAAAATTAAAAAAACTCCTAAATATGTCACTTTTAATATCTAATTAAAACTCTTTTATCATTCAAATCCGCTCAAAAGTGAATGGGTCTAATTCACGTTAGCACCTTCTACAATCAATTTCGCACCCATTACAAATCACTCCTACATATTAATCTCCTTACTAAAGCACCGGACACCAAACACATTACACCCCAATTAATCTTTATTTGGGGTCCGATCGATGCATATGACTAATGTTTTTTTGTGGGTATCCCATCATAACCATTCGCTTTGCCGCGCGCTGTCTGGAAGGTTCCTGACGATGGAGAAGGCTGCGGATGGCGACGGCTCCCCACAGCTCCTCCACGTGCGCACGGCTCCAGGTAACATCTAACATCGTCTACCTTTAGAATATGCAAACAATGGTACTGGTTAATCATTTTCTTCTGCATCTTTCATGACCCGTGAAGGGTTTATTCGAGTGTTAAGACCCGTGAAGGGTTTGTTCGACGTTTGATAAATTATTACTGCTTGTCTATGAAGTAAATCATGCATCTTACATGCATCTCGCCATGTGCTGTTTTATTCTGCTAATGTCATGGTACTGGCATTATACACACGGGTTTTTTTTGGGGTAAAATGATTTCCTATCCTCGTGTTACCGCGCACTCACAACGTGGTAAATTCGACTGTATCATGATTTTGTCTGCAGAAATGATAACGAATTTCGTGGGTTTGTGAAAACCCTTGCTTTGTTTTTCCAAATGCGGGTTTTATTGTGCTTAAATTATTAAATACGACCTGGTAAAGTCGATTGTCTCATGATTTTGTCTCCATAAATGATCAGGAATTTCGTGGGTTTGAACACATGTCTATAAAAAACCCATGTCACTTTGGGCATAAATCGACAAACCCATTAAAAATAAATATGTTTTTTTCAAAACCCTTGCATGGTTTTTTCCAAATTCGTGTGCTTAATGAATTAATCTCATGAAACCCTTGTTTGGAATATTCTGCATCTATCTCAAAAACGAATTCGTGAAAACCCTTGCTTGGCTTTTTCCAAATTCGTTTGCTTAAGGAATTGATCTCATGAAACCCTTGCCTAGAATATTCTGCATCTATCTGAAAACGCACTTCTGTATTCCTGCGACTGACAAATTATTACTATGAAACCCTTGGTTAATTTATTTTGCACCTTTCTGAAAAACCCAATACATACATACATACATATATGTATGGTATGTATGTGCACATACATACATACATATATGCATGTATGTATGTGTACATACATACCATCTATATATGTATGGTCTGTATGTATGTACACATACAGACATACATATACACATACATACCATACATATATGTATGGTCTGTATGTATGTATACATACAGACCATACATATATAGGTACATGTATATACATACATACATGTATGTACATGTATGTGTACATCGGTTTATACTATATGTCCACATATATGTGTATATACACATCTGGAACATACATTTACCTTACATGTATGTATGTGCACATCATTTATCTGGAACATGCATATGTACGCTTTGTGTATGTGTACACATACATATACATACATGGCATGTATATATGTACAATAATGCGTATAATACATACATGCTATACATGTAATAACATGCATGGCAATGGCGTAACATGTATCTCTGATACATATTTACATACATGTATGTGTCTGTATGTGTACATACATATATACATACATGTATGCATGTATGTATGTATGTATGTATGTACACATACAGACATACATATTTACATACATGTATGTATGTACACATACACACATACATATATACATACATACTTGTATATACACATACAGACATACATATATACACTTACAGACATACATATGTACAGCATGGCAACACACCTCACATACATATCACAGACTTTTAGCCACATACATGCCATGCTTTTCCATTGCACATTACAACGGGCCTCGGGTAACATCAACATCTTTCTCCTTTTGAATAATGCAAACAATGGTTAATCATTTTTCTTAAATCTTTCCTTATTGCAAAAATGTGTAATGGCAATAATGTAATATCTTAATAATAATAATATGCTGTCTTTTATGTATACATGTATATATGTATGTATGTATCGAAAGCAACGACAAGCATCCTCTACACATTCCTCTAATATCCCAAGTATTAGGTAGGTACTTATAGTTATTTTTATTTATGCAATGTCTTCTTACTTTATACATTCTACCATTTGTAAAGAAATTTCTACTTTCCATTGCACATACAGTAGGCTAGCATACATATATTTGTCATTTTACATTCTGTGTCTCTTGTTCATTCAACAAATCGATGTATATGTGTGTATCCTTTTCCTATCCTTTCAAAATGCAAACAATGGTACTGGTTATTCATTTTCTTCTGCATCTTTCACGACCCATTAAGGGTTTATTCGATGATGTCAAAATTATTACTGCTTGTTTATGAAATAAATCATTCCTCTTACACTCCTTTTTAAGCTACGTAATGTTGTATATATGCATGTTTATAGATACATGTGAACATACGTAATGGCAATATTGTCATGCAATACATACATACATACATACATGTATATGTGTGTGTAATATTGCATTACATACACATACATTAATATTGTGTGTCTTTTTATCTTCCTGTATACTCTTTCTATATATCATATGTGTGTATGTATGTATGTGCATATACATATGTAATGCATGTATGTATGCATGTGTATGCACATACATACATACATATATATGTATGTTCATATATATGTACATATAGCACATGTATGTATGTCCATATATGTATGTGTATGTATGTATGTATGTATGTATGCACATACATATATAGATACATATATATATATATATATATATATATATATATATATATATATATATATATATATATATATATATATATATATATATATATATATGTGATATTGATGATGATAGTATTATTGTGTGTGTGTGTGTGGTAGTGTGTGTGTGTTATTGATGATATTGTTTGTATGTATGTATGTGTGTGCAGCTACAAAGACAGCGTGCGGTAAAGCGAATGAATAGGATGGGATACCCACAAAAAAACATTAGTCATATGCATCAATCGGACCCCAAATGAAGATTAATTGGGGTGTAATGTGTTTGGTGTCCGGTGCTTTAGTAAGGAGATTAATATGTAGGAGTGATTTGTAATGAGTGCGAAATTGATTGTAGAAGGTGCTAACGTGAATTAGACCCATTCACTTTTGAGCGGATTTGAATGATAAAAGAGTTTTAATTAGATGTTAAAAGTGACACATTTAGGTGTTTTTTCTGCTTTGCAATGTATATTACTGATATATGATTGTATGACTCTATGCATGCATGCAAAGCTGCAAAAAATCACAGATATATAAGGCTTCCCAAATGAACATCCAATCCAAATATAGTGCAGAATTCAGTCATATCATCTCTAAAAACCTACGTAACTGGCAGCTACAAATTCAAATGCTATAACAAATTCATATTTGAAACACAACAATCAAATTGAATGCATTCAATTGTCTAAATAAGAGGGATAGCAGCCAGTGGCATTCACAATTTTTCTCCTCTACTACTATATTCACAATTGAACTTGATTAATTATGTGTTGTTGTACATGCATTATTTCAAAGGTCATATGATGTTTGTATGTTACTAGCCTCGGTTGTGACTACCCGTGGTTGTAAATCTTTTCTTGCAGGCATGGGAGAACAAGGAGAGGTGGTGTAACGATGTTCATGGTGGGCAGTTTGGTAATTGTGTTTATCAACACACCAAATAATTAAGGATTTTTTGTTCAAATTGTTCTAAGTTTCAATTATTGTTCTATGTTTTTTACTAACTAGTATATCTTTTTATTTATTTCAATAACTATTGTCCATGTTTGTTTGTTGTATTATATTTGTTTGTTGTGGCCGGCATGTCAAATGGCTAGGAGGTTGTGAAGACCATGTCAATTTGTAAGATTACATATCAGGTAAAGTCTTTCAAGACTTTACTTTGGCTGTGACCCGATAGACATTGTGTTCATTTATAATGTTCATTTTTATTATTCATTGTAAACTTACATTTACAATTTACAATTAAATTAATTTCCAAGTGTATGTGTTCAAAAATTTATAATTTCAAATAGATTAATTTATGGATATGTTGCATATAGATGTATAGTTATATGTATGCATATACTTAGTTGTGTATACATATGTATGTATGTATGTATGTATGTATGTATATATCGTACGTACATATATATATATATACGTACATATATATATATATATATGTATGTATGTATGTATGTATGTATGTACATACACATATATATATATATATGTATGCATGTATACACAACTAGGGAGGTTGTAAAGAGCAAGTCAATTTGCATGATGACATTTCAAGTCAAGTCTTTCAAGAGCTTACCTTGGCTGTGACCTGCTAGACATTGTGTTCATTTATGATGTTCTTTTTTCTAATGATGTTCATTCATGAACCTAAACAATGGGATTTGATTTATGGTGGGATTTACTTATTCATTGTAAACTTACATATAGATGTATAGTTATATTATATATATATCTATGCAACAAACAAACACATATGTGAAGTTATAATTTTCAAAATAAATAGATGTGAGAAAATACATAGAAACTTATTGAATTATTAAGTTTGAATTTTCAAAAAGTCTGATGTCAGGAAAAATACAAAGTTTGAATTATAATGTTTTCAACCTTTACCAAATGCATTATTTACAAAACATAGATCTTCAATAGACTAGTGAGTCATATTTTTAAATCACATCAATGATAGATGAATACAACAAACACAAAACTGATTTCGAATCACAAAAGCATAGATCATTAACTTGGAAAGAAGACAAGGAGTCTTCATATATACAAAAAACACATTGGAACACATCGAATTAGATAAGTTGAGAACACACTACCATTTAGTTCTACAAAATTAGACACTAGTATCGAAATGCTATCCAATACAACAAACTAGTATCCTTTGACTGTCCAATACAATAGACTAGCATTCAGTTTTACAAAAAACACTCTAGCACACTTCGAGGTCAAAAAATTGACAACAAAAAATCGTAATCAGACATCCACAGATCTGATTATGAAGTGGTGTGTCCTTGGGGGTCAACTGACTCTGCGTTAACTGGAGAAGATGTTGAGGACTGCGGATTGTTCTGTATGGCACTTGCTATACAAGCAAGCAATGCATGATTTGCCTCTGGAGTTAGCTGTAACTGTGGAGAGCAGCCTTCAGAAGACCCATTTTGTAGGCTACTAAGAGCTGCAAAGGCTGGAGACAAAATGTTAATCATGTCCCTTAAAATTGGATGTTGACTTGGAAGAGGAGTTGTAGGAGTACTCTTACTTCTGTTTCTTTATGCTCTTTCGCCTGCTTTTGGTTTTCCTTCAACTGTCTAGCAATCTTTGCTTGCTCCCTTTGAAGCTCCTTTTCATGTCGCTGCCTCAGTTTCTCCTCTACAATTTTTTGTTTTTTTGCAGCACGCTCCAATCTATTTGCCTCCCTCTGTGCGAGGATTGCTTCTCTTTCTGCCTTCCTTCCAACCATTTTCTCCCTTTTCCTTTGCTGCAATTCTTGGTTTCTTTGCTTCTGTGCTTCTTGTTCATTTAGCAAATTGAAGAAATCATCCAATGTCAAAATTTGAGACTGCCTACTAAGGCGTAGGACCCCATTGCGACCTCTATTAGATGATTGGCGCACTCGTTGCATTGGGAGTTGCAAAAAAGTGCTTCTGCTACCTGCTTGTTGCTGATCATTGACTTGTGTGCATGGCACATAGTCAACCTCTTCATCATTTGAGTCATTACCATCGACTCCATCCTCTTCATCATTTTCAGTCTCCCAATTTCTCCTAGTTGTGAAGTAATGGATGACATCTTCAGGATCAACATTTGGTGGTGATGGCATGGACAACCCTTCATCCACTTGAGTGAAATTGAGATGCACCCTTAGGTTCAAAGCTGCATCTTCAAATTCAGATGGCAGATTCAGAATCTCTTCATTTTCAGCTACCTGATTAGATGATCGAACTGTTGGTTCTTGCTGAATTTCTGTTGCCTCAATGTTTTCTGGATTTGGGGGAATGTTTGCAGAAAAGGTATCCACAAACTGTCCAATTTGTTCCTCATTCCAACCTGCTATCCTCAAACAAGTCTTAGCTACCATGAACTGTGCCTCTTCATCAGCTGTATCACCCTCAGTTTCTGCTCCCAATGTCGTTCCTTCCTCTTCAACCACAAAAGCTTGGCTTGGCCCCATATCCAAGTCAAGTGCATGTCGATCTAATGGCCAAATTCCTATTTTTCTAAAACCACTTGCAATGTTATTAGGAGTCAAAGCTTGTGCAAAAGCTTTGCTGGCAAGTGTTGCCAACTCTTCCCTTCCAATGTCAAGTTGAGGATTTGCAGAGAGCCATATAGTCCTTTGCTGTTTGAAGTAGTTCTTAAATGGTGAGAACACACTAACATCAAGGGGCTGCAATTTGTGACTACAATGTGCTGGAAGTGTGAGCAAATCTATTCCCATAGCCTTTGCTACTTCAACCGTTTTGAATGCCACATGGCTGCCATGATTGTCAAAGATTAGAAGCTTTCTGTTGGTTGGTGACACACCTCCTGGGACATTTTTTGCGAAGTGTTTTAACCATGCCACAAATAATTCTTTGGTCATCCAAGCATGCTCTTGGATTGCCATGCATGCCCTTGGCTCACAGTTAACAATATAGTTTTTAATGTTCCTTTTGGACTTGAACAAATAGTAACCAGGTATAGCTTGACCTGCTGCACTAACACAAGCTAGAACAGTGATCCATTCTCTGCTTTTAGCAATTAATTATGGAACACATTTCGTCCCTGTTTTTGCAATAACTCTCATTGCACAATTTCTGCCAGCTTGCACACCTGTTTCATCACAGTTCCATATGTTGTTGGGCCCATAATTAAGTTTGTTGTACAACTCCTCCAAGTTATCATAGAATGAAGAAACTATTTCGGGCCGCAGCATTATAGCTCGATCTGTGTCCACTCCTTCGGGTGTTCGAATTGTCAGATCAGGATGCCTTTGATGAAATCCAACCCACCATGACCTCCCTGGTATCCCATTTGTGAATGGGTTAGGCCTCACTCCAACCAGGTGGGCCACCGTTGACTTAAGCTGTGAGACTTGAAGGCCATGGCCAATATTAGCCATATCTTTACACCATTGCACAATTTCAGCTTCTTCTTCGTCAGTCAGGATTGTTGGTGGCCCCCTCTTTTTTGTGGATGTCACACCATTGAGCCATGACCGCAAACTGCTAGGCGAGATTCCCCATTTGATCGCTGAACCTCTGATTGTCATGTGATGGTCTTCAACATCTGCAATGGCTTTTTCCATGTCATCCATAGACCAACTTTTGATGCTATGATCTGGGGTTGTCACTTGGTCAGCAGATGGCGGTTCCATTTCTACGTCAGTATTATGAACAGCAGGTTGAAAACCATCATTTTCATTGGTCTGTTCTGCATTTTCAGAAATAACTTCCTCGTCCATGTTCACTGCTGGCTCTTCGTCAACATCTGGAACATTGAATGTCACTACACGAGGTACTCTATTCAAGCGCCTCAGACCCGATCTTTTCCTCTTGTGCCTTGGTGCCATGATTGTCAATGATCTTGTACATTGTAAGTGATCAAGTGTCAGAAAAATAGTGTATAAACATTGCAAAACATAGATATAAATACAAAACACAGGTATAAACTTTGCAAAATATAAAACAGATCTATTTTATCATTCAAATCCGCTCGAAAGTGAATGGGTCTAATTCACGTTAGCACCTTCTACAATCAATTTCGCACCCATTACAAATCACTCCTACATATTAATCTCCTTACTAAAGCACCAGACACCAAACACATTACACCCCAAATAATCTTTATTTGGGGTCCGATTGACGCATATGACTAATGTTTTTTTTGTTGGGTATCCCACTCTTTAGTTAAATGTATGCATATATCTGTACATATACATATATATATCTATATATACATAGATATATGTATGTATATATATCTATGTTCAAAGCACATTGTATAGACTTGGGTTTTGAAAAAAGAGCAGAAGAAATTAACCAAGGGTTTCATAATAATAATTCCTCATTGGTAGGAATACAGAAGTGCATTTTGAGATAGATGCAGAATATTCCAGGCAAGGGTTTCATGAGATTAATTCATTAAGCACACGAATTTGGAAAAAACCATGCAAGGGTTTTGACAAAAACATATTTATTTTTAATGGGTTTGTCGATTTATGCCCAAAGTGACCTGGGTTTTTTATAGACATGTGTTCAAACCCACGAAATTCCTGATCATTTCTGGAGACAAAATCATGAGACAATCGACTTTACCAGGTCGTATTTAATAATTTAAGCACAAAAGAAAACCAAATTCACTTTTTTTTAGGGTATGTATGTATGTATGTATGCAGATACATACATACATATGTACATATGTATGTATGAAGCTGCATACATACATACATACATACATAAATGCAATGTGGGAAAAGGAGTGTAAGAGGAATGATTTATTTCATAAACAAGCAGTAATAATTTTTCAATCATCGAATAAATCCTTCATGGGTCGTGAAAGATGCAGAAGAAAATGATTAACCAGTACCATTGTTTGCATTTTAAAAGGATAGGCAAAGGATAGACATATACATCGATTTGCTGAATGAACAAGAGACACATAATGTAAAATGACAAATATATGTATGGTAGCCTGCTGTATGTGCAATGTATGTATGTATCTGCATACATACATACATACATACATACATATACATATACATATATATATGTGTGTGTGTGTGTGTGTGTGTGTGTGTGTGAAGCTGCATACATACATACATACATAACTGCAATGTGGGAAAAGGAGTGTAAGAGGATTGATTTATTTCATAAACAAGCAGTAATAATTTTTCAATCATCGAATAAATCCTTCATGGGTCGTGAAAGATGCAGAAGAAAATGATTAACCAGTACCATTGTTTGCATTTTAAAAGGATCTAGGCAAAGGATAGACATATACATCGATTTGCTGAATGAACAAGAGACACATAATGTAAAATGACAAATATATGTATGGTAGCCTGCTGTGTGTGCAATGGGAAGTAGGAAAATATAAACAAATGCTACGCTATTGTATTGGACAGCCAAATGAAACATATTTAAATAGACTAATAGACGTATATATGTGTTTGTCTATGTATATATATATATATATATACACACACATATACATATACACATATACATATTAAACCCTGATAAATGACCCCCCTGACAAATGACCAAAAATAAACAAGAGACATATAAGAAAAAATAAATAACAACTATAAACCCTGATATAAACACTGAAGTAAATGACAAATGAGGAAAAACAGACAAATATAAATATAGGTACCATAGTCTGCATTTTCAATGGATAGGCAAAGGAAACACACATACATCGATTTGCTGAATGAACAAGAGACACGTAATGTAAAATGACAAATATATGTATGCTAGCCTACTGTATGTGCAATGGAAAGTAGAAATTTCTTTACAAATGGTAGAATGTATAAAGTAAGAAGACACTGCATAAATGAAAATAACTATAAGTACATACTTTGCATTTTCAATGGATAGGCAAAGGAAACACACATATACATCGATTTGCTGAATGAACAAGAGACACGTAATGTAAAATGACAAATATATGTATGCTAGCCTACTGTATGTGCAATGGAAAGTAGAATTTTTTTAAGAAATGGTAGAATGTATAAAGTAAGAAGACACTGCATAAATGAAAATAAATATAAGTACATACCTGAGACTTTGGATATCAGAGGAATGTGCAGAGGAATGTGCAGAAAATCTTTGTCGTTGCTTTCAACTTTGCTGGGAGTAACATGTAATTGTGAATGCTGCTGGCTACTTTCCCCCTCTTATTTAGGAATTCGAATCTGACAATTGAATGCATTCAATTTGGTGGTTGTGTTTGAATTTTGAATTTGTTAGAGCATTTGAATTTGAAGGTGCAAGTTACGTAGGTTTTTAAAGATGATATGCATTCAATTTGGTGGTTGTGTTTGAATTTTGAATTTGGTAGAGCATTTGAATTTGAAGCTGCAAGTTACGTAGGTTTTTAAAGATGATATGACTGAATTGTGCATTACATTTGGATTTGATGTTTAATTGGGGAGCCTTACACCTATATTTAATTGTGCAGGTACCTACAGGAAATGAAATAAATACATATAGCTGACAGGGAGTGTGTGAAAGACTGTGCAAAGGAGATTGTGATTATGTCATCTAAAGCACCAGTAGCTGTGCATGTATACTTGTAAATATAAAATGTAGTGAGGGACAAACATTTGCAAGTGGGGGTAATTGTAAAAAGTAAATGATTTAAATGAAATTGTAAATGGGCCTTTTTATGTGCAAGTGGAGTTCTTTTATAAATGCAAAGGCATGTTTAGTTGTGTACTTTGATTGGTGAGTGACTCATTCTGTTATGAGCAACTATTGGTGTTGTTGTAAATTTCTATTGGTATTGTTGTAATTTTCTATTTGTTAATAAAAAGCTTTTTTGTGGATCAGAGTTAAATTTTTTTTGGGGGGTGGAGTGAACCTGGAGGTAGCGGTTATTCAATGGGTGGTAGCTACTGGCTCTTCTCCCCTAGTGGTTCAAAATATATTAAAAAAAAAATGGTGTGGATGTGTCTGATTGACTCTTCTAGTAGGATCAAGTTCAAAGATTTGCTAAGTATAATATATTAATCAATATAAATTAGATATTTATCTAGAATTCAATGTGTTTTAAAGATAATGAAGTTGTTGTGATTATCAAAAGTTCATTCAAATAGATATGTCATATTTTATTAGACAAGATTTGGTGCAAAAGGATATATTCACAAACAAAATGAAGAAAGCTCAATATATTTTTTAAGTTAATGAAGTTGTAGTGATTGTCAAAAATTCTTTAAAATAGAAATGCCATATTTCACTAGATGGGATTTGGTGCAAAAGGGATACATTCACAAACGAAAATGAAGAAATAAGTTGTTGTACCAATAGTTCTAAATCTACCTTGTCAAAGCAATATGCAAGTTAATATGCATAGCACATTCATTTTTATAGTATCCATATAACAAACTCATCCCAAAATATAAAAACTGAAAAGAAAAAAATAAAATCATTAAATTATAGGGACCTGAAAAATTTATAAAATTGTAAATACTTTATAAAACCAAATTTCCCAAACTCTAGGAGATTGTGTAAATTCTAGGATCTGTATACACATTGAACCTTAAAAGATCTAAAAACCCTAGAAAATCTATAAAACCCATGGTGGCCTAAATAAATGGAATTCTATTTTTTATGAACATACTTTGAATTGATAAGCAAGAGGTATTTTCCATAGGGTGTCAAATTATGATATTGCTATTGGGATTCAACTGTGTGGTTTTCAAGTCAAATTCATTGACCCATGTTTCATGAGTAGTGGTTCACATGATCCCATCTCTCATTAGTATGAATGCTCCACTCAATACTCATTGCATCTAGGTGATGTTCATAGAGGTGAATAATTGGGCTTTCCTAGGAGGTCATCCATCCTAGTACTACTCCAACTCAAGCATGCTTAACTATGGAGTTTCATAATTTGACATGATGTGGAAAATACCTCCTACTTGTCATATAATTAAATTTTACATAGTTTTAATAAAAATTAAATGTACCCAAATAATGAAGATGAGTGATTGTTAGCATTATACTATTTGACTAACGTTTGTAAGAAATATATTGGTCCCAATCCTCATGAACATGAACAATTGTTAAGGATATACAACACGTAATGAAATATCCATAATTGTTGACCCTTTTTATGTCATTCAAAAAAAATTCTAATTGGTAAGAACTATACATCCACCATATAAAATACACAAAGAAAAATAGCATCAATTCATATTAATTTTTTTTTTTCTATGTCCTATATCATTTGAATCTTTTTCAAATACTAATCATCACCACACCACAATGGTTATTAGTTCTCAAAGCAAATTTGAAACTTGCACAAAACCATTTTATCAGTCCCAGATGTGAAGGGTCTGCATGAGTGCTCTTAATAGATTTTTATTTTTTCTTAGTTCCTTGGCCCCTCCTTTGTCAATTTGTGCACTTTGTGCAAGAAATATTTTGTCCTTCTACATTTATTGTGATCTTTTTTAGTTTTTTCTTTATATGGCCTCAAAAAGCTTCAACCCACTAGTACATGTTGGTGTTGACAATTTCATAGCTCTACAACATTGCTTCCCTAAGCAAGCATCTCCAAAAAATTATCGTGAAGGTATTAAAAGAGGTATACATTATAAAAATCTAGTGAATATGGTTTTACCCATCCTTAAATTTGAAAATGCATATAATTAGTTGTATAATTTTACACATATAGGTTATTTTGTGGGGAAAATTCCCCTTGAAAACATGCTCTAGGAATGGTTCAATAACCACCAGGCATTGCATGGGACCCAACTTGATTTTGTTCAAAAATTCACCAATAGTTTTTCCCTTTCTGTTTTTTAAGGCCAACCATGCTGAGGCTATCCTCAAGCATGGTTCTTGGTATGTCCACTTTTCCTTACTAGTGCTTCAACCTTGAACATGGGACTTCATAGTGTCGAATGATAAGGAACTATGTGTGCCCATATGTCTTAAATTATTGGGCCTTCCTCTACCTTGCTGATTTTTTTGTCACAAATTACCTCCTCTTTGGGTAAATTTATTTGTGTGGAGCCTAATCATTTTTATTGGGATCATCCTAAAAATACATCTACATTGAGGTTGATTTATCTAAGGACACGAGATAGTTGATAGATATTCATATTGACAATCTTTATAACTTTAACTTAATCTACCTAATACTTATTTTCAATGTCAATATTTCACTTGCATACAATTAAGGATTATGGAGTAGCTATTCCTCAATTCAAGTCTCCTCCTCAACCGGCTGAAGTTCCCTAATAAACAAAGGATATCACTTCAAAATTTAAAGAAAAATAGACCCAAGCTAAAGCTCAACCCTCTATGATTTATTTTGTTGCAAAAGTTGAGCTAGCAGTTGTTTGAAACACTTTTTAGAAGGATAAAGAGGTTATCTCACCATCAAGTGAAGCACCCTATAGACCAAGGTTCTCTTAGATGCCACATCCAACATCGGTTATTTCTTCACAACTAAAAAAATGAAGAACAATAAAAAAAATGATGTCCCAAGTTTAGGCCTCGCTATATTGTGGGACAATCCAAAATATCTTATAATGAAATATGTTTAAGAGAAGATATGAAAAAGATATGGTACAAGACATATTACAACATGTATAAGCATGATTAAGAAGTAAGTACAAAGTAGATTAAGAATCTTGACCCACTTATGACACATCATATATAACATCTCTATAAAGGTGGTACAAATAAGAAATAATGGAGTCTGGGTCATATAGATTTTTACCATGGTATTTTGGGACCTTATTTGTGTCCATGGTAATGACTTGTGTTGGTTTTTAGGGCTCCATATGTCTGTATATTAATGTCTTGAGACTAAGATAGAAGAAAATATCTTTTGGAAGGGTTATGCCATTTAACTTCTACCAAAGGAAGAGGATGTTGATCTCTATGCAAGTAAGAAATTAATATTATATTATAATAGGCTTATTGGGTTTGAATAACACATTGGGTTGGTGCTTTGAAAGTTTTTTTTTAAGGGGTTTTGCTAGGCTGTATACATTTTATTCTCTTTTTTTATTGATAATTTATCTTCTATCTCTCTCATTATATATTTTATAATTGTGATTTATATGCTATAATTTTTCTAAAATTCTTGTCAATCTACTGAATGTGTTAGTCTCCTCAAAGGGTTAATATGAAAATGCTTGCATTGTTTAATATTTATGAAGATTTCATTTAATTAATAAGGGTCTTATGGGTATTTTTTCTAATATATATTACAATTGAGGAATTCTTCATTTGTTGCATTGGTCACTATTGGTAGGGTTTATCTCCATTGATTTAAATTGATATGGTTTATTTCCACTGATAAACATTGGTGTGATTTACAATATCATTGATCACCATTGGCATCATTTTATCACCATAAATAATTATTGGAAAAATTTATCGCTAGTTATTTTTATTTAATTAACTTCATCACCATAGATCTATAATAATTTCTAAATGAGTGATTTTGTCCATTTTAATTCACATTATAATTACTTTACCCATGATGTACGAAACATTCCTATCTAATGATCACATCTCTAGTTCATTACTATTGATGAAGATTATTTATTTATATGTCTATAAATGATGTTTTCACAATTAACTTATTATTATTCTTATGTTATATTATGGTGCACTCACATGCTTATTTTAGATGACATTTACTCTCATGCATAATCTTCATTTCCTTCAATTCCTTCAACCCATTCTAGAAATTAATTTAGGGTAGTGTATATTGCACTAATGTTACCATTTAATGTATTTAATTTTCTCTTTTAATGTGGAAGATACTCATGGAATGTCAAAAACTTAAGCCTTTTTGGAACTTAGAAACTCTTTAGCAAAATAAAAACTTCTTAACACAACCAAAACCATAAATAGATATAGTAATTAAACTTTTAGCAAGATCAAAAACCTACAACAATGAAAGATATAGAAAATCTTATCCTTAGTCAAATCAACAACAATGAGAAAGAAGTAGAGAACACACCCATGCAAAAGGAGACACTAGATTTACATGGAAATCCCAATGAGGGAAAAACCATAGTGAGAGTTAAGCCACATTATTAAGGCTAACTTCCAAAAAGGACTTGTAAACCAAGGCTCACTACCTTAGCACAAGATACAAAGGACTTGCAAAACTAAAGAAAACAAAACTGTAGGTGCAAGATACACTTGATGTGATTCGCTATCTCAGAGTTGGATATAACGGATTTAGATAAAAATTACAATGCTTGTGAGCATAACACTCTACTGACTGAGGCATTATAGCACATCTGATTCTATCTTTCCTCTGCACACTATAGCACTAACTCTGCTAGATATTCAATACATTCCATACACTTAATTTTTTTCACTTGTACACTTCTTCATCTTGTTGCATCCAAAATGATCTTGCATTTATATCCACTACCATTCTTCAAAACTTCAATTAGGTTGGCTAGGAAGAAGATAAACAATGAATTCAACAAGTTGGCAATGAAAACATAATGGGGTCTTATCCTAAAGATAGAGAGGACCAAAAAAAAACTTATTATATCCTCTAGTGTGACCAAAAATAATTCACATGCTAGTGCATATCAACCTAACTCGACATCAAGGAAACATGTAGATGAAACTTTGAAGCACATAACCAGTCGGCCCAAAAACATACATTCAATTGAATTTACTCAAGGTAGTTCTAACAAAGATAAGTTAGTCCACCCAAATATAACTTAACACATCTTCACTTGCTAGCAAAAAACCCCAAGCACGTGATGCAAGCAAAAGAAAAAGCACTGTCATCCAGATATCCATAAATGACCTACAAAGCCAACTCAATACACAATGCAACACCAAGGCATCCAGTTAACAACATGTGGATCACATGGGGATATTCCATTAACATCTGAAAACACTTCCATACACTTCCTTCATATTCTCATGTCATTAACAACCACCATAGATCAAATAGGAGCAAAATACTTCATCAAGGAAGCGCATAACACATAGCCAAAAGATATACCATTAACAGATCAACTTGTGGATTACTTCAACACATGAAATAGGAATTGAGGTACTACATAGACATTGAGATTACATTCACCAAATTATAGGAGTAGAGACATTAATATAGAGAAATGTGGAGCATTTTCTAGATTAGTCTGGAGATAACCAACAACATTGCCTACTTTATGTAATTCAAAAACATCTCCTCGCCAATATTAGTGACATGAAATGATACGAGTGCAACATCCAAAAAGTACTAACTTTGAATATGAAACCACAAGACCATATCTTCAACAATAGAGGAATGCAAAGCATTCTCCCAAATAGACTTTAAAGTAGCTTCATGAACCAAAAATACTCGAGAAACTTGTGGAGGCTAGAACTTTCTTCCAACAACATATGGTTCATTAGGAACATCAAAAGACATCATAATAAATATTGTAGAACTTTAGCAACATATCTCTACTATCAACAACACTTCTAATCCTCATCTTAATATATCATTATGAAACTAACTATGCTAACGAAGATCATGCACAATACTTCTTAAATAAGGACATGACATTCAACTGGTAAAACTTAGAAACTCTTCTTAGATAAGGCATGACATCTAATCATGAAATTTAGTAACTCTTCTTATATAAGGAATGATATCCAACCATGAACTTCAACAACTCTTCTTTAGATAAGGCATGACATCCAACCATGAGTTGAAACAACACTTCATTAGATAAGGCATGACATCCATGACAACCACTTCCAAAAATACAATGACCTTCATCAAGTGTTACCATCAAGACAACCAAGAATCGGTGCTGATATCAATGACAACAACTACCAATAATCTCCTCAAATTTTGACATCAATGACAAAAAATCCCAACATAACCACCCTATCTTAAAGTAAATTTATATTAGAAGAGAAACATGGGTTGAAAAATAAATTTTAGTATCAATTTTCCTATCTGTATGAAAAATTATTTCCATTACACTTAGGTTAATTTGAAACAAAATATGCATTTGGTTAGTTTATAGGAAGATTAAAAGGTAAACTAAATATGTAACCAATCTAGTGATCCAAAATATCAAGAATAGAAAATAGTTTACATAGTAGTTGAGAACAAGTTTCTCTTAAAATAATCTTTTATTTACATCCTAAGAGGAACTATTTCATATTATTCAATTAATATTCTAACTCTTGACAACCAATTAATAAAGCATATTAACAACTTTTCTTTCTTCTAAGATTTCAAATATATTTATAGCCTCCATTAGACCTTAGATTTTTCACATAGAATTTAGTACTATATCCTTATATTAAAAGATATTTATTAACCTTGCAATTTTAAAAAAATTATTTCATTTATAAAATTTTTAGTAATGGAATTTATTATATCATGGAGTATTAAATAGATATAATGCGGTCTTCACCAAAAAAATGATAATATGAATTAAGAATCATTTATCTTAGTCTTAATAAAAGGCCCACAATGTAGGAGAAGCTAGAAGGGGTCATTTAGTTTCTTTTTAAAACTCTTTGCATTTAGATAGGTATAATTATAGGATATGGCATCATGAGAAAATATAGAGGTCAAGAAGAGAGAAGAAGATGGTTTAAACTTGTCACAACCCAAAAAATTTAATCTTGAAAATTAACTAAAATTAGACTAATTTTTATTTACTAATAATTTAATACAACTAAGTGAAAATGGTTTTGTTAATTTAGACCATGTGAAATAAATTTGAAAAGTAATATTTTAATTTTCCTATCATACCATATTAAATAACCACCTAATATAGAATTGATATCAATATCGATCCTATAACTTACTAGGCTCATCTCATACATGTTGAAATAGATTGCCTATGATATATATGCCAATAAAATTGTTGTCATCTATTCTAGGATCATATTATTTGTAAACTTTAAGACTTCACTAATTATAATTAAACTAAAATAATAGAAAAACATTTTTACTTTTGTTAAATAATGTACCCAAAAATTTGCATTTTTTTTATATTTAAATATTGACTAAGTGGTATTGTACATTATCTTGATCAATTATGTCAAATCCTCCTCATTATATAATTTACTAGTATAATTTTGACCAACATAAACATCCTTTAAAGTGGAAAGTTTATTTAATCAATCTTATTTAAATGGACCATCAAACTAATCTATTTCTTCCAACCATTAGATAATACTGTGACAAGGTTTTATATCTAAGTTTAGTCTTTGTATTTTGTTTGTATTGTATTACCAAATACCAATTAATGCATGTAAGATATGTAGGGTCATAATAGATATCTAATCTCCTAAACCCTATCAAGAGGTTTTGTCACTATGAGTTTTGAAACTATGCAATTAGTCATGTCAAAACCCCTTATTATAACTAGTGTCAAGATCATGAAATCTATTGTATACATAGAGTTCTATACACAACACAAAGTCAAGGACATCAAACAACATAAGGCTTCCACAAACCAAGTAGAAGAGGTATGACAATTAAGTCTCAAATGAACGATCATGTTGGAAAGGTATAAATATAGTAGAAAGAAGGCTTTACTATGAAGAAGGTAAAGAAAATAGTGCAAAAATCTAGACAAAATTATGAGATATATATGATAGAAAGAGACATAGAAAATTCCTAGGTGGATAATATGCATATGTATGAAAGGATACTCAAGGAATTTGTTAGGTTTGGTATTCTTCCAATTGGAATCTTTATGGGGCTAGGAGTCATAAAGTTGAGTGATAGAGTGAAGATTTTCAAAACTTTCCCAAATTCTTGGTTTGTAGTGAGAATGTATAGTGGTGTCTTAAGATCTTAGGAAGTTCTTAGATCTTGTCAAGTCTTATGATTGTCAAGGCTCACAAAGTCACACTAGAGAACATATATCAAGTGTTAAAACCCGAACATCAAATTATTGAATCTAACCATGAAGGAATAATGAAGTTATTAAAGAAATTAAGACATTTAAATACCTATCAAAGACCTCATAGTCACAAGGACGAAGTGTCTTAGTAGTGGAAAGAAAATATAGATAGTTTGAGGCATGGGATTCTAATAAGTAAAATCATAGAAAAGGATATGGAATCTTAAGGGGGAGGACTAATTTTTTTTTGAAAATCCCGATAGCAATAGTATGAAGAAAACATTAAAAACTTGATAATAGCTGTATTAGCAAGGATAGAGATTGTAATAGGAATGTTGGATATTGCTAAAAGATATACCTTATGAATATACAATGAAAGTCATAGTGAAAGAGGGAATTCATGTGAAAAGGAGACCTAATATACCATGAAGATCTTCATAATATGTGCTAGAATATCAAAAGATGCATGGCAAAACATAAATAAAGGGACAAAGTATAAACATGATGTCATTTATTAAAAAAAAATTGTTTGTAAATTTATTATGTCATGGAGTTTTAAGTGGATACAATGCGGGCTTGACCAAATAAATAATAATATGAATTAAGAATCATTTATCTTAGTCTTTAAATTGTAATATTGACATTATAAAACTAGTTTTTTATATAAAAATATATGAAATATATTATAAAAGTATTTGTAACTTTTTACATATAACTTTATGAAATTCACAAACTACAAGTAAATATTTTAAAATATTTAAATAATGTAAAGGTTTCTATGTCTATAAAGACAATGAAATCCATTTACATTTCAACACATTTCAAAAACTACCCATTTCTTAGTATGATCATTAATACCACTCAATTTAAATAAGTACCGTAATTGTATTTGAAATAAGTACTATGAAATTAGGCCTCTGGATTCATTTTAATCTTGCTAGATATACTTTGAAAATTACTAAAGAAACTGCTAAACATTGTTACTAAAACTTAGCAAACACAACAAATTAAAACAAAAATATTCTAAAACTTTTTGGTAGGAACTTCGCTAGTTTGTTGTCCTAATATTATTATAGATAATAGGATAAGCTTGCTTAGGTAAGACTCTACTTGAATAAGTGTTCTCCTACATACTACATATAGAGACATCATCTTAGAACCGATAACACGATGGTTACCAATATAATCACATACTATTGAAACACAAATTGAAAAACAATTGTTAATTAGTAATATCAAAATAAAAATTAATTTTAAATTAATTTTAAATTTAGTTTATGAAAATTTAAAATAAAAAAACATAAATATTTTAAATAAATCTATATAAAAACAAACCTACAAAATTGTCTATCTATTTTACTTAAGAAAAAACATTTAATATAGTGACTCCAACTTATCTCTAAATATAATATTTAAATATGTATATTTAATATTTTAACTTATTTAAGATAAAACAACAATAAATATTAATTACATCGATAGAGTAACTTTACAATAGCAACACGACATATAGTGGTTAGCAAATCTGTGAAAGAAAATTAAAAAATCTACAATTTTTTTATTTTACCATCTATATAAAAAGAAATCCTACAAAATTGTCTATCTATTTTACTTAAGGAAAAATATTTAATATAGTGACTCCAACTTATCTCAATATAATATTTAAAAAGGTATATTTAATATTTTAACTTATTTAATATAAAACAACAATAAATATTTATTATGTGGATAGAGTAACTTTACAATGGCGTCACAACATATAGTGGTTAGGAAATCTCTGAGAGAAAATTAAAAATCTAGAATGTTTTTTGTTTTTTTGATGAATAGGCAACTATCTATATTAATTCAAATATAAAGATACATATTAAAAAAAAAGGGTGGGTGGTAGAAAGGCACACCCCAAGAGTCACATGGGCAACACCCAGAAAATTAATAGATTATGTGGGCTAAGCCCAGAAGTCCAAAAATAACAAAGAAAAAAAGGCCATTAAGTGGCCAGAGTAGTGCCAACAGAGCTAGGAGCGTCTCTATCATCCAAAATTTTTCCCCATACATCAGCGGGGTCTGGAGTGATGTTAGGAGGAGGACCCCAACCATCATTAGCATCTTTTTTCTCTTTATTTTCTTCCTCGTGCCCTGGCGAGATTGCAAGCGCCATACGCGGGAATGCTTTGCCAGTAACTAGCCACCCAGAGCCAAAAGTAGGAGGATCCTCAGAGGGCCACCTAGAACCACCACTGCAACTCCTCGAAGCACCACCAGAAGGCCACCCCTGAGTAGCCCACGACGGAGGAGAATGGTTTCACCGAGGAGTGCAAGAATCCTACCAAGGTAGGGGATGGGAACAGGGACATGCAGAGCCACTCTACTACCGGCCCCTAGAGGGTGACTGACCACAGGAAGAGGTGGATGAAGTGAGGACCCGAGCAATAGTACAAGGGGCATTACCCTAGTGCTCCAGGAGAATCTAGAGGTGAGCAACCTCAAGTGAAAATTTGTTAGCTTGCACTTGAACATGTAAAATCACATTAGAAAAAATCATAGCTTTAGCATATAAAGATACATGAATATCCATTTGAGAATGTGAAAAAATGTAAGCATTTATGTCCTTCCAAATATTGAATAGAATTTCCACCTTGAAAGTGTGCCAAAGCTGGGTGAATTTTGCAAGAATTATGGGAGAATCTCCAAGCAACACCATATGCCAGGAGAAAGGTTCTGGCTGAAAGGGCCAAAAAAAGTCATGAATCCAAGTCCAAAGTTGTTGAGCTCTGCGACAAAACTAGAAAAAATGCTTAAAATTCTCAGCTTTTTCCACAAAAAGGGCAACGAGATTCCAAAACCCCAGGTGAGTCAGCCGAGAGCCCATAGGCAAGCCATGGAAAAGAATACACCAGGAAAAGTGGGCAAGCTTCGGTTCAACACTTGTAGATCAAGTGGTAGCAAATCTTTTACATCAGACATGAGCGGAAGATTGAAGAAGCCACCTCCGGTTCAAATTCTAAATCATAGGAAAATGTGGTGATAGCCACTTGTAACCAAGCCGAGGCTTGTAATTCCTGGAAGGGGTGTCTGGGTACCACTTCTAGTCTTTCCACCAAGGTTTGGTCACACAAATTCTAACCTTATTCAACATTTTAGCAAGAATGGCATTCACTAGACCATCATAAGTAGCATGGTCCTGGTTATGAAGCATGTACTGGGCATGAAAAACATCCCACGATATGATATGCATGGTGGGTCTGGAAAAAATCTGTTGTAGGGTCTAGATACCCTTCTTGTGAAATCTAAGCGCCTTAAGCCCTGACGACTTAGCCAACAACTGACCATTGCTAGCAAAAAGAGATGACCATCAGACATTGTGCTGGTTGAGAGAAAGCCCATCTTAAAAACAAGAGCCAACCCAACGAAGCCAAGGTTTGAGAACTTTCCAGGCCCGCCAGATGCTTTTGGCCACAAAAGTCCCAACAATCTGGACTGGTTCATTCATGACTAGAAGGGTTTGAAAGCCAATCCCCTTCCAGGTAGGTCTATGAATAGGGAAGTTGGATTGAATACTATGCCTGAGAAGAATTTTCCAGGCCTCATCCCCAGTAAGGGCATGAATAATCCATTTAACATGCAGAGTAGTCCCTTGCTATTGAGTAGAAAGTAACCTGAGGCCTCCTGAATTTTTGGGAAGACAACAAAATTCCCAAGCCACATGATGAAACCCTCTGTGGGTTTCAGAGGAGGCCTAGAGAAAATCACGAAGTAACTTCTCAAGCTTGCCATATGCAGCTTTGGAGGGGGCCCAACAAGAAGAATAATAAACATGGGTGGCTGCTAGGATTTTGGAACACACCTGGAATTTCCCTGCTAAAGAGAGGGGCTAAGTAACCCAATAAGTAAGCTTTTGCTCAACTCTAGAGAGCACAACTTTCCAAAGCTCAACCATAGACGCCTGAAAGACAAAGGGAATGCCCAAAAACCAAAAAACTTCACTAGGCCCAGTCCAGTTCCAACCATACTATTACAACCACTGCAACGAGGGCAAGATAGATTGTCGGCAACCATACTATTAAGAAGTGTGATAGGTCTCCAATTACAAATGTCTTCTAGGTCACTCGGCTTAGGTATGAATTTTATGTTACCTTTATTGATTAAGTTACCTAAAAAATTAGAGTGAAAAACTTCTAAGTAAAATTGATGCAGATCATGCCCAATATCGTCCCACATGGCTTTGGAGAATTCACAAGGGAATCGATCAATTCCCGGGGCTTTGTCATCAACCATGGAGTAAATAGCCTCTTTGAGATCATCAATTGATAAAAGTTGATCACAAAAATTTTTCTGAGCTGAAGAAAGCTTATTTGGCACAACATCAAGGCAATCCTGAAGGGCTTGTTGTCGCATAGGCGTGACTTCCTGTGCAGTGAAAACTTGCTCATAATGACACACAAAGGCCTAGAGAATGGTAGGAAGCTCAAAGAGCACCTCAAAACCATCTTTAATTTTATTAATGCCCAGGGATGAGTGCCTGGCACACAGAGCCAAAAAAACTCTTTGGAGGCACGATCACCAACTTTTAGCCAGTGCAATTGGGCTTTCAATTATGCTGCTCGAGCAGCATAGCTGTTCACAACTTATTTTTTGTGCCTTAGCTCAGAGCCACCTTAACTTGTAAGGAAGGAGAAAAGGGGTTGGCTGCCAAAGCCTCAGAGGCAGCACAGAGGTCACTGGTGGTAGCCTCATAAGACCACTGACAAAAAAATGGCCAGTTGGGGCCCATAAATGCGAAAAAATCTAGCCGTGCAGATGATAGCCTCATTCCACCAAGAAATCTAGTATGTATGATGAGCTGGCCTACACTCCAAATTCTAAACTCTGTGAATGTGGGCCAGGGTAGGCTTGTGGCAGAGTAAAGATGTGTTTAAAAAAAATTGAATTTTACACGTACTAGGTTGTCAAGTCTCCCATTCAATGCAAAAGGAAATGGGAAATGATCTGACAAAGTCAGATCCACTAATGGCTTAACCAGGAGAGAAGAGCTATCAAATGAGAAAAAAGATTGCATTGAGATCATGGCACAATCAAGGTGCTTAAATATTCTGTCAGAACCAGCTTGGTAATTACACCAAGTGTGCCAGAGAGAATGAGAATGGTGGCGACCAATATTGGGATCAAAAAGCCCCAATTTATTGTGCATGTAAAACCATGCCTATCTTTCCCCAGCTATCCATCTGAATGGCAGAGTGCCATCTTTGTTAGATGCCACTTCTACCATATTGAAGTCCCCACAAAGTAACCAAGTAGAAACTAGTAAAAAATTAACAATCCAATGTCATAGCAAAGAGCGTTCCGCAACATCATTAGAAACATAGACATTAATAATCCAAAAGGAACGATTATCAATGTTGAGAAGGATCCAAACGAGCCGATGAGTGGGATTAGACCCATGGTCAACCACAAAGGAGTGCCACCGTGGGGCCAAAAGGATGACAGCTCCGCCACACCTAGCATCATGGGTAGTACAAAACATTTTACTGGATGGCGAAATAGAACTATTGTGCATGTTTTGCACACATGCCCTACTATAGGCAGGGACCCCCCTTTTTCGCTCTTGACAGGTTGCTTTGCTCCAATCTTGTTTTGCGTGCCCCATTTCAAAGCCCAATTTGGTCATGTGCCTTTAAACGATTAAATCCCCTACCCAAATTCACCTACTTGGGGTATTCATATCTGCGGAGAAATAAAGTCCCCCATCCCCTTTTTTCCTTTTGTCTTGCTTTGGCTGTTTCAGAAACATCCGTGGACCCTTGTCAGTCTAGTTTCTACATTTTTGGCTTTGGGGACAACTTTTTAGTGGATTTGGGATGTGTTTGGGGTGTTTCAATGAACTGCCAAGGTTTCGTCAACGTTCTGTTAACTTTTGATGGTTTCAGAACTTTGCCTCCAGAATTCCCTTCCTCCTTAGCTGTTTGGAAATATCTGTGGACCCTCGTCGCCCCCGTTTCCTCATTTTTGACTTTGGGGGCAACCTTTTCTGGATTCAGAATGTGTTTGAAATGCGTAAATGAACTACCAAGGTTTCATCAACGTTCTGTTAAGTTTCTATGGTTTTGGAACTTTCCCTCCGGAATTCCCTTCCTCCTTGGCTGTTTGCAAACATCCATGGATCCCCGTTGCTCCCGTTTCCTCATTTTTGACTTGTGGGCAACCTTTTTTGGATCCAGGATGTGTTTTAATTGCGTAAATGAACTGCCAAGGTTTTGTCAATGTTCCATTAAGTTTCAATGGTTTCGGAACTTTTCCTCCGGAATTCCCTTCCTCCTTGGCTATTTGGAAACATCCATGGACCCCTGTCGCTCCCGTTTCCTCAATTTTGACTTTGGGGGCAACCTTTTTGCATCCAAGATGTGTTTGAAGGCGTAAATGAACTGCCAAGGTTTCACAATGTTCTGTTAAGTTTCGATGGTTTTAGAACTTGAATTCCCTTCCTCCTTGGCTATTTGGAAACATCTGTAGACCCTCGTCGCTCCCGTTTCCTCATTTTTGACTTTGGGGTCAGCCTTTTTTGGATCTGGGATGTGTTTGAAGTGCATAAATGAACTGTCAAGGTTTCATCAAAGTTTGGTTAAGTTTCGGTGGTTTCGGAGCTTCGTCCCCCTTTTGCTATTTTGGAACATCCGACGGCCACCTCCCTTCCAGCCTCCGAAGCTCGGCCCCTCCGTGGTCATTTTAGAACATTCGGCGGCCACCTCCCTTTCAGCCTCAGGAGCCTGGCCCCTCCATGGCCGTTTCTCTGGCTCCGCCTCTTCGTGACCATCTTGGAACATCCGTGGCCACCTCCTTCCTGGCCTCCAGAACCCGGCCCCTCCGTGGCCGTTTGGAACATCCGACATCCACCTCCCTTCCGACCTTCAGAGCCCGGCCCCTCCGTGGCCATTTCCGGAAGTCCGTCCCCCTTTGGCCGTTTGGAACATCCGACGGCCATCTCCTTCCCGCCTCTGGAACCCAGGCCCTCCGTGGCTGTTTCGGGAGTCTGTCGCTCCTTGGCTATTTTGAACATCCGGGAGCCTCCCTTCTTCCTAGCTATTTTGAACATCCAGGAGCTTGCCTCCTTCCCGACTGTTTTGAACATCTAGGAGCTTCCCTTCTTCCTGGCTATTTTTTTTAACATCCAGGAGCCTTCCTTCTTCCTGGCTGTTTTGAACATCCGGGAGCCCGCCTTCCTCTTAGTTGTTTTAAACATCCGGGAGCCCGCCTTCTTTCCAGCTATTTTGAACATCCGAGAGCCCACCTTCTTCCTGACTGTTTTGGCTTCCATCTGCTATCTGCCTTCTAGTTTTCTTCCGTCGTCTTTCCACCCTCTGACGCTCGCACCCTTGAAGCATGCAAATTAATGTTTATGGTCCAAATGAGCTCCAAATATGAATATCAAGATTTTTTTATGATGCATGGATAGATCTAACAGGGAATTTGTAGGTTTGACTGACATTTTCCTTAACTCATGTATAAATGCACTTATGACACTTCGTGTTTGCAGGAGTCAAGAAGCCTTCCGTAGGTCTATCCAGGAGGCCCATTGAGGGAGTTGTCCTGCCTTTTTTTAGATGATGATGATTTCTAAGGAGTTTTTTTCCCGAATCAGGGACCACCAATCCATTGATGTCAATCGTCGATGGGCTCGTTTGATCAAAGGAAGAACACTACAGGCACATCAAACAAAAGATAATTTTTAGGCAGTTTCAGCTACAGTGAAAAGGAAAATTAGGTAAATGACGAAATTGCTATAGTGACTGGCACTAGATGACAAAAAAAAGAAAAAACAAGGAGTGTATTTTAAATTTCTAGATAATAGAGGGTAGGTGAAACCCTATTGTAAATCAAATATGGGCTATTCAATGTAATTGAATCCTAGCCATTCATTTGGGTTTTGGAAAACTATAAATAGGGGCTTGCCCCTCATTTGTAAGGGTTGGAGAATTGATGTAAAGACATTTTGCAGCAATAGAAAGCAACATTGCATGATTTATGGGTGTTCCTTTTGAGTTTGCTCTTTATGTATGCATGGATCACCTTCCATGTTAGTTTTAGTGTTAGTTTCTTGAATGGGAGTGGTGATGGTGTTTGTTGTTTCAGTATTTGATGAACTTTCAGGTCATGCTTTTTGTGGTTCATTGATGATGAATCACTTTGCAAAGCTATTCTGAGCCTCTTTCCTTTATTGTTGCAACTTAGTTTGATTACATGTACATAGTGTGTGTATGCAATTTGAAAATTTGCAGTCCTTAGAAAATTGCATTGGTTTTGTGCAACTGTAGGTTTCTTTTGGCCAAGAAAAATCTAGTTTAGGAAGCCTGTCTACTTTAGCATCCACCATTGTTACTATTCATTTGTAGCTTAGGATTAGAATAGCTTTCTTAACCCTTCTTATTTTGCTATTTTTTTTAATCCTTGGTTAGAGTAGGACCCAAAGCATCGCGATGAAGCTAAATCAGATGAACTTGATGAGTTTTAGCTTGTTGTTTTGAGTGGACAGCCACTGTTCATTCATTTTCAGCACTTTGAAACTGCATTTGCAAACCCAACTTCCATGCTTTGTAACTCATCCGTAAGACCGCCTTGTGATTTCAGCAAATCACATAAAACAATTAAGATATTCCAAGCACTATCAAGACCTGACATTAGAGACTTTGGGATAGTGTTCTGCAATGTAATTGTGGAAGATTGTCTTTCAAGAGAGGTAGTGCACCTATGCACTATCTGTGTTGAGAGGTGCATAAAAAACACATCAACAGAACTGGCGCTAGAAGGAGGGCTTGAAAAGTTGGGAATACAAAGCTGAAGGTTGGAAATTATTCATTCCATGCCCTCCTCCCTCTAATTCCATCAACAGAACTGGCACTAGGAGGGCATGACAAGTTGAGGCTACAAAGCTGAAAGTTGGGAATCGAAAAGAGCACTTTCAAAGAAAAAATATGAGATAGGGAGATCTCTTTTAATGCTAAAAATTAGAAATTTTTGAAGGCAAAAGAAGCTGAGTCAAAATGGAGTAGAATGCACAAATTGACATCACTCAACTACATGCAGATTTGAATAAAAGACTAAAGAAGCCATTGCAGTAGTTCGTGTTGGCAGACAGATGTTGGGTCCATTGCACTCACAGGCACAATGAGTTGGGGTGTCTAACCTTCTTGAGTAGAATCAAAAGGGTCTTGTAGGGAGAAATTCCCTTTTGGGAAATCTATCTGCCTTTAGCCCTTGTAGACTCAGAGGAAGAATTGACAAGCATGGTAGCCAAGGTATTCAAGGAGCTGATCCAAAAACATTTGAGCAGCAAGGATGGACCAAGACTAGAGGAAGTACTAATGGCAAGTTGGTGTAGATTCCACAATGCACCACATTCAAAATTTATGTGTCCATCATGTGACAACATCATCACTCAAGCTAAGGGTTGTTTGGACAAGTTGGAGAAGCCAACTCTCAATGAGGAGAAGTTATCCAATGAGGCAGAAAAGTTGTCAACATTTGGAGGACAGCAAAATAAAGATGAACCAAGAAATTTGACACAAGTTGGTGTTGGGACAACAGACATGGAAAATAAAAACCAAGAGGGAGGAACTAGAAGTCTTGGGATAGCAAGGTGCATTGATGAAAATCTGATTGAACCAGTTTAGTAGGTTTTCCCTCCATTGAAGAAGAGCAGTCCTCCACTCAAGAAGAGGAAAAAATGGCAATTAAGGATGAATTGACAGAATTTGCAACAGCATATGCTAGGACAGCCAACACAAATGCTGAAAATCAAGAAGAAGAGGAGGCTGAAAGCCTTGGGGCAGCAGAAAGAGATGGTAAAAGCATAAGAAAAATCAAGTCGAAATATCTCTCCATCTACAATGATAGCGATCGAGAATCTAAAAATGTAGATCTGGAGGAGTGGGAGGAACCACTTGCTATAGCTATCTACCATCAAAATTCTTTTTTGAATGATGATGAGGACCCAATAGTAGAAAGATATGACCAACTCGTCTCCAAATTAGCAAGGGATTGGTCAGAGCTAAAATACCAAGTGGATTTGGAGGTGCTACTATTACCAAATTAGTGGACTTCATGATTCATCACATTTAGAGTTCAAATGTGAACTAGGCCAAGAAGCCATCAAGGAAGTCAAAGAACAAGCAAGGCAACCAAGTACCTGACCTCCTCTACTTGCTGCTCAGATCGAAGTAGAAGACCAAGAGCCTAAGTCGAGTGATGGCTCAGTTGAAGGTGGACCTCAAGAGGATGTTGGGGCTGCAATAGAAGGACAACAATACAGTGTCAGACTTTCGAGCGAAGAAGTAGATTAAGCGAGAATGTTGTCCACCAAGAAGTTCTTCCTCTTAAAGAGTAGTTGTGTACCATGGACGATGGGATTTTTGGCGAGTCTTCAGAGGGAAATTGTGCAGTAGACTTTGGTCTCCTTGATGAGGTTCCATCAATTGATGACTTCTTTCCATTGGGAGTTGCACTATGGAGGTATGCTCATGCCAAGGAAGAGCACATCTCAAAAGACAGTAGCAATGAATACATACTCCTTAAGCCCCCAAACAGTGATGCACTAGAGTTTCCAGATTGGGAGAGGAGCTCCTTCTCCATTTACAGTGATAGTGAGCAAGAGGAAACGAGTGAACATCATGATGAGACACATGAACAACAAAATGAAGAAGACAAAGGTGAGGTGCTGAGATAGCTGCTAACAGAGATGAAGCACTTGACCAACTACGAAATGCAACTTGAATCCCTTCTGCCATGATCACTATTGACCCTCCCTCATATTCATATGGTTGCAATAGGATAGATTTGCGTATGTCATCATCCCATGACACTGAACATCATGAAAATAAGGCTGATACCTGGGAAAGGAGATGGGACAATATGCTGCCCCTTGAAGACAGCAATCAAGAAGAGGTTTTGGCAACAGAAACCTAGGCAGATGAGGTGTATTTCCTTGAGGAACAAACAGTGGTGGTTGTGGATCCCATTGGTAGATTAAAAGAGTTGTTTTTTTCCCCATCCTCCCAGCCTTATGAAAGTTGAATGTTTGAAGTGCTGCACCCTCCACCATGCCCACCTGAGGCTACCAATGCAACAATCAAGGATGTTATGCTTGCTCTCGACTGTCCAACGCTGCCACCTTCGTGTGATGACATCTAGGTTTTATCCTTCCTTGCCCCTATTATTTCTCATAATTGCACTTATTATTTTGATTATGGGAATGAGGAAAAATGAACTTGTTTATGGATTAATCATGGGTTCAACAAGCCTCCTCAATTGCTGATTTTTCATGATGACATGATTGAACTTGAGTGCTGCAATGTTAAACTTCCTTTTTCTGAATATAAAGATAAATTTGCATGGTTAAAAACTACAACAATTTCCCGTTTGCTTGTGCATACATTGCAAAATCTAATGAACGTTAATGTCAACTTGCCCTGCCTGAACATAGTTCATTGTAAATATCTTTGTACATAGCCCGTTTTGAGTAGTATAGGTTTCCTGTAAATACTCCGCTTTCCTGCTTTCCTTAGGTTAGTTGGTTTGATGTAGGTTGTTTGCTTTTTTTTTTCTTTCACTTTGTTGCTGCTTTACTCGAGGTCCGTCTGCTTTTAGTTGGGCACATCTATGTGCACAACAACCATACTTATCACTTGGGGTTGTTCTACGTATTTCTTTTTCAAACTCTAATCAAGTCTTCAGAGTGGATGGTGAAGGTCTTCTGTTAGTGTCAAGTGATCTGGGTGTTTGATTCGAAGAGGATAAGTTGTTGGTTTAGTCTGACTTTGACGTATTCTGAAATCTTATAGCTCTTACACATCTTAAGAACTTGACGGTCACTATAAGGCCTTTTGTGAAGTCTAGTTAAGTGAAAAATCTAAAATTCTGCTCCAGCGCCACTGTGATTCTCAGCCCTGAGCGCGAGCTTCAATGCTTTCCAGTTGAAATAAAAAAGCTAAAAAGAGAAAAGAAAGAAATAAATAAAACATTGAAAAAAGAAGAGAAAATTCAACTTTTTGGGAGTATCCGAGCAACTCTACTGGGGCTATGGACACCCGATTGGCAGTAGAGCAATGTTTGGGAGAATCACAATGACAATCTCATCGAGGCTATGGATACCTAATTGGCAGCGAGGCAATGTCCCAGATGCTTTTGGAGTTAGAATAAATTATGTAGCTTAACTTGACAGAGCTTGGTTTCCTATAGCAACTGAAGAATGGGAATTAACACAATTGCACACACTCAGATTTTCAGCATACTGAAGGTTGGGTTGGCTAATGGTTTTGATCGTTTGGTTGGGCATCTGGTTTGTTTGCCCTAGCGTGAAGGTCAAAACTAGAGATTCTGGGTTCGTGATTCTAGTTTGTCATCAAAATGCTCTCGAGCATTTCCCCAGCAAATCGCCATTTGTTGTGCATGTTTTGCACACACGCGCCGCCATAGGTAGGGACCCCCTTTTTTCACTCCTGACAGGCTACTTTTCTCTTGTCTTGTTTTGCGTGCCCCATTTCCAAGTCCAAATTGGTCATGTGCCTTCAAACGATCAAATCCCCTACCCAAATTCACCTGCTTGGGGTATTCAAATCTGTGGAGAAATAAAGTCCCCCATCCCCTTTCTGCCTTTTGTCTTACTTTGGATGTTTCAGAAACATCCGTGGACCCCTATCGGTCAAGTTTCCACATTGTTGGCTTTGGGGACAACTTTTTAGTGGATTTGGGACGTGTTTGGGGTGTTTCAATGAACTGCCAAGGTTTTGTCAACATTCTGTTAAGTGTCGATGGTTTTGAAACTTTGCCTCTGGAATACCCTTCCTCCTTGGCTGTTTGGAAATATCCGTGGACCCCCGTCACTCCCGTTTCCTCAATTTTGACTTTGGGGGAAACCTTTTTTGGATTCGAGATGTGTTTGAAGTGTGTAAATGAACTGCCAAGGTTTCGTCAACGTTCTGTTAAGTTTCAATGGTTTCAGAACTTTTCCTCCGGAATTCCCTTCCTCCTTGGCTGTTTGTAAACATCTGTGGACCCCTGTCGCTCCCGTTCCCTCATTTTTGACTTTGGGGGCAACTTTTTTTAGATCCGAGATGTGTTTGAAGTGCGTAAATGAACTGCCAAGGTTTCGTCAACGTTCTGTTAAGTTTCGTTGGTTTCAGAACTTTGCCTCTAAAATTCCCTTCCTCCTTGGCTGTTTGGAAACATCTGTGGACCCCTGTCGCTCTCGTTTCCTCAATTTTGACTTTGGGGGCAACATTTTTTGAATCCAAGATGTGTTTGAAGTGCATAAATGAACTGCCAAGGTTTTGTCAATGTTCTGTTAAGTTTCGATGGTTTTGGAACTTTGCCTCCAGAATTCCCTTCCTCCTTGGCTGTTTGGAAACATCTGTGGACCCCCGTCACTCCCGTTTCCTCATTTTTTACTTTGGGGTCAGCCTTTTTTGGATCTGGGATGTGTTTGAAGTGCGTAAATGAACTGTTAAGTTTTCGTCAAAGTTTGGTTAAGTTTCGGTGGTTTCGGAGCTTTGTCCCCCTTTTGCTATTTTGGAACATCTGGCGGCCACCTCCCTTCCGGCCTCCAGAGCCCGACCCTTCCGTGGCCGTTTCTGGGGCTCCGCCTCTCCGTGGCCATTTTGGAACATCCGACGGCCACCTCCCTTCTGGCCTCTCGAGCCTGGCCCCTTCGTGGCTATTTCTGGGGCTCCGCCTCTCTGTGGCCGTTTTGGAACATCCGGCGGCCACCTCCTTCCCTGCCTCTTGAGCTCGGCCCCTCTGTGGCCGTTTCTGGAAGTCCGTCCCCCTTTGGCCATTTGGAACATCCGACGGCCACCTTCCTTCCGACCTCTGGAGCCCAGTCCCTCCGTGGCCGTTTCCAAAAGTCCGTCCCCCTTTGGCCGTTTAGAACATCCGGCGGCCATCTGCTTCCCATCCTCTGAAACCTAGGCCCTCCGTGGCCATTTCTGGGAGTCTATCCCTCCTTGGCTGTTTTGAACATCCAAGAGCCTCCCTTCTTCATGGCTATTTTTAACATCCAGGAGCTGCCTCCTTCCCAGCTGTTTTAAACATCAAGGAGCCTCCCTTCTTCCTAGCTGTTTTTTTAACATCCAGGAGCCTTCCTTCTTCCTAGCTATTTTGAACATCCAGGAGCCTGCCTTCTTCCCGGCTATTTTGGCTTTCGTCCGCTATCTGCCTTCTAGTTTTCTTCTGCTGTCTTTCTACCCTCTAGTGCTCACACCCTTGAAGCTCGCATTAATGTTTATGGTCCAAATGAGCTCCAAATATGAGTATCAAGATTTTTTGATGATGCATGGATAGATGTAATAGGGAATTTGTAGATTTGACTGACATTTTCCTTAACTCATGTATAAATGCACTTACGACACTTCGTGTTTGCAGGAGTCAAGAAGCCTTTTGTAGGTCTATCGAAGAGGCCCATTGAGGGAGTTGTCTTGCCTTTTTCTAGATGATGATGATTTCTAAGGAGCTTTCTGTCCAAATCAGGGACCACCAATCCATTGATGTCAATCGTCAATGGGCTCGTTCGATCAAAGGAAGAACACTGCAAGCACATCAAGCAAAAGACAATTTTTAGGCAGTTTAAGCTACAGTGAAAAGGGAAATTAGCTAAATGATGAAATTGCTATAGTGACTGGCACTAGATGACAAAACATAGAAAATACAAGGAATGTATTTTAAATTGCTAGATAATGGACGGTAGGTGAAACCCTATTGTAAATCAAATTTTGGCCATTCGATGTAATTGAATCCTATCCATTCATTTGGGCTTTGAAAAACTATAATTAGGGGCTTTCCCCTCATTTGTAAGGGTTGGAGAATTGATGTAAAGACATTCTACAGCAATAGAAAGCAACATTGCATGATTTATGGGTGTTCCTTTTGAGTTTGCTTTTTATGTATGCATGGCTCACCTTCCATGTTAGTTTTAGTGTTAGTTTCTTGAATGGGAGTGGTGATGGTGTTTGTTGTTTCAGTATTTGATGAACTTCTAGCTCATACTTTTTGTGGTTCATTGATGATGAATCACTTTGCGAAGCTAGTCTAAGCCTCTTTCCTTTATTGCTACAACTTAGTTCAATTGCATGTACATGGTATGTGTATGCAATTTGAAAATCTACAGTCCTTAGAAGATTGCACTGGTTTTGTGCAACTGTAGGTTTCTTTTGACCAAGCAAAACCTAGTTTAGGAAGCCTGTCTACTTTAGCAGCCACCATTGTTACTGTTCATTCGTAGCTTAGGATTAGAATAGCTTTCTTAACCCTTCTCCTTTTGCTATTTTTTTTAATCCTTGGTTAGAGTAGGACCCAAAGCATCGCCATGAAGCTAAATTAGATGAACTTGATGAGTTTTAGCTTGCTGTTTTGAGTGGACAACCACTGTTCATTCATTTTCAGCACTTTGAAATTGCATTTGCAAACTCAACTTCCAAGCTTTGTAACTCATTCGTAAGACTGCCTTGTGATTCCAACAAATAACATAAAACAACTGAGATATTCCAAGCACTGTCAAGACTTGGCATTAGAGACCTTGGGATAGTGTTCTGCAATCTGATTGTGGAAGATTGTCTTTCAAGAGAGGTAGTGCACCTATTCACTATCTGTGTTGAGAGATGCATAAAAAACACATCAACAAGAACGACTAGCCAGGACAAGCAGAAAATAAAAAAATTTAACTTCTTGAAGACAAAGCACTTCAACACCAGAGTACTTACACAATGTATACCTAACATAATACATTCTAGAGAGGTCTGTCAGACCTTAAACATTCCATGAAAGGAACTTCATGAGTGAAACTACTCCATGTTTTTGAAACCCGATTCCTCTTTATTTAGAGAAGAGAAACGATTATGTAAAAATTCTTTCAGAACTAATCCAATCTGAATGGAAGGGGAGGATATCCTCCATTTTTCATGAACATAGTCCCCTTCTTCCCTAGGAGGGGAAGGGTTGCGAGAACGCTTGTGAGCTCCTATCCCAGGAGAAGCCACATTCGACTGTGAAGCCACATCCAGCTGTGTTAACATGATAGCAGCTGGCCAAGGCATACCCTGTGGCCTAGGCTGCTGTGAAACATAATCAACTCCAACCAGAGCTTCTTTCCGCTTCACAAAAGGGTTTGAAACATTTTTCATTGGCTTAGAGGTCATGGGGCCACCCAGAACCAGTGGACTTATTCTTTAGGTTCGTGACCATAGTCCATTTCGCATCAGTTTGGTAGTAGATGTAGCCACTGAACGAGGCTTTTCAGCATCTCGTGGTAAAGAAGGTGTACGAGGCATTGCTAAAGGGCAATCCTTTATCTTGTGGTCCACAAACTGACACCTATAGCACGTGTTGGGTAGATGAAAATAGGTGAATATCAATGGAGTCTTTTAAATCTTTGGAAAGGTCAACTTCCACACAAACCCTCTTTTGGGGGTGGGCCTGAAAGAACCTATTTGGCTCAATGCAAATAACCCTCCCCAGTGAGGGGGCTATACTATTCAAAAAAGGCACACAAGGCAAAGGTAGACAAGGAAATTCAATCTAGATTGGGACCCGCAACTTGGTGTCGTCCGAGACAGCAAAGTCACGAGTCCAAGCTTGAAAAACTAACTGAGAGGAGCAGACATACTAGGGCCCATGGCTTAAGATGGTCTACACATGATTGACCTCCGCAAAGAGAAACAAAAAGAAACCCTTGGTTAAGTTTTGGACCATATCAAGGCGGACCCCATGAGGGACCCAAGCCTTGGTAACCCAATCCTTAAGCACACTTTCAGGGGGAGTTCTCCCAACAAAATACCCAACAAGGGTGTACTACTCAAGCTAATGACAGGAGTTCTCCAAGTGGGCAGTAATCATGATGAGGTTGGCCAACATGTGTATATGCATTTGAATAGGTCATTTAGTAGCTTTTGTTCTTATTGGTTTTTTTTGACATCAATGAAAGAAACAATTTTGTCCATATATCTTTGACATCAATGCCAACAATGTGGCATTCCTTTTTGTATTAATGACAACTATAATATTTCCAACATGTTATGCTATCATATTTCTACGAAGGGAATAGGATGTTGATCACCATAGAGATAAGAAATTTATGTATTATAATAGGTCCATTATTGCCAAATAATACATTAGTTTTGTGCTTTTGAGCCTAGCTTTTTTCTAAAATATTTTTCCTAGGGTATATTCATTTTATTCTCTTTCTTGTAGTTTATTTATCTTCTTTCTCTCTTGTTATTTTTATAAGTACTTTTTACATGTCAAAATGATGCTAAAATTCATGTAGATCAAATTAATATGTTAATCTCATCAAAGGGTTAATGTGGAACTATTAAAATACTTAATAATTATGAAAATTTTCTTTAATTTATAAGGGTTTTATGAGTAATTTTCCTATTTTTACATTGGGGGCATTTCCCATTGGTTGCATTAATCACTATTGGTATTTTTTATCTCCATTACTCATAATTGATATGGTTTGTCCATATTGATCAAAATTACTGTTGATTTATTATCATTAGCATTAATTTTCACTCTAAATAATTTTTTGTATGGTTTATCACCAAAGTTTATTTATTTGAGTTCATCACCATGGGTCTACCATCATTTCTATACGAGTATTTTTGGGCTATTTAGGGTCACATCACAACTACCAAGATGCATGATGTAGGAACATTGGTATAGATTAAGATCATATATCTAGTTCATCAATGTTTATATTAAGATTCATCATTCATGTTTTTGAAAATAATTTTCACAATTCATTTATTATTGCTCTTATGTTATATGATAGTGTACTTACATGCTTATTTTTAGATGAAATTTACTCTCATGGATGATCTTCTTTTGTTTCAATTTATTCAATCCATTCCAAAAATCAATTAAGTAGGTTATATACTTCTCACTAATGTTCCCATTTATTGTATTTTATTATTAGTTTTGATGTGTATTTTACTCATGAAACATTTTTCTTCTATCTTGTAGGATTTTATTGGAGAATATGTAGATTGTATAGGTCAATTGACATGATTACATCTTGCAAGTTTTATTTATTTATATCTAGCCCATGGGAAAAAATATTTGTGATGTATTATTATTGAATATTTAAATGCAGGTCTCAAAGCAGGAGAATAATGCAATGGTAAAATTTACATACCCATGTCATTTCACATTTAGTTTGGTGATACTTGGAGGAATGTCTTGATACATATAGATAATGACAAATGGAACAGTCTTGTACAAAGTTGATGCATTTACCTAAATATTATCTATTCTTATTTTCACATATTCATATATGGATAATAATATTTTATTTCAATGTGTGCAAATTCCCATACATTTAATGCATAAATCAAATTATCATTTTTGTGTGCACATTTATGATCATCTAGTTATTATGCACTGTAATATCCCTTCTTGGCTCATCTAAGATGACTCCATGATTATAAAGACGGGTATGTGAGTTCAACATCATGTCACCCTGAATAAAATTTAGGGATTCAAATTTGGTAAGTGGACCCCATTTTCCTTTCTTATCCAAATCTAACGAAATATAAACTTGTGTGATTTAATATTGTGTGATACTATTTATATATATTTGTTGATTTTTAAATTTACAATCACAAATTTGTAATCGGTGTGCAATATACCATTCTTTAATAGAATAGAATCCAAACACAATTATAGGTATTAACCTAATAGGGAGATAACACTTTTTGAGGTGGAATGTCAAAATATTTGAAGGCTTCATCAAATTGACATCATTTTTAGTGTTATTATTATATATTTAGATATTTAGTTTGTTGTCCTAATATTATTATGAACAATAGGATAAGCTTGCTCAAGTAAGACTATTTGAATAAGTGTTATCTCCTCCATATTGCATATTACATATAGAGACATCTTCCTAGAACCCATAACATGATGGTTACCAATACAATCACATACTGTTGAAACACACCTTGAAAAACAATTACTAATTATTAACATCAAAATAAAAAATATTTTAAATTATCTGTAAATGCATTTCTAACATATTTAAGAGGGGTTATGAAGATAAACACTAGAAAATGTGAAAGATTACAGAGTATCTCCCTGCAACAAATATTTGTTTATTTATAAATGTTTGTGATTCTATTACCCATTTTTTTTTTTTAAATATCATATTTAATAAATTTTGTACCACTATAACAGTGTCAGTTAAGAAAGTTAACTATATAATACCCAATTTATGGGCAAAAACAATGTATATGCATGATCGCTGCAATTCCGAGCATAAAACAGCAGAGAAGAGAAAGTTCTGATTGTATTCGAAGAAGCGATGAATTGTCTAGTTTTAAACGTTGCAGTAGCCCTTGTTTTAGTAACGAGTGGCCATCAGATTGTGTTTGGAGGTGCACAGGAAACAAGTTTGGCCCAGCAAGCGTACGATGCAGCCAAAGCACTGGTCGATGAAAGCAACACAGTGTTAGATTTGTTAAAAGGCTGAGCCTCAATCCCACGACCACGCCTTTCAAGATGTGCGTGAAAAGCTTCAATTTATTGACAGACATCCCACGGACACAATACCTGATCCCACTAATCTCATCTAAGTATGAGTCTCTTGCTAAAAGTATCGAAAGCACTCTGAATCTTGCGAATCAGCTTCTGAAGCAGAGTCGTCCCTAGATTGGGAGTGACGTGAAATAAGCTTTCATTTGCTTTCTTGTCTTATAATAAAATAATCGACGTGGATAAAAAGAAATACTTTTAATAAAAGAACTATAGTTCTAGTCCTTATCAAGGATGAGTAGAATGTGAAAACAAATGCTACATAGAAGAAAAATTGTGTTTCTATAGAACAAATATTTATAAGTGTTGTCTATGTAGAACACATGATAATGTACTCTAACTTAATGATAGCACGAGCTAGTGGATTAGCTAAATCAAATGCTAAATGGAATTCTTAATCAGCTCGACAAACTTCTGCAAGCAAACTATCAATTTCATGACTAGTATAATCACATGAACCATAGAAAGAAAGGGAAGGAAGATTACTTGGACTAAAAGATAGAAACCACCATTGCCTATATAATCTACCCATAATCACCCATTAAGACTAGTTCTACTTCATACATCCCTGCTTCCTTTACAGATTTATAAGCCAAAGCAATGGTTGGAATTGGAATTACTTAGTCTATTGTAATGGAAGAAATCTTTTAGTTTATCTAAAATGTGTTTTACCAATACTTGGGCTGGACTGTACGCTTGCTGGGGAAAATTTGCTTCATTTGCTGCAAGATTTGCTCTGATGTTTGTATTCTCCCCACCTGCAAACACAGTTTGAGGGCCATTCATTAATAAAACCAGGGCTACTGCAGCGTTCAAGAGTAGATAAGCCATCGCTTCTTCAGGTCTAAGACTGAATATTACTGCGAACACACATATTATTTATTGTCTGCTGCACAATCGTTATTGATAGCAAACAGTTATGCAGAATAATGTTTCAATTCCTACTTTTCCTTTCCTCACATACAAACGCGAGTTTCTCTCCTCTCCTGTTAACCAAACGAATATATAGTTTGCCCCCGTAAATTGTGTTGTATTGTATGGTTAAGTTTTCTTTGTAACCGACAACCTTATGGTGGTTCAAAATATATAAAAAAAATATGGTGTGGATGTGTCTGCTTGACTCTTCTAGTAGGATCAAGTTCAAAGATTTGCTAAGTATAATATATTAATCAATATAAATTAGATATTTATCTAGAATTCAATGTGTTTTAAAGATAATGAAGTTGTTGTGATTATCAAAAGTTCATTCAAGTAGAAATGTTATATTTATTAGATGAGATTTGGTGCAAAAGGATATATTCACAAATAAAATGAAGAAACCTCAATATATTTTTTAAGTTAATGAAGTTGTAGTGATTGCCGAAAATTCTTTAAAATAGAAATGCCATATTTCACTAGATGGGATTTGGTGCAAAAGGGATACATTCACAAACAAAAATGAAGAAATAAGTTGTTGTACCAATAGTTCTTTCTACCTTGTCAAAGCAATATGCAAATTAATATGCATAGCACATTCATTTTTATAGTATCCATATAACAAACTCATCCCAAAATATAAAAACTAAAAAGAAAAAAATAGAATCATTAAATTATAAGGACATGAAAAATTTATAAAATTGTAAATAGCAAATTTCCCAAACTCTAGGAGATTGTGTAAATTCCAGGATCTGTATACACATTGAACCTTAAGAGATCTAAAGACCCTAGAAAATCTATAAAAACCGTGGTGGCCTAAATAAATGGAATTGTATTCTTTATGAACATTCTTTGAATTGATAAGCAGGAGGTATTTTCCATAGCGTGTCAAACTATGATATTGCTATTGGGATTCAACTGTATGGTTTTCAAGTCAAATTCATTGACCCATGTTTCATGAGTTGTAGTTCACATGATCCCATCTCTCATTAGTATGAATGCTCCGCTCAATACTCATTGCATCTAGGTGATGTTCATAGAGGTCAATAATTGGGCTTTCCTAGGAGCTCATCCATCCTAGTACTACTCCAACTCAAGCATGCTTAGCTATGGAGTTTCATAATTTGACACGATGTGGAAAATTTCTCCTACTTGTCATATTATTAAAGTTTACTTAGTTTTAATAAAAATTAAATGTACCCAAATAATAAAGATGAGTGATTGTTAGCATTATACTATTTGACTAACGTTTGTACAAAATATATTGGTCCCAATCCTCATGAACAAGAACAATTGTTAAGGCTATACAACATGTAATGAAATATCCATAATTGTTGACCCTTTTTCTGTCATTGAAAAAAATTTCTAATTGGTAAGAACTATACATCCACCATATAAAATACACAAAGAAAAATAACATCAATTCATATTAAAAAACAATTTCCTATGTCCTATATCATTTGAATCTTTTTCAAATACTAATCATCACCACACCACAATGGTTATCAGTTCTCAACCCAAATTTGAAAATTGCACATAATCATTCTATCAGTCCGAGATGTGAAGGGTATGCATGAGTGCTCTTAATAGATTTTTATTTTTTCTTAGTTCCTTGGCCCCTCCTTTGTCAATTTGTGCACTTTGTGCAAGAAATACTTTGTCCTTCTACATTTATTGTGATCTTTTTTAGTTTTTTCTTTATATGGCCTCAAAAAGCTTCAACCCAATAGTACATGTTGGTGTTGACAATTTCATAGCTCTACAACATTGCTTCCCTAAGCAAGCATCTCCAAAAATTTATCGTGAAGGTATTATAAGAGGCATACATTATAAAACTCTACTGAATATGGTTTTACCCATCCTTAAATTTGCCAATGAATATAATTAGTTGGAGAATTTTACAAATACAGGTTTTTTTGTGGGGAAAATTCCCCTTGCAAACACGCTTTAGGAATGGTTCAATAACCACTAGGCATTGCATGGGGCCCAACTTGATTTTGTTCAAAAATTCACCAATAGTTTTTCCCTTTTTGTTTTTTAAGGCCAACCATGCTGAGGCTATCCTCAAGCATGGTTCTTGGTATGTCCACTTTTCCTTACTAGTGCTTCAACCTTGAACATGGGACTTCATAGTGTCAAATGATAAGGAACTATGTGTGCCCATATGTCTTAAATTATTGGGCCTTCCTCTACCTTGCTGATTTTTTTTGTCACAAATTGCCTCCTCTTTGGGTAAATTTATTTGTGTGGAGCCTAATCATTTTTATTGGGATCATCCTAAAAATACATCTACATTGAGGTTGATTTATCAAAGGACATGACATACTTGACATATATTCATATTGACAATCTTTATAACTTTAACTTAATCTACCTAATACTTATTTTCAATGTCAATATTTCACTTGCATACAATTAAGGATTATCCAGTAGCTATTCCTCAATTCAAGTCACCTCCTCAACTAGCTGAAGTTCCCTAATAAACAAAGGATACCACTTCAAAATTTGAAGAAAAATGGACCCAAGCTAAAGCTCAACCCTCTATGGATTATTTTGTTGCAAAATTTGAGCTAGCAGTTCTTTCAAACACTTTTTAGAAGGGTAAAGAGGTTATATCACCCTCAAGTGAAGTACCCTATAGACCAAGGTTCTCTTAGATGCCACATCCAACATTGGTTATTTCTTCACAACTAAAAAAATGATGTCCCAAGTTTAGGCCTCGCTATATTGTGGGACAATCCAAAATATCTTATAATGAAATATGTTCGAGAGAAGATATGAAAAAATATGTTACAAGACATATTTGTTAGAGTAATAAGTTATTATGCTTAATTAATTACATCACATTGATTAATTAATTAAGTCACTTATTCCTCTTTATTACTTAAGCTAAACTTAGGCACATTAATAATTAATTATTAATTATTAAGTGTGCACACTAGGGTTTCATTTAGGGTTTCCCTTTTTAGGGTTTCATGATCTCCTTCATAAGGATTGATCACATTGTAATAATTGATTCCTTAATGCATTTTTACAGAGAGGTTTTACAGAACATTGTTTTGGTTCTTCATATCTTTTGCATGTGACAGGTATCCATCTTGCATGCAGGTGATCTTGGATTCTAACATGGTATCAGAGCTCCAGACCTGCAGCTGCTTGTTCGTGATCTGAAGATATGGCCTCTTTGTGAGTTTCGGGTGCAAGGGTTTCCACATGCATCATTTCTGCAAGATCTGGAGGTAGCCTATTTTTTGGCTCACTTTGGGCTCAAACGGACGTCGCCATTGCGTTCGTAGCGTCCCAAAACCCTAGAAATGCCTGTCGTTTCATCGATTTCTGAGCAGTTGATCCGGGAGGCAAATTTTTTTTGTCTGAGGGGCCGTACGGCCTCCCCAGCACGCCTTTCGATGCACGAAAATCGAAAAAAAGTATAAAAAACGTGGTTTTTGGGGTTCTGCGCCGGCGCCTCCAAGAAAAGCGATCCGCCGCCCGGCGGCCGCGCCCGGCGACCGCCACCGCCGCTGGACCCTCACCCCGCTCATTGGCCCCCGAATCGCTCGCCCGGTCTTATGGGCGAGAATTGAGATCCGCCCGGCCAGCCCAAGCTGCGCCCGGTCATATAGGAGACGGGGGCTCCCCCACCATCGATCCACCCGCTCCACCGGCCCGGTCACATGCAAGACCAAGGGCCCAAAAAATTTTCATTTTGCAGGGGGGGCAATTTTTTGCCCTGACGGCCAGACGGCCGTCAAATTTAAGCTCTTGAACTGATGACGTCAGAATGACGTCAGCCGTACGGCACCTCTCTTTGCCCCTCCTAGCCCTAATTTGCCCTAAAGAAGCAGTTTTTTTCTTTTGGCCATAACTTGGGCATACGGTATCGAAATCGGGCAAACGAGATATCGCCGGAAAGCTGATTCCGAGCTCTTTCCTGTAGTGCAGTTTATTTTACAGTATTTTTCTGTTTTACTGCATTTATTACTGTTTGAAGTCAGATGTACATTTTATGCTTCCGAGCTCATAACTTTTTGCCACGATCTCCGTTTTTCACCTCGTTTGAAGCGTCGGAAAGGTATTAAGGAGCTCTATATTGCTGTCATGCACTTTTTCTGTATCTATCCCAGGTTTATCAGTTAGTCCAGATTTGGCCCGATGGGTCAGTTGGGAGAGTGCATCTTGCATCTTTGCACTTCGTTTACAGTAATATATCATTTAATAATCACTTGCTGCATCATAGATTCCAGAGTTGTTCCAGTTTGGAGTTTTCCAGTGTTCCGTGGCATCGGGGTTTCTGTTGCTTTAATCATGATTCCTTGAGTCAATCAGTGACTCTCATCCGGTTTCAGTAGTATACAGAAGAATATTTCCTTGCTTGCCTATATCAAGTTCCAGTGTTACTCTACAGAGTTCTTCCAGTGCTTCTTTGCAGCATGTAATCTCATTGTAGGGGGGTTTTGTCCCACTGGGTTTTTCCTTCTCTACTCCTTTTTTGTGTTGTATTGGGTTTCTTGCACATCACTTTGTGCCATATTTTGTACTCGCACTGTATTATAAAGTGCCATGGGGGGTTGTGTAGTGCCTTTGTTTTGCCATCACACCTTTGTCCGGTGAGTGTCCCTCCACGACAACAGTGAATCCAGATGATTCCAGTCTCATGTATGTGTGCTTTATTTTGCACACCACTTTTTCAGTTGCAGGTGCTTTCTTGTGCACTTTCAGATGTTCTTGGTTCCTTTTCCTGCACTCCATTATTGCATTTGTAAATGGGTACCTGATCAGGCCTCGTTGCCGGGACCCATCTTTGCTTTCATGCATCCTATTCTAGTGTTTTAGCTTCTTCCTAAGTTCATCTTAAGGGGGGGTGTTAGAGTAATAAGTTATTATGCTTAATTAATTACATCACATTGATTAATTAATTAAGTCACTTATTCCTCTTTATTACTTAAGCTAAACTTAGGCACATTAATAATTAATTATTAATTATTAAGTGTGCACACTAGGGTTTCATTTAGGGTTTCCCTTTTTAGGGTTTCATGATCTCCTTCATAAGGATTGATCTCATTGTAATAATTGATTCCCTTAATGCATTTTTACAGAGAGGTTTTACAGAACATTGTTTTGGTTCTTCATATCTTTTGCATGTGACAGGTATCCATCTTGCATGCAGGTGATCTTGGATTCTAACAATATTACGACATGTATAAGTATGATTAAGAAGTAAGTACAAAGTAGATTAAGAATCTTGACCCACTTATGACACATCATATATAACATCTCTATAAAGGTGGTACAAATAAGAAATAATGGAGTCTGGGTCATATAGATTTTTACCATGGTATTTTGGGACCTTATTTGAGTCCATGGTAATTACTTGTGTTGGTTTTTAGGGCTCCATATGTCTGTATATTAAGGTCTTGAGACTAAGATAGAAGAAAAGATTTTTTGGAAGGGTTATGCCATTTAACTTCTACCAAAGGAAGAGGATGTTGATCTCTATGCAAGTAAGAAATTGATATTACATTATAATAGGCTTATTGGGTTTGAATAACACATTGGGTTGGTGCTTTGGAGGTTTTTTTTAAGGGGTTTCCTAGGGTGTATACATTTTATTCTCTTTTTTTTATTGATAATTTATCTTCTATCTCTCTCATTATATATTTTATAATTGTGATTTATATGCTATAATTTTTCTAAAATTCTTGTCAATCTACTTAATGTGTTAGTCTTCTCAAATGGTTAATATGGAAATGCTTGCATTGTTTAATATTTAAGAAGATTTCATTTAATTAATAAGGGTCTTATGGGTATTTTTTCTAATATATATTACAATTGAGGAATTCTTCATTTGTTGCATTGGTCACTATTGGTAGGGTTTATCTCCATTTCTTAAAATTGATACGGTTTATTTCCATTGATAAACATTGGTGTGATTTACAATATCATTGATCACCATTGGCATCATTTTATCACCATCAACAATTATTGGAAAAAATTATTGCTAGTGGTTTTTATTTAGTTAACTTCATCACCATAGATCTATAACCATTTCTAAATGAGTACTTTTGTCCATTTGAATTCACATTATAATTACCTTACCCATGATTTATGAAACATTCCTATCTAATGATCACATCTCTAGTTCATTACTATTGATGAAGATTATTTATTTATATGTCTATAAATGACGTTTTCACAATTAGCTTATTATTATTCTTATGTTATATTATGGTGCACTCACATGCTTATTTTAGATGACATTTACTCTCATGCATAATATTCATTTGCTTCAATTCCTTCAACCCATTCTAGAAATTAATTTAGGGTAGTGTATATTGCACTAATGTTCCCATTTAATGTATTTAATTTTCTCTTTTAATGTGGAAGCTACTCATGGAATGTCAAAAAATTAAGCCTTTCTGGAACTTAGAAACTCTTTAGCAAAATCCAAAATTCTTAACACAACCAAAACCATAAATAGATATAGTAGTTAAAGTTTTAGCAAGATCAACAACCTACAACAATGAAAGATATAGAAAATATTATCCTTAGTCAAATCAACAACAATGAGAAAGAAGTAGAGAACACACCCATGCAAAAAGAGACACTAGATTTACATGGAAAACACAATGAGGGAAAAACCATAGTGAGAGTTATCCCACATTATAAAGGCTAACTTACAAAAAGGACTTGTAAACCAAGGCTCACTACCTTAGCGCAAGATACAAAGGACTTGCAAAACTAAAGAAAACATAACTATAGGTGGAAGATACAATGAATTGACGTGATTCACTATCTCAAAGTTGGATATAACGGATTTAGATAAAAATTACAATGCTTGTGAGCATAACACTCTACTGACTGAGGCATTATAGAACATCTAATTTTATCTTTAGTCTTCACACTATAGCACTAACTTTGCTAGATATTCAATACATTCCATACAATTAATTTTTTTCACTTGTACACTTCTTCATCTTGTTGCATCCAAAATGATCTTGCATTTATATCCACTACCATTCTTCAAAACTTCAATTCGGTTGGCTAGGATGAAGATAAACATTGAATTCAACAAGTTGGCAACGAAAACATAATGGGGTCTTATCCTAAAGGTAGAGAGGACAAAAAAAAACTTATTACATCCTTTAGTCTGACCCAAAATAATTCACATGCTAGTGCATATCAACCTAACTCGACATCAAGGAAACATGTAGATGAAACTTTGGAGCACATAACCAATCGGCCCAAAAACATACATTCAATTGAATTTACTCAAGGTAGTTTTAACAAAGATAGGTTAGTCCACCCAAATATAACTTAACACATCTTTAATTACTAGCACAGAACCCCAAGCACATGATGCAAGAAAAAGAACAAGCACTATCATCCAGATATCCACAAATGACCTAGAAAGCCAACTCAATACACAATGCAAAACCAAAGCATCCAACTAGCAATATGTGGATCACATGGGGATATTCAATTAACATCCAACAACACTTCCATACACTTCCTTCATATTGTCATGTCATTAACAACCACCATAGATCAAACAGGAGCAAAATACTTCATCAAGGAAGCGCATAACACATAGCCAAAAGATATACCATTAACAGATCATTGTGGATCACTTCAACACATGAAATAGGAATTGAGGCAATACATAGAAATTGAGATTACATTCACCAAATTATAGGAGCAGAGACATTAATATAGAGAAATGTGGAGCATTTTCTGGATCAGTCTAGAGATAACCAACAACATTGCCAACTTTATGTAATTCAGAAACATCTCCTCGACAATATTAGTAACATGAAATGATAGGAGTGCAACATCCAAAAAAGTACTAACTTTGAATATGAAACCACAAGACCATAACTTCAACAATAGAGGAATGCAGAGCATTCTCTCAAATAGACTTTAAAGTAGCTTCATGAACCAAAAATACTCGAGAAACTTGTGGAGGCTAGAAATTTCTTCCAACAACATATGCTTCATTAAGAACATCGAAAGAGTGCATAAGAAATACTTTATACCTTTAGCAACATCTCTCTACTATCAACAACACTTCTAATCCTCATCTTAATATATCATTATGAAACTAACTATGCTAACAAAGATCATGCACAATACTTCTTAAATAAGGACATGACATTCAACTAGTAAACTTTAGAAACTCTTCTTACATAAGGCATGACATCTAATCATGAACTTTAGTAACTCTTCTTAGATAAGGAATGATATCCAACCATGAACTTCAACAATTCTTCTTTAGATAAGGCATGACATCCAACCATGAATTGAAACAACACTTCATTAGATAAGGCATGACATCCATGAAAACCACTTCCAAAAATACAATGACCTTCATCAAGATTTAACATCAAAGAAAACCAAGAATCAGTGCTGATATCAATGACAACAACTACCAATAATCTCATTAACTTTTGACATCAATGACAAAAAATTCCAACTTAACCACCCTATCTTAAAGTAAATTTATATTAGAAGAGAAACATGGGTTGAAAAATAAATTTTAGTATCAATTTTCCTATCTGTATGAAAAAAATATTTCCATTACACTTAGGTTAATTTGAAACAAAATATACATTTGATTAGTTTATGGGAAGATTAAAAGGTAAACTAAATATGTAACCAATCTAGTTATCGAAAATATCAAGAATAGAAAATAGTTTACATAGTACTTGAGAAAAAGTTTCTCTTAAAATAGTCTTTTATTTACATCCTAAGAGGTACTATTTCATATTATTCAATTAATATTCTAACTCTTGACAACCAATTAATAAAGCATATTAACAACTTTTCTTTCTTCTAAGATTTGAAAATATATTTATAGCCTCCATTAGACCTTAGATTTTTCACATAGAATTTAGGACTATATCCTTATATTAAAAGATATTTATTAACCTTCCAATTTAAAAAAAAATATTTCATCTATAAAATTTTTAGTAATGAAATTTATTATATCATGGAGTATTAAGTAGATACAATGTGGTCTTCACTAAAAAAAATTATAATATGAATTAAGAATCAAATATATTAGTCTTAATAAAAGGCCCACAATGTAGGAGAAGAAGGAAGGGGTCATTTAGTTTCTTTTTAAAACTCCTTGCATTTAGATAGGTATAATTATAGGATATGGCATCATGAGAGACTATAGAGGTCAAGAAGAGAGAAGAAGATGGTTTAAACTTGTCACAACCCAAAAATTATAATATTGAAAATTAACTAAAATTAGACTAATTTTTATTTACTAATAATTTAATACAACTAAGTGAAAATAGTTTTGTTAATTTAGACCATGTGAAATAAAGTTGAAATTATATTTTAATTTTCCTATCATATCATATTAAATAACCACCTAAGATAGAATTGATATCAATATCGTTCCTATAACTTACTAGGCTCATCTCATACATGTTGAAATAGATTGCCTATGATATATATGCCAATAAAATTGTTGTCATCTATTCTAGGATCATATTATTTGTAAACTTTAAGACTTCATTAATTATAATCAAACTAAAATACTAGAAAAAACTTTTAACTTTTGTTAAATAATGTACCCAAAAATTTGCATTTTTTTAATATTTTAATATTGACTAAGTGGTATTGTACATTATCTTGATCAATTATGTAAAATCCTCTTCATTATATAATTTAATAGTTTAATTTTGACCAACATAAGCATCCTTTAAAGTGGCAAGTTTATTTAATCAATCTTATTTAAATGGACCATCAAACTAATCTATTTCTTCCAACCATTAGATAATACTGTGACAAGGTTTTATATCTAAGGTTAGTCTAAGTTGTCTTTTGTTTGTATTGTATTACCAAATACCAATTAATGCATGTAAGATATGTAGGGTCATAATAGATATCTAATATCCTAAACCCTATCAAGAGGTTTTGTCACTATGAGTTTTCAAACTATGCAATTATTCATGTCAAAATCCCTTATTATAACTAGTGTCAAGATCATGAATCCTATTGTATACATAGAGTTCTATACCCAACACAAAGTCAAGGACATTAGACAACATAAGGCTTCCACAAATCAAGTAGAAGAGGTATGACAATTAAGTCTCAAATGAACGATCATGTTGGAAAGGTATAAATATAGTAGAAAGAAGGCTTTACTATCAAGAAGGTAAAGAAAATAGTGCAAAAATCTAGACAAAATTATGAGAGATATATGATAGAAAGAGACATAGAAAATTCCTAGGTGGATAATATGCATATGTATGAAAGGATAGTCAAGGAATTTTTTAGGTTTGGTATTCTTTCAATTGGAGTCTTTATGAGGCTGGGATTCATAAAGTTGAGTGATAGAGTGAAGATTTTCAAAATTTTCCCAAATTCTTGGTTTGTAGTGAGAATGTATAGTGGTGTCTTAAGATCTTAGGAAGTTGTTAGATCTTGTCATGTCTTATATTGTCAAGGCTCACAAAGTCACACTAGAGAACATATATCAATGTTAAAACCCGAGCATCAAATTATTGAATATAACCATGAAGGAATAATGAAGTTATTAAAGAATTTAAGACCTTTAAATACCTATCAAAGACCTCATAGTCACAAGGATGAAGTGTCTTAGTAGTGGAAAGACAAGATAGATAGTTTGAGGCATGGGATTCTAATAAGTAAAAATCATAGAAAATTATATGGAATCTTAAGGGGGAGGACTATTTTTTTTTGAAAAATCCGATAGCAATAGTATGAAGAAAACATTAAAAACTTGATAACAGTTGTATTAGCAAGGATACAGATTGTAAGAGGAATGTTGGATATTGCTAAAAGATATACATTATGAATATACAATGAAAGTCATAGTGAAAGAGGGAATTCATGTGAAAAGGAGACCTAATATACTATGAAGATCTTCATAGTATGTGCTAGAATATCAAAAGATGCATGTCAAAACATAAATAAAGGGACAAAGTATAAACATGATGTCATTTATTAAAAAAATTCTCTTTGTAAATTTATTATGTCATGGAGTTTTAAGTGGATACAATGTGGGCTTGACCAAATAAATAATAATATGAATTAAGAATCATTTATCTCAATCTTTAAATTGTAATATTGACATTATAAAACTATTTTTTTATATAAAAATATATGTAATATATTATAAAAGTATTTGTAACTTTTTACATGTAACTTTATGAAATTCACAAACTACAAGTATATATTTTAAAATATTTAAATAATGTAAATATTTCTATGTCTATAAAGACGATGACATCCATTTACATTTCAACACATTTCAAAAACTACCCATTTCTTAGTATGATCGTTAATACCACTCAATTTAAATAAGTACCATAACTATATTTGAAATAAGTACTATGAAGTTAGGCCTTTGGATTCATTTTAATCTTGCTAGATATACTTTGAAAATTACTAAAGAAACTACTAAACATTGTTACTAAAACTTAGCAAAGACAACAAATTAAAACAAAATTATTCTATAACTTTTTGACAGGAACTTTGCTAGTTTGCTGTCCTAATATTATTATAGATAATAGGATAAGATTGCTTAGGTAAGACTCTACTTGAATAAGTGTTCTCCTACATACTACATATAGAGACATCTTCTTAGAACCGATAACATGATGGTTACCAATATAATCACATACTATTGAAACACACATTGAAAAACAATTGTTAATTAGTAATATCAAAATTAAAAATAATTTTAAATTTAATTTATGAAAATTTAAAATACACAAACATAAATATTTTAAATAAATGTATATTAAAAAAAACCCTACAAAATTGTCTATCTATTTTACTTAAGAAAAAACATTTAATATAGTGACTCCAACTTATCTCTAAATATAATATTTAAATAGGTATATTTAACATTTTAACTTATTTAAGGTAAAACAACAATAAATATTTATTACATCAATGGAGTAAATTTACAATGGCAACATGACATATAGTGGTTAGCAAATCCATGAAAGAAAATTAAAAATCTACAATTTTTTATTTTACCATCTATATAAAAACAAATCATACAAAATTGTCTATCTATTTTACTTAAGGAAAAATATTTAATATAGTGACTCCAACTTATCTCTAAATATAATATTTAAAAAGGTACATTTAATATTTTAACTTATTTAAGATAAAACAACAATAAATATTTATTACGTGGATAAAGTAACTTTACAATGGCAGCACAACATCTGGTAGTTAGGAAATTTGTGAGAGAAAATTAAAAATCTAGAATTTTTTTATTCTACCATCTATATAAAAACAAACCCTACAAAATTGTCTATCTATTTTACTTAAGAAAAAATATTTAATATAGTGACTCCAACTTATCTCTAAATATAATATTTAAATAGGTATATTTAATATTTTAACTTATTTAAGATAAAACAACAATAAATATTTATTACCTGGATAGAGTAACTTTACAATGGCAACACAACATATAGTGTTTAGCAAATCCATGAAAGAAAATTAAAAATCTACATTTTTTTATTTTACCATCTATATAGAAACAAACCCTACAAAATTGTCTATCTATTTTACTTAAGAAAAAATATTTAATATAGTGACTCCAACATATCTCTAAATATAATATTTAAATAGGTATATTTAATATTTTAACTTATTTAAGATAAAACAACAATAAATATTTATTATGTAGATAGAGAAACTTTACAATGGGAACATAACATATAGTGGTTAGCAAATTTGTGAAAGAAAATTAAAAATCTACAATTTTTTATTTTACCATATAATAAGTCGTACAATGACCCTATTTTATATAGATTATCTTGAAAATATATACTAGTTCAACTAAACAGCTGTAAACAATGCATTTGTTATGAAGTATCTCTCCGCAACAAATATTTGTTTGCTTGTAAATGTTTGTGATTCTACTACCAAACAAAAATTTAAAATAATATCATATTTAATAAATTTAACAATGTCAGTTACAAAGAAAGTTAACTATATAATACCCAATTTATGGGCAAAAACAATGTGTATGCATGATCGGTGGAATTACGAGCATAAAACAGCAGAGGAGAGAAAGTTTGGATTGTGTGTGAAGCAGCCATGGGTTCTCTACAGTTAAACGTTGTAGTAGTCCTGATTTTATTAATGAATGTCCCTCACACTCTTTGCCGGTGCAGGAGATATAAGCGTTACACAGGAAAAGAGTTTGGCCCAGCAAGCGTACGTTGCAGCCAAAGCACTGGTGGATGAAAGCAACGCAGTGTTATATTATGTTAAAAGGCTGCGCCTCAATCCTAATATTTATAAGCCAGAGGTATGGTTGGATTTGGAATCGCTTAGTCTGTTGTAATGTAAGAATTTTTTTAGTTTATCTAAAATGTGCTTTACCAATAATTGGCCTGCACTGTACACTTGGTTGGCCAAATTTGCTTCATTTGTTGCAAGATTCGCTCTAATGTTAAATTCCCCCCCGACCTGCAAACAAGGTTTGAGGGCCATTCATTTTTAAAACCAGGGCTAATTCACGTCTAAAGCTAAGTAAGAGTGGCAATGAAACGTGAGAGGTCAGGTGCTCGCCAGTTGTGGTCCTTTTGTAACGTTTCGTTGTAATTCACTATTCTTACTCTTTCTAAATTGAAATGCATTCAACCTGTAATTACGTTTTGCTTTCATTGCATGTATCCCACGTTGTCATAACTGCGAACCATTCCATTACTTTTCCATATAACTGTTTCAAAATTAAGCAGTTTTGGATTGAGAAAAACTAGGGGAGTTCATTATATCGATTTCGATGGATATGATTGAATCGAGTGCTTGAGGAGGCAGAAATAATTTAGAAACTTGCAGTTTCTTAAATTCGTTTTGTTCTGATACAAGGCAAATCCTTCTACTTCAACCTCAATGTTCTGACATACAGAGACCCACAGAAAAAAGTATATGTTTGATGCATGTTTGGTTCCACTTTGAGAGGTGATTGTGAGATACAGAGACTGATAACAATATTTATATCTTTTGTTTCTCATGCACCCTGTTTGATAGATTGGTGTGATACACAAAGACCCACAAAAGCATGCATTTGATTTATCCATGTTTCACTGTGTTTGAAAGATTGCTGTGATTTACAAGAGACCCGCAACTGTGTTTGAACGATTGTTGTGATTTACAAGAGACCCACAATAGCACTCGCATCTTTCATCCCTCATTCGCTGTGTTTGAGAGGTCGTTGTAAAATGCAGAGACCAAAACAGCATGCATTTAGTTTGTTCGCTTTCTTTTAAGTTCTGTGAGATTGTTGTGACATACAAGAGACTCAAAATAGCATGCATTTATTTCATCATGTTTTAGAGATTGATCTGATATACAAAAACCCACAAACGCATGCACTTGTTTTGCATGCATTTCTATCAATGTGATTTCTACTACATTATTCAATTTATCCTTCTTTCCTTATGTTTTGATGGATGTCTATACCATTTTGGGGCACGCAGGTAGGATGCTGGGAAGCGGAATCATCTATAGACTTGCTATCAAATTTGCTTGAATCCAAGCAAACATCATCGCTCTCTTATTATAGTTGTTGCAGGAGCAAATACATTGTCCATTTCACAAGCGCCTCATTTTCAAACCTGTTTGGGCAGCTAACGAATATCCAGGTATGCAATAGGCATGAAACATTAGACTTTGAACTGGTTAGGTTTGATGAATGTACACAGCGTAGGACTCTAATATTTTGTGGGAGGGTTTGCAGATGACTCGATTTGCAGATGGGTCTAGCTGATAATCACTTAATATTCATTCTGGAAGCAGCTGTAGGCATTTAATGTTGCCGATCTTCTTACATAGATTAATATTTGTTCTGGAAAAAACTGTAGGCATTTAACATTTGTTCTGGAAGTACTGTAGGCATTTAATTATGGCAGAGCGGCGAGAAGTAGGATTTTAAATGGTTGAGGTGAAAGAAGGGAAAGCGTCGTCTATTCTTCGCCTCTCCAAAATTTTAGCTTTGTTTCTATAATACTATGATTCTATATTTGTTTATCTGTAAGACTTTCTAATTAAAAAATGCTAGATAAAAAGCTTTACAAAAAATGTTTGTATCGCACATAGATTATAAAAGCTTTTCAATACTTAATGGTTCGTATGCAAGACAACTGTGTCATACTTCTCACCGCTGTGTCGCTGTTGTTCGTAGCATGGGAGGATTACCCTTTTTTAAACCTTAGTGTGTTTCAGAGCGATTTTATTCATTTATGATTTTTTTAATAACCTCCAGCTCTCCTTTCTATTATCACAGCTGTACTTCTTTTGATATTTTATTCTATTGCTAAAATTTGTGTATTTTTCCTGGTTTTACAACTGTGAAAGGATTGGAAAAGCTGATTTTTTTAAGCTAAATGATTAGCTAATTAAAGCTTTTAGAAGCTTCCATGCAATTAATTATGTTAATGGCATGACTTTTTCAATATTTATATTCATTCAGCTTGCTATTGATGTTTATCCAGTAGGAAAAGTTTGTAATTTGATACAATAGGACTTGATTATATTGGGGAGTAGAGCATAAATTTAAGGTGGATGGTACTGAGGTTTTCTGGTGAAAGTAAGTAGAGCATCTTCGAACTTTCAAATGGATCCTCAAAACTAGAGGGGCTTGAAAAGAAAGGTTTCTTTTATAAAGTGAATCTGTAATAACATCTGCAGTACCAAATAGGCGATCACTAAGGTATATATGGCTTCAAGGATATAGAGAGATTAAATGGATGGAAGTACGCAGCATGTGGTGCTCACCTTTGTTTTGAGATTTTATTCAAAGTTTCAAAGGTTTAGATTTAACATTGGTATTCATGGAGTTTTGAATATTGGTATCTATGGAGTAATATATTTATGATTAATTTTTTTATTATTATAATGTATTGTATGGAAATGGACATTTTGTTTGGGATAGTTTAATTTTGCATGAGATTATTGTGGTAATGATGGTTATGTTTTATTTATTTTTTGTTATGTAGGGTATCACACTTCATACATCATGATTTTATTTCAATTATATTATGATAAATGTTAGCGTGAATATGATTTGAATTGGTAATGGTAGTTTGCGTGGTATTGTTTAATTATTGTAAAAGGAAAATTAAAAATTGTAAAATATTATTATGTGATATATGTGAATTGTGTTAGTGAATTTAAATAATGATTATTATAGCATATAATATTCTAAAAGTATTGGTATTATAACTTTGGTTATTTTGTTAGATATATTATTCTATTGTGTTAATAGATATAAGATATTCTACTTAAACATGAAACAAATCAAACAAAATCAAAGAGATTTGATGAAACAAAAAAATCAAAATCAAAGAGATTTTATGAAAGCAAAAAAATCAAAACAAAGAGATTTGATAAAGAAAAAACAAAACAAAGAGATTTGATGAAACAAAAAAATCAAATCAAACAGATTTGCTGAAACAAAAAAATCAAAATCAAAGAGATTTGATCACAAAAATAAATCAAAGATAAATCACAAATATTTAAAAATATTTATTATAAAATAAATTAAAAAATCAAAGATTAAAAAATTAGGTTAATTAAAAGATCAAAATAATTAAATCAAAGAAAAAAATAAATAAATAAAAATATGAAATAAATAAATCAATGAGATTTGATAAAAAGAGAAATAAAAAATAAATCAATCAAAAAAAAAAATTAGAGATTTGATCATAAAGATTTGATTAAAATATCAAATAAATGAATTAAAAATAAATTAGAGATTACAAAGATAAATCAATTTAAAAAAGAAAAAAGAAAAATTTAAAATATAAATCAGTAAGAAATACTAAATAAAATAATCTCCACAAAGATTTGAATACATGAGGTTAAATTAGGTTTTGGATAGGGTTTAATTACGCTTAAGGTTCAACTAGGATAAGATTTTCAAGTAGGATTAGGGTTAGGTTCAATTACAATAGTTTCCTTAGAAGATTTTCAAATTAAATATAGAGAAGAGAAACACTTTAGAAAATATTATGGCAGTGTATGTTGTCTCATCCTTATGGGTATTAAGTCTTATATTCTACTTCTAAATAAATAATGCCTACCTTTGTATTGTATCCCTTATGTAAATTAAGTAGTTATTGATAAACAAATAATCCTAAAATAAAGAGTTTTGAATGTAATAATGTAAAATAAATATAACAAGAGTATTTAGTTTTGTTGATTTGATAATTGATTTAATTATGATAGTTATTATCAATTTATTTAATTTTCTACTATACAATTAAATTTTTTCAAGTGACTAGCTTTAAATTAAATATTCATGGACTATAATGAATTAGGAATTATGGGTATATGTGCAAACATCCATAAGGTAAGGTGGAATAAACAAAAAGAATATGTAATTGAAAATAGATGAAGAAAGAGGATAACAAGATAATCAGTTAGTTTATAGCTTTAACCCTATTAAATAATTATTTTAATAAAGTTCTTATTATGGTAAGGGTTAGGGTACAATTAGCATATGGTTAAGGTTAGGATTGGGGTCAAGGTTTAGTTATGGTTTAAACTGGGTTACAATTAGGGTTAAGGTGAGATTTTTATGATAAAGCTTGGGGTTAGGGTTTAATTATATTTAGAATTATGTATCAATTAGGGCCAATGTTAGCGTTAAAGTTTAATTCGGGTAAGGCTTAGGATCTAATTAAAATTATGGTTAAATTAGGGTTAAGGTTAGAATTATTGTTAGAATTAGACCTAGAATTATAGTTATAACAATGGTTAGTGTTAGGGGTACTATTAGGTTTATGATTATAATTAGGGTTAGGCTTTGTGTCAAGTTCATAATAAAATTAAGCTTTGAATTAAGGTTATGGTTACAATTATAATCAATGTTATAATTATGGTTAAGGATATGTTTGGTGTAACAATAGGGGATAGGGTTCAATTAGGGTAATTAGGGTTAGGATTCAATTAGGGCTAGGGTTGAATTAAGATTACAATTAGGGTTCAATTAGGGTTAGGTATATGGTTCAATGAAGGTTACTATTAAGGTTAGGATTATGGTTGAATTAGGCATATAATTTGATTAAGGCTTCAATTTAACTAGGGTTAGGGTTAAGGTTAGAGATAGGATTAAGGTTACGATTAAATTAGATTAAAATTTAGGGTTCAATCAAGGTTATTGTTTAATTAAGGTTAGGTTAGGGTTAAGATTCAATTAGGATAAGGATTAATATTACAGTTAGGCTTAGGCTTAAATTAAGGTTAGAATTTAATTAGGGTTTAGAATTAGGCTTAAAGTTCAATAAGGGTTAGGTTTAAATGAGGATTAATGTTAAAATTATAATTAGAGTTCAATTAGAATTAGTGTTCAATTAGGATTAGGGTTAAATGGTTCAATTAGGCAAGTTAATGTCTAAATTTTAGAAGAAATCTAAAAGTAGCACTAACACTAATTTTATTCCTAGATCTAAATCTAACTCTAACCCTAACCCTAACCTTAACCCTAACTATATAGTTAGGGTTTAATTAGGGTTAAGGTTCAATTAGAGTTACAATTGGGATTCAAGTTCAATTATGGTTAAGATTATAGTTTAATTGCATTAGGGTTAGGGTTTAATTAAGATCAAGGTTCAATTACGGTTAGGGTAAGGGCTAATGTTTAATGAGGGTAGGGTTAAGATTGAATTAGGGTTATCAGAGAAATATTCAAGTTAATTTTACAATTAAATTATGATTAGGATTGAAATAATATTAGGTTTAGGTTTCAATTAATGTAAGGGTTCAATTAGGGTTAGCATACAAGTTTAATAAGGATTAGTGTTTAATTAGGGTTAGGGTTCAAAATAAAGCTAAGGAGGATTGAAGTTCAATTAGTATAATTTAATTACAACTAGGCTTTAACTATGGTTAGGGTTAGAGCTAGGATTCATTTATGGTTAGGGTTAGGTATAGGGTTTAATTAGGGTTAAGGTTAGGGTTAAATTAGGGTTACAAGAGAAATAGATTCAAGTTAATATTACAATTAAATTATGATTAGGTTTAGGGTTCAATTAGGTTAGGGTTCAGATTTACTAAGGGTTAGCATTTTATTAGGGTTAGGATTTACTTATGGTTAAGGTTCAATAAACATTTGACTAGAGTTAGGGATTAAATAGATCTAGGGTTAGGATTAGAGTTTAATTAGAGTTTAAAAATTGTTAGAATTAGAGTTAGAGTCAAAGCTCAATTAAGTTACGTTGACAAATTTACTAGGATTAGGGTTCAATTAGGGTTAGGGTTATGGTTCAACTAGGGGTACAAGATAAATCTTCAGGTTATTGTTATGGTTAGGTTTCAATTAGGTTTAGGATTAGGGTTAGAATTAAGCTTCCCTTAAGGTTAAGGGTATGGTTACTGTTCAATTGTAGTTGGGGTTTAATAAGGGTTAAGGTTAGTATTTAGTTAAATTTAGGGTTAAGTTTCAATTATGGTTAGGGTCTAATTAGGGTTAGTGTTTATAATCCCAAACATAATCTTACTACAAACACTAACCCAACCCAATCCCAATTTTAACATTAACCTAACGCTATTCCTATCCCTAAGCATAACCCTAACCCTATTTATAATGATAACACTAATCCTTATTGTAACCCTAACCTAACACCAACCCTAAACCTATTGCTTATCTTAAACATAATCTTAAACCTAACCCTAACCTTATCACTCATCCCAAACATATTTCAAAACCTAACCATTTTTATATATGCTAACCCTAACCCTAACCTTAACCACACCCTTCATCCTAATTTTACATGTGTAATCTTAACCCCAACCCCATTGTGATGATAACTCTGACCCAAATTCTAATTCTAACTCTAATCATCATCGTAAGCCTAAGCCTAAGCCTAACCCAACCCTAATCCTAGTTTTAACTCTAACCCTAACCCTATTTCTATCCCAAACTGTAACTCCAACCCTATTCATAATGATATCACTAATCCTAATCATAACCTTAATCCTAACACTAACCCTTATGGTAACCCTAACCCTAATAATTTTTGTCTTCCATGTTGCACTATGAATGTTGCTATATATATATTATTAATAGTATATATAAAAATGTCGAGAAATATCCTTATTGACGCGTCTATTTTTTAAAAATTTCTCAAATAAAGGTGCAATAGACGCCTCAAGATGGATATCTCTCGTTATTATTATTTTTATATATTAGGAGTGTCCTATCACCTAATCCAGTAGTTCATATTTTGAGTACCTAGAACAAGCTGGGATGACATTAATCCCAGTGAGTGAGATCTGCCACCCACAAGAAATATTAATTATTATCCAGTGCACAATTGTTATTATAGCAAACAGTTATGCAGAATAAGGTTTGATTCCTCCTTTTCCTCCCCTCTACTTGTAGATGTTGAAAATGAAAAAGATAATTCAAACATTAATCAGATTTAAATCATTTCCAACATTACATAAATAAAGCCTTTTCAAATGAAAACATATGCAAAATTCAAAATAATCTAAACTAAACCAAATTCCTTCAAAAGAAATCAAACTCCATTGTCATCCTCTCTGCAATATCATGTCTTTGCTCTCAGATTTTTGAAGCAAAAGCACAATAGATGATGTAGAATTGGATTTGAGAATTATTTGTGAAATCAAAAAATGTGCATCAAAATGTCTATCTCAAAAAGTGAGGAGGAGGTTTTTATAGTTGAATGTTTGATATAAAAATGAGAATTGAGAAATGAGTGGAGTGATTTATGCCATGATTCATGTTTGGAAGCTTAGAATGTGTAATTTTGAGCTAATTCCATGGAAGTGATTTGTGAGTTTAATGTGCAATTTTGAGCTAATTTCATGGAAGTTGATTTGTGAGTTTAAAATATGAATATATTTTAATGATTAATGCAAATGGATGAATTAATGGATTGATAAAATGGTTAAATGATTTATGAATATGTTGATGATTAGTTAAACAATAAATATTTATGAAATGGGATAATGAAATATGCAAATGGATAAATAATGGATAAGTAACTAAATGATTATGTAAATGGATTATAGTTATGAATGAATGCTTATAATATTTTAATGGATAAATGATAAATGATTTAAATGATTAATTGATATGAATGAATGCTTATAAATGATTTAATGGATAAATGATAAATGATTTAAATGATTAAATGATATGAATGAATGCTTATAAATGATTTAATGGATAAACAATAAATGATTTAAATGATTAAATGATATGAATGAATTTTTATAAATGATTTAATGGATAAACGATAAATAATTTAAATAATTTTATGAATATGGTGATATGATTATGTGGATGATTAAATGAAATATGCAATGGGTAAAATGACTATGAGGGAATTTTTATGCATCTACACTATGCACATACAATCGCGAGTTTCTCTCTTCTCATGTTAACCAAGCAAATATATAGTTTGGCCCCATAAATTGTGTTGTATTGCATGGTTAAGTTTTCTCTATAACTGACAAACTTATAGTGGAAATTCATTTTATCTTCTCTAGTCTGTTAAACCAAGTGATTTGGATATCCCATTCATGCAATCAACACATTAATGATGATGCTATCAAGTGGCAGGCTGAAGGACTTCTTACACAACTTAAGAACAAGGTTTCTCCTTTAGGATTCCAACCACTTTAAGACAATTAAGGCACTTGTTTCAATTCTTACACATCGTTTCACATGAGGGTGTTCAGCTGGCAGTTGCTTTAAGTTTGTTGCTTTATTGTGCATCTACTACAGATTATGGAGGTTTCTCTTATCTTGATTTTAGTTGGAGTTGGTTCATCTGGGTGTTGCAACCTATATGGACCTTTCTTTTAGCTGAGGTTTTATTTTAACAATGTACTATGAGTTTCTCCTAGACAACAATGGTGTCTTAGAGAAGTTAGCTGTATATGTGATGGTTACTCAAAAATGTGAGCTCTACATGTAATTTTTCAATTGTGATCCATGGATGAGGGGTTCTGCTCATTTCTAACTTCGATTCACACTACCTCTATGAATTATTTTCCTTGCAGCAACACTTAGAATGTTTTGACTCTACTATTGTCTTGTAACAACATTCCAGCTGTCCATTTGCTGCCTTTTGCTTGTATTTGCTACTATTTATTATTGTTGTTTTGATACAGCGTATTGGCTCTCTATAATGTTATTTTTTTCTTATTTCAATAAAAAAAAGAAGATAATGAAGTTGTAGTGATTATCAAAAGTTCTTTCAAGCCGAGATGTCATGTTTTACTACATGGGATTTGGTGCAAAGGGGATACATTCACAAACAAATGAAGAAATATTAATATATTTTTCAAGTTAATAAAGTTGTAGTGATTATAAAAAAAAAACTTAAATAATAGAAATGTCATATTTCACTAGATGGGATTTGGTGGAAAAGGAATACATTCACAAACGAAAAATGAAGAAATAAGTTGTTGTATCAATAGTTCTTTCTACCTTGTCAAAGGAATATGCAAGTCAATATGCATAACACATTCATTTTTATAGTATCCATATAACAAACTCATCCCAAAATGGGTTTGTGCAGGATCATGATGGGCCAAAAAGTGGCAACATGATGGGTATGTGGCTGACGACTATTTTTTTACCCAAAATTGATGAAACAAAAAGGATTTTTAAAGGAGATTCTCACTTTCCACCAATATAAATTATGCTTTACTTTGAATTTAATAAGTAATTATTATTCATTTTCTATTCAAATTATGACTAAAGTCCTGATCGATAGACTAATTGAAAAACATCTATAGCTTTCAAATGGTATCACATTTTTTGAATCCAAAACATGCGTCACATTCTATGCTTCGCATACTATAGGATTAACAAAAATAAAAAATGAATTTCATGAAGTTTTGACCAAGGTGGTCAGACATACGAGTGTTTATATTTTTTAAAAGTTGTAAAAATTAATAATTAATTATTTACTTGGAAAAACATTACAAAAATATGCATCACATCGAGACATGAGTCCTCTACTTATATCTAAAATATTATAAAAAATATCATTTTATTGTGGTTAGGTGGTAACACCTACTTCTTATTTTTTCCCTAAAATTTAAGTACTATTGCATTGAAATTTAAAATTTTCACCAAATAGATTTCTTTTTAAAAACCGGTAGTTTAGAAACTACATTCAATTTGCTACAAATTCTATTCTTACATATTTTTGAAATAATATAGATAACTTATTCAAATTTTTAAGTCAAGTTGCCTAACTCTGATTTTTCTAATTTTTTTGCCACTTAAGGGCTTGTTTTTTCCATGATGATCCTGCACATACCCAAATATAAAAACTCAAAAGAAAAAAATAGAATCATTAAATTTTAGGGACTTGAAAATTTTATAAAATTGTAAATACTTTATAAAATCAAATTTCCCAAACTCTAGGAGATTGTGTAAATTCCAAGATTTCTATACACATTGAACCTTAAAAGATCTAAAGACCCTAGAAAATCTACAAAACCCGCAGTGGCCTAAATAAATGGAATTGAATTGTTTATGAACATACTTTGAATTAATAAGTAGGAGGTATTTTCCATATCATGTCAAATTATGATATTGCTATTGGGATTCAACTATATGGTTTTCAAGTCAAATTCATTGACCCATGTTTCATGAGTAGTGGTTCACATGATCCCTTCTCTCATTAGTATGAATGGTCCACTCAATAATCATTGCATCTAGGTGATATTCACAAAGGTGAATAATTGGGCTTTCCTAGGAGGTCACCCATCCTAGTAGTACTCCAATTCAAACATGCTTCACTATGGAGTTTCATAATTTGACATGATGTAGAAAATACCTCCTCCTTGTCATATTGTTAAATTTTACTTAGTTTTAATCAAACTTAAATGTACCCAAATAATAAAGACGAGTGATTTTTAGCATTATACTATTTGACTAACATTTGTACAAAATATATTAGTTCCAATCCTCATGAACATGAACAATTGTTAAGGCTATACAAAATGCAATGAAATATAAATAATTGTTGACCCTTTTTATGTCATTCAAAAAAATTATAATTGGTAAGAACTATGCATCCACCATATAAAATACACAAAGAAAAATAACATCAATTCATATTAAAAAACAATTTTCTATGTCCTATATCATTTTAATCTTTTTCAAATACTAATCATCACCACACCACAATGATCATTAGTTCTCAACCCAAATTTAAAAATTACACAAAATCATTCTATGAGTCTCAAATGTGAAGGTCCTACATGAGTGCTCTTACTAGATTTTTATTTTTTCATAGTTCCTTGGCCCCTCCTTTGTCAATCTGTGTTCTTTGTGCAAGAAATATTTCATCCTTCTACATTTATTGTGATATTTTTTCTAGTTTTTTCTTTATATGGCCTCAAAAAGCTTCAACCCAATAGTACATGTGCGTGTTGACAATTTCATTGCTCTACAACATTGCTTCCCTAAGCAAGTATCTCCGAAAATTTATAGTGAAGGTATTATAAGAGGTATACATTATAAAACTCTAGTGGATATAGTTTTACCCATCCTTAAATTTGAAAATGCATATAATTAGTTGGAGAATTTTATACATATAGGTTGTTTTGTGCAGAAAATTCCCATTGAAAATATGTTCTAGGAATGGTTCAATAAACACTAGGCATTGAAAGGGGCCCAACTTGATTTTTCTCAAAATATCACCAATGGTTTTTCCCTTTTTTATTTTTTAAGGCCAACCATGCTGAGGCTATCCTCAAGCATGGTTCTTAGTATGTCCACTTTTCCTTACTAGTGCTTCAACCTTGAACATGGGACTTCATAGTGTCAAATGATAAGAAACTATGTGTGCCCATATGTCTTAAATTTTTGGGCCTTCCTCTACCTTGCTAAAAAAATTTTTTCACGCATTGCCTTCTCTTTGGGTAAATTTATTTGTGTGGAACCTAATCATTTTTATTGGGACCATCCTAAAAATACATCTTCATTGAGGTTGATTTATCTAAGGAAATAACATAATTTATAGATATTTTATTGACAATCTTTATAAAAACTTTACCTTAATCTACCTAATACTTATTAATATGCCTTCAAGTGGCTCTATCTTTAGGGTATTTGTAGGATCATGATGGGTATGTGGCTGATGACTATTTTTTTCCCCAAAATTGATGAAACAAAAAGGGTGCTTAAAGGAGAGTCTCATATTTCCATTGATATAAATTATGCTTTACTTTGAATTTAATAAGTAATTATTATTCATTTTCTATTCAAATTACAACTAAAGTCCTAATTGATAGGCTGATTGAAAAAAACTATAGCTTTCAAATGGTATCACATTTTTTGAATCCAAAACATGCGTCACATTCTATGCTTCGCATACTATAGGATTAAAAAAATGAAAAAATGAATTTCATGAAGTTTTGACCAAGGTGGTTAGACATATGAGTGTTTATATTTTTTAAAAAGTTGTAAAAAAAATCATAATTAATTATTTACTTGTAAAAAAATTATAATTTTTTTGCATCACATCGATGCATGAGTCCTCTACTTCTATCTAAAATCTTATAAAAAAATATTATCATTTTATTGTGGTTAAGGTGGTCATAAAAACACCTACTTCCTTTTTTTTTCCCTAAAATTTAAGTACCACTACATTGCAATTTCAAATTTTCACCAAATAGATTATTATTTTTTTGTAAACAAACCTAGTAGTTTAGAAACTACATTCAATTTGCTATAGATTCTATTCTTACATATTTTTGAAATAATATAGATAACTTATTCAAAATTTTATGTCAAGTTGCCTAACTCTGATTTTTCTGAATTTTTTGCCACTTAAGGGCCCGATTTTCCATGATGATCCTCCACATACCCTTTAGCATGACATATGGTGGTTAGCAAATATTTTTTTCATTTTAATATGCCTTCAATTGGCTCTAACTTAGTAGTTCATGCTAGTGATAATGGTTTGATGGTGATGCTCAATGGTTCCTCCTTTGAACAAACATCCATAGAAATTTATTCTGAAAGTCTTTTACGAGGTAAGTGTTCTGATTCACTAGCTGATGTGGTTTTTCCTTTACTAGATTTTGATATTGCTTGTCAATGGCTTCAACAACATACCCTTGTCATGTATTTTGTTGGGAGAAATCCCCCTGAAAGTGTGCTTAAGGAATGGGTCAGCAAGGCTTGGCTCCCTCATGGGGTCTACCTTGATATGGTCCAAAACTTAACCAAGGGATTATTTTTATTTCACTTTGTAGAAGTCAATCATGTGCAAGATATCTAATCCCATGGTCCCTAGTATGTCCGGTTGTCTTTTTTAGATTTCCAATCTTGGACCCGAGGCTTTGCTGTCTTGGATGACACCAAGCTGTAGGTTCTGGTTTAGATTGAATTTCCTAGTTTACCCTTTCCTTGTGTGCCTTTCTTGAACCATATAGCTTCCTCGTTGGGGAGGGTTATTTGCACTGAGCCAGATGGGTTCTTTCAAGCCCAACCCTAGAAGAGGGTTTATGTGGAAGTGGACCTTGAAACATAGATTTGAAAGACTCCATTGATATCCAAATTGGAGCTCTCTGGCATACCGAGATGTTAACATATTTTAATCTTCCCAACACGTGTTTTAGGTGTCAGTTTGTAGGCCACAAGATTAAGGACTCCCTTTGGTAGTGCCTCGTACACCTTTTCCACCTCGAGATGTTGAAAAGCATCGTTCGGTGGATTCCTCTATTGCCACACCTAATGTGAAATGGACTATGGTTACCAACCGAAAGAATAAGTCCACTAGTTCTAGGTCGGCCCTCAAGGCCTTTGAACTAGTGAAAGTTTTTTCAAACCCTTCTTTGAAGGGAAGGAAGCTCCCATTGGAGCTGATTATGTTTTGCAGCAGCCTAGACCTAATTCTATACCTAAGCCTACTACTATCATGTTATCTAAGTCGAATGTTTCTTCTCCCATGATGGGAGCTCAAAGGCAGTCTCACAACCCTTCTCCTCTTAGGGAAGAAGGGGAATGTGTTCACGAAAAGTAGAGGTTTTCCTCTCCTTCCATCCAGATTGGGTCCATTCTGCCAAATTTTTTGCAGAATCATTTCTCTTCTTTGAATGAAGATGAATCGTGTTTCAAAAATATGAAGGAGTTTCATTCATGAATTTCCTCTCATGGAATGTTTGAGGTTTGACAGACCTTTCCAGGAAGTATTCTATAAGGGATACCTTGTGTAAGTATTTTGGTATTGAAGTGCTTTGTCTCCAAGAAGTTAAAATTTCTGGTTTTTTGCTTGTGGTGGCTTGTCGCTCTATTTGGCTAGCCAGTAAAATGTTTTGTATTGCTCATGATGTTGGGTGTGGCAGAGCTATCACCCTTTTGTCCCCATGGTGGCACTCTTGTGTGATTGATCATGGGTTTGATCCCACACATTAGTTCGTCTGGATCCTTCTCAACATTGATAATCATTCCTTTGGGATTATTAATGTCTATGCTTCTAATGATGCTGTGGAATGCTCTTTACTCTACCATTGGATTGTTGATTCATTGCCAGTTGCTACCTAGTTACTGTGTGAGGATTTCAATATGGTAGAGATGGCATATGAAAAAGATGGCACCTTGTCATTCTGATGGACACCTTGTGAAAGGGAGGCCTGGTTTTACATTTGCAATAAATTGGGGCTTTTTTATCCCAATATTGGCTACCGCCATTCTCATTCTCTTTGGCACACTTGGTGTAATTACAGAGTTGGTTCTGATAGAATATTTAAGCATCTTGATCATGCTATTATCTCAATCCAATCTTTTTTCTCTTTTGATAGCTCTTCTCTCTCTGTTAAGCCATTACTAGATGTGACCTATCAAACCACTTCCCCATTTCTTTTCGCATTGAATGGGAGACTTAACAGCCTCGTACATGTTAAACTCAATTTTTTTTAAACATGTCTTTACTCTACCAAAAACCTACTCTAGTCCACATTCACAGAGTCTAGAATTTGGAGTGCAGGCCAGCTCATCATACAAGTTTGATTAATTGGTGGAATGATGCTATCACTTGTATGGCTAGATTTTTGTGCATTTATGGGAGCCAACTAACTATCTTTGACTGGCAGTCTTATGAGGCTACCACTACTAACCTTCACTCAGCTATAGAGGCTTTGGCAATCAAGCCTTTTTCTCCATCATTACAAGTCAGGGTGGTAGAATTACGACACAAAAAATAAGTTGCAGAAAGCTATGCTGTTAGAGGTGTGCAAATCAAAGCCTAGTTACATTGGTTAAAAGTTGGTGATCGTGCCTCCAAAGAGTTTTTTTTTGATCTGTGTACCAGGAACTCATCCTTGGGCATTAAAAAATCAAAAATGGCATTCAAGTGCTTTATGAGCTTCTTGACATTCTCCAAGCTTTTGTGCATCATTATGAGCAAGTCTTCACTGCACAGGAACTCATGCCTATACAATGGCAAGCCCTTCAGGATTGCCTTGTTGTGCTGCCAAATAAGCTTTCTTCAGCTCAAAAAAAAAATTGTGACCAACTATTAACAATTGAGGATCTCAAAGAGATTGTCCATTCCATGGCGGATGACAAAGCCTCGAGGGTTGATGGGTTCTCTTGCAAATTCTCTAGGTAACTTAATTAAGAAAGGAAATATAAAATTTATACCTAAGTCTGGTGAGCCAGAAGACATTTGCAACTGGAGACCTATGATGCTTCTTAATGTCTCCTACAAGATTATCGCCAAGGATTTGGCTTTAAAGATCTACCATCTTCTACCTCAGATTGTGCGCTGGAGCAAACTGGGTTTATCAAATCTTGGTTTATTCTAGATAATATTATTGTTGTTTGGGAAGGCATGGAATGGGCTAGACATTCAAACCAAAAAGCCTTGTTTATTAAAATTGACTTTGTCAAGGCCTATGACTATATTGAATGGCCTTTTATTCTTGCTATGCTGCAAGCTTTGGGTTTTGGGCCCAACTTCATTCAATTTGTTCAAATTCTCTTTGTAGATGCCTCGGCTTGCATCACCATCAATGGCCGCCAACCCTCTACCTTTGGGCTATTTCATTCCATTCGGAAAGGGTGCTCGCTCGCCACCTCTTTGTATGCACTTGCTACTAAGGGTTTCGGTTACCTCCTAGCCAATGTGGTTTCCCAGCAGCATGTCAAAGGCATCTCTCTACCCAACTCTTAGGCTCAGCTGGTTAATGGCCATTTTACATATGACTCATTCCTCACTCTTCTAGAAGAAGAAGATTCCATTTTTGTCACCCTTGAGTGCCTTAATATCTTCTATCTTGCTTCTAGTTCTGCCATTCAGTGGCACAAAACTTTGTTGTGCTACCGATAATCTATATTTCCTTCTCCTCCTTGGTTGTAGCAATATGGTTGGCAATGGATTGGGCTAGGAGAAATTTTTTAGTTTCTAGGCATTACATTTTCTTTTTAGGTGTCCTCGACTGAGATTTGGAAAGTTGCACTCTCCAAGTTCAAGAAAAAGCTTGCTTATTAGATTACCAAGCCCCTCTCTTTGGTGGGAAAATTTTAGGTGTGCTCTAAAGTTCTGGTGGCCGCCCATGTCTACTACTCTTCTTGTTGGGCCCCTTCGAAAGCTACCAATGGTAAGCTTGAGAAATTTCTTAGAGATTTTCTTTGGGCCTCCTCTAAGTCTCCTAGAGGGTTTCACTGTGAGGGTTGGGATTTTTGTTGTTTTCTTAGAGATTTGGGAGGGCTTGGGTTTCTCTCCACTCAATGAAAAGGGACTGCTTTGTGTGTTAAACGGATTATTCATTCCCTCACTAGGGATGAGGCCTGGAAAATTCTTCTCAGACATGGTATTCAATTTGGCTTCCATTTCCATAGAACCATCTAGAAGAGGATTGGATTTTAAAACCTTATGGTCATGGAAGAACCAATCCAGATTATTAGGACTTTTGTGGCCAAAAGTATCTGGCAAGCCTGGGAGGCTATCAAACCCTAGCTCCGATGGGCTGGCTCTAGTTTTCAGATGGGTTCTCTCTTAACTAGAAAAATATTTGGTGGTCACTCTTTTTGCTTGTAATGGTCAACCATTGGCTAAGTCACCTTGGATTAATCCACTCAGATTTCACAAGAAGGGTATCCAGACCCTACAACAGATATTTCATAGACCCACAATGCGTATTATTCCATGGGAAGTTTTTCGTGCCTAGTATAGGCTTCATAACAGGACTGTGCTACTTATGATGCTCTGGTGAATGCTATTCCTACATAAATACTTCATAAGGTTGGAATTCATGGGACCAAACCTTGGTGGAAAGACTAGAAGTGGTATCTAAACAACCCTTTTAGGAACTACAAGCCTCGACTTGGTTATAGGTGTCTTTCACCACACTTTCCTATGATTCAGAGTTTGAACCTGAGGTGGCTTCTTCAATCTCCCATTCATGTCTGGAGTAAAATATTTGTTGTCACTTGGTCTACAAGTGTTGAGCCAAAACTTTCCCACTTTGCTTGGTGTATTCTTTTCCAAGGCTTGCCTGTGGGTTCTTGGCTTGTTCACTTGGGGGTCCAAAACCCTCGTTTCCATTTTTTGTGGGCAAGCTAAGATTTTTAAGAATCTTTTTGGTTTTTTCCTAGAGCCCAACAACTTTGGATTTGGATTCATGATTTTTTTCATCCCTTTAGGCCAGAGCCCTTCTCCTAGCATATGGTGCTACTAGGAGATTCTCCTAGATTTCTTGCAAAATTCACCCAGTTTTGGCACACTTTCAAGATGGAAATTCTCTTCAATATTTGAAAAGAGATAAATACTTGCATTATTTTCACATACTCAAATGGATATTCATGTATCTTTGTATGCTAAAGCTATTATTTTTTCTAATGTTCTTTTGCAGGTTTAGGTACAAGCTAACAAAGTTAAACTTGAAGTTGCTCACCTCAAGGTTCTCCTAGACCATTGGGGTAATGCCCCTTGTACTATTGCTCGGGTCCCCACTTCACCCACCTCTTCCCATAGCCGGTCACCCTGAAGGGGCCAAAAATAGAGTGGCTCTACATGCCATCGGTCCTACCCTCCAGTTCGACAGGATTCTCACAGTCCTCAATAAAACCATTCTCCTCCGCCGCGGGCTAAGCAGAGGTGGCCTTCTAGTGGTGATTCAAGAAGTGATGATGGTGTTTTTGGGTTGCCCTATGATGACCCTCCTACTTCTAGCTCAGGTTGGCCAACTACTGGTAAACATTTTTTGCGTCTGGTGCTTGCAATCTCATCCTGGTGCGAGGAAGAAGATAAAGAGAAAAAAAATGTTGATGATGGTTGGGGTCCTCCTCCTGACGTCACTTCAAATCCCATTGATGTATGGGGGAAAAATATGGATGACAGAGACCCTCCTGGCTCTCCTAGTACTACTTTGGCCTCTTAAGGGCCTTTTTTATTGTTTTGTAATGTTGGACTATTGGGCTTGGCCCATGTGATCTTTTGGTTTTTCTGGGCGTTGCCCATGTGACTCTTGGGGTGTGCCTTTTTACTACCCATTTTTTTTTTGTGAACATCTATCTTTATCTTTATTTAATATAGCTAACTTCCTGTTCATCAAAAAATGTGAAAGCTTAAAGAATATCTCCCCGCAACAAATAATTTTTTTCTTGTAAATGTTTGTGATTCTACTACCAAACAAAAATTTAAAATAATATCATATTTAATAAATTTAGCAATGTTAGTTAATGCTTTGGCTCTACTTTTCTTTTCTCTACTTTCTCGCGCTGGCTTTTGTTTGAATTTTTAGTACTATTTTTTGTGGTTTCTTTTTTCATGGTTACTTTGGGGAGGGGGTGTGTTGGCTCCCCATTCCAAGGATGATGTCCTCACTACTATTGTTGTTCTTGTGGTGGTAGTTGCGAGTGTTCCTACTTCTAATAAGACATTTTCTCCTCGTACTACTGACCTTTCCCTGGGGGAAATTTCTACTGGTATTTCTGGGAAGTTACCCTTATCTCCAACGTTGGGTCTTAACTCATTTTTTTTAGAGGAAGACCATGATTCCTACATGGGCAAGTTGGTGGGGTCTGACTCACCAACCCTGAATAAAAAAATTATGGATTCTACTTCTTGCTCGGTTACTGGCTGAGAAGTTGATGTTCTTGAGGCCCTTATGTTGAAGGCGATGGACAACCTCAATATGGCTTTGGTTGGGCAGTTCTTAGTGTTTAGGCCAAATATTGAACATGTGCATCAGTGGGCTACTTCCACCTAGAATCTTAAAGGAAGTGTCATAATAAAATTGTTATGCCTAAAGGTATTTTTCTTTCTTCCTTTGTGGTTTATGAGGATATGCTGAAAGTTTTAATTGGAGGTCCTTGGGCCTTTGACCTAGGCTTTAAAAATTTCTTGTCCCTTTGTAAATGGAAACTTGGCTTTGACCCTTTGGCTGATTTGGGGGCGTCTACACCTACTTGGGTTTGTCTTCCAGGACTACCCTTGGATTTCTGGGAGAGAGGAATTTTTTAGGGTATTGCTAACTCTTTTGGGAGCCTTCTAGTGATTGATAAAGTCACCCAAGATAGATTGAGATTGGTAATTGCTCGTATATGTGTTAATGTGGTTGTTAACATGGTTCTTCCTTCTTCTATGTTGCTTAAGTCAATGTTTGGCAACTGGGCCCAGTCCCTAGAGTATGAAAATGCTCTCCTCTTCTATCAACACTATAAGAGGTTTGGCCACCTTATTGACTCTTGTGTGGCTTTGGGTGAAAGCTCAAAAGCTAAAGGAAAGAGGTATGAAGGTGATGCCTCACCTAAAGCTAACAACGCTTCTATTCAGCCTACTCTTGTTTCCCCACAGAAGGTTTCTATTCCCCTTCTTAAGGATAATGAGTCTATGGAAATTCCTATTCAAAAGGATAAGGCCTTTGAGGAGCCTTCTCTTCCTTTGGTTGCTGAGCAGGAGGTCAAGTTCTTTGTTGAGGACCCCTCGAAAGACATCAAGGTTGTTAAGTCTTTAAAAGGTTCTATGGAAGTCCTCGAAGAGGACGAGTATGTTCTTCAGGAGATATCTCCATTCCTGGAGGAGCTTAATTATGTTTTCCTACCTGGTTCTCAAACTCTACATGAGTCAATGGCCCTTCTAGGTTTCCCTCAAGGGTCAGGGGATAAAGAGGATGAGGATGGATGGTCACAAGCCTCTTTGAAAATCAAGAAGAAAAAGAAACTGGATGTTGGGGGGGACAATAAGGTGGGAAGACCCTCTCAGAAGGAAGCAAGATGGAAAGACATAACAAGGGATGTGGTTGCAGGAAAACATAAAATCTTGGACTTGACCTCAGGTCTGAAGTCTAAGAAAAAGTAATTGAGTTTGTTGGTTGTGTGGGTGGTGGGGTTTTCCTACATTTAATTAATTATGTTTCCTAGAATATTAGGGGCCTCAACAGTCCCTACAAATAGTTTTTGGTTAAGTCCTGATCATGGATAATAAAGTTGATGTCCTCCTTTTGCAAGAAATGAAGATGAAGAAAGAAAATTTTGAAAAAGCTATCCCTAGTATTTGGTCTAGAGTTGGGTTTTGTGTTTGTGAAGCTGAAGGCGCATCTAGAGGTATTGCTACCCTTTGTAATCCTTCTAAATTGAAAGGTTCTTTCTATTTTGAAAGTAAGAATCACCTTGAGATTACTCTGGAATATTTCTCAAGAGTTTTGGAACCTAATAAATAGATCTATGCTCTGAATTGTAGTAGATACAAAGCTCTATTGTGGGAACAACTTAGCAAAACTATTTCTGAAAGAAGTGATGAACATTGGATGTTGGGTGGAGACTTTAATTCCCCCCTTCTTCCTTCTAAGAAGTTGGGTGGATTGGATGAATACTCTGATAGTATGATGGAGCTTGCAAAATTCTTTAACTCGACAGGTCTCATTGATATTCCTCTTCAAGGTTCAAAATTCACCTGGTCCAATAGGAGGATTGGGAATCATTTAATTCAAGTTAAACTAGACAGATTCTTGATTTTTGCTAATTGGAACATTTCCCAATTCTTTTCTCTATTTTCTCTCCCAAGGTTTGGATATGATCATAATGCTTTGGTTATGAAAAAAAATGTGGATCATAACAAGGGCCCCTTCCCTTTCAGATTTGAAGCTATGTGGTGTACTCATCTAGATTTTACTAATTTAGTTCATTCATGGTTGGAGGAACCCATCTTTGGTGTTCCTATGTTCTGTTTGGCTAAAAAGCTTCGTCGGGTTAAGCAAAGGGTCAAGGGGTGGAATAAGGAACCTTTGGTATCATTTTTGAGTTAAAAAATGATTTGAAAAAAGCTTAAAAGAAATACAGGATATAATAGAATCTAGTTTGACTGATGAAAATACATGTGCGAAGGAAAGAGAGTTGAGATCCCAATGGTTTAAATGCAATAAAAAGGAGGATTTTTTTTGGAAACAAAAGTCAATAGTTCAATGGTTGACAGAAGGGGATAGAAATACAAAAAAATTACCAATCTACTCTCAAACACAGAAGCAGGAATAGAATAAGATCAATGGTTAAAGAGGAAGGCTCTATTAATATGGATGAAAGAGAGATTGATAGGGAAGCTCTTAATTTTTTCTCCTCATATCTCTTAAACCTTCTCAATGATCCCTAGGTTAATGTTGATTTTATTAATGTTATTCTTAATGTTGTCTCTGATTTGGATCTTAAGCTCATGACTAATACTGTTTCCATGGAAGAAGTTAAAAAGGCTATTTTTTCCTTTAGCGCCCTTAAAGCCCCTGGTCCAGATGGTTTCCCTCATGTATTTTTCCAAACTTACTCAGAAATTGTTAAAGATGATCTCTTTAACGTTGTTAGAGATTTTCTTAGGTCAGGTATGTTGTTAAGCAATCTAAATGCTACTTTTATAGCCCTTATCCCTAAATCTATTTATGCCTCTACTATGAAATATTTTAGGCCTATCAGTCTTTATAATACTATTTGCAAAATCTTCTCTAAAATTTTGGAGTTTAGACTTAAATTGGTGTTGGGTAAAATGATAGCTCCTAACCAAAAAGGGTTTGTTGAGGGTAGAAACATTCTTGATGTTGTCATCTCGAACCATGAGATAATCCACACAAAGGAGCGTTCTAAATTTTTTGGAATGGATTTCAAAATTGACATCTCAAAAGCTTATGATAGGGTCTCCTGGCCTTTTTTGTTTATTGTCCTTAAGAAGTTTGGGATTGATAGAAGGTTCCTAAAGTTGATTTTGGCTTGTGTCACTTCTCCTAGGTATTATGTTTTGGTTAATGATGTTCCCCAGGGATTCTTCTCTTGTGGGCGTGGCCTTAGGAAAGGGGGTCTCCTTTCTCCCTACCTGTTTATTATTGTTGTTGAGGCCCTAGGAAGAACATTCAAAGGTTGGTTGATGTGCAAGCTCTTAAAGGTGTAAAGGATTTTTCTCCTCTGAACCCTTAGTCCCATCAACAATTTGTTGATGATACCCTATTGTTTGGGGTTGCTTTAGTCGAGGAAGCAGGAGCTTGGAAACAAATTCTCAATGATTATGCTAAATTTTCTAGTAAGTGCATTAATTATGATAAGAGAAAAAAATATTTCTTCAACGCTAATTAACAGATAAGGGATAGAGTGAAAATAATTTTGGGATTTCAAAAAGCTAAGTTTCCTGATACATACCTGGGGTTGCCTCTATTTTTCAAAAGATTAGAAAATAATTGTTGGAATAAGTTACTTGAAAGGATTCAACATAAATTGGTTGGATGGAAGGGGAAACTATTGAGTCTAGCTGGTAAGATCCAACTCTTAAAATCCTCTCTCCAAAATATTCTAGTGTATTACCTTTCCCTATTCAAAATTCCTACTCATATTGGAGAGAAGATCGAATAGATTCAAAGGAAATTCCTATGGTCTGGAATAGAGGAAAAAAATATAATTTCCCTTGTTAGCTGGGATAAAGTTTGTAGGCCTAAAAGTTGTGGGGGGTTAGGGATGAGAAGAATTCATATGCTTAATAAAGCACCAAAATAAGATGGAACCTTCTGGAAGGTTCAAAAGACTAGGTCAAAAATTTCTAGGCAAAGTACTTCAGAAATAGGAACACTAGTTGTTTTCTATCTCAATTGGATTTCCCTTTTGGTTCTTCCCTATGGAAACACCTAATCAGACTAAGGAATGTGCTAAAGTTGGGGGAAAAGAAGTGAATAGGGAATGGTTTTAACATAGATTTTTGGAAGGATCCTTAGATTGAGAATGCCATTTTGTCAGCTAATGAGAATTTGAATCCTCTAAAATGCAACCTCAATAGAATTTGTGACACTAAGGTGAGTGATTATATAAATTAAGAAGGGGAGGAACCTAAATGGAAGGCCTTTGAGGCATTGTTAAGGAGAAATAATATGAGAGAACCTAGATAGGTGGATTGGGCTCCTCTTCTCATCAATTTGCACAATTTGATTGGCGAAGTGAAATGGTTTGATAGGGGAAAGGAGGATGAATGGCTATGGAAAAGTAGCCCCTTTAGCTATTTCTCAATAAGAAAGACCTATGAATACTTTTTGAAAGCTCAGGATGTTGTTCCTTGCCGCTTTTGGAAAGTTGCGTGGCTTAAGAATATGATCCCAAAAGTAAACTATTTCTGGTGGTCGGGAGCCCATGGCAATATCCTTACTATTGATAATATGGTTAGGAGAGGTTTCTACCTTGTTAATTTGTGTTCTCTTTGTAAGCAGGAGGAAGAATTGATAACTTATATGTTCTTCCATTGTAATTTTGCAAGGGAAGTGTGGTACAAGGTGTTGTAGCTGTTGTCTTCAGATTGGGTTTTTCCTAACTCAATAAAGTTGTTTATTGAAGGCTAGTGTAACTGTCCTTTTTCTCATAATGTCAGGTGATCCCACAATAATGGGTTACAGTTTTTGGCCAAACTTGACATTAAAATCAAGATTTTTCACTAGACATTCACTTTCTTACACCTATAGCAGCTAAACCATTAAGGTTTTGAAGATGAATCAAAATAGTTATTTGCTAGATATTTTGTGTAGATTCTAATTATATTTAAAAAAAATAAAAATAAATAAATTGTGAATCATTTTATGTAATTTTTAATAACTTATTTTTTCTACTAATCAGCATTTTTAAAAAGTGATGTTTACTTCGGCCCACGTAACTTTTTTTATTGATAGGATACAATTCTAATTTTTAAAATATAAATTTTTCACACCAATATCTAGGGGATGGATATTTTTTCATAATTTTTTGTTACATGATTTTTTTTTTAATTAATTTTCCAAGTCAGCACAATTATAATTTGGACAGAGGTGTACTTCGGCACGCATAAATTTTTTTGTATTCATTTGAATTAACTTATTCTTTTTTTGTTGGAATAAGGAAATCAATACCTAGGGCACATGTATTTTTTAGATTTTTTTTCTCTATTTTTCTATTTTTTCGTATGTGTGAAATAAAGAACTTGATGTTCATTGAAAATCCTACATTCACAAGAAATAAAAAATAAATATAATAATCAAATTAAACATATTTAAAATTATACTTTTTAGGAAGCTTATAATAAGGGCTATAGGCTTACAAAACATAAATTTTAAATGAATTCATTTGATCACCCAAAAGGTAAATCAAAAGTGGTTTTTTATCAGCATTTTGATAGGTGTAGAGGAGACTGGATTATAGGTATGGTTTAAATCTAACAAGGTTCTATCCAAGGGGGTTTGATCAATCCCTCTTTAATTAAAATAATTTAAATGGAACCTTTAAAGTCATAAATCATTGTATTTTCTAAAAATATGTGATTTCAGGCAAAAATTAGGATGTCCCAAAAAGTGTAACCCATTATTGTGGCAGCACCAATAAAGGATCTATGGTACCAAGTTCCCCTCTTTGTGTCTTTGGGGATCTGGAAGGAGAGAAACAATAGAATTTTTAGAGAAGAGGAGAGAAGCAGTGAAGAAGTGTTTTAGATTGTTAGAACTCAAATTAAGGAAAATTTGGAAGTTAGCAAACTCAACTTCTCCAACTCTTGGCTGAGCTATAAGGAGATGAGAATAAAACAAAACTGGAGTATTAGAAGAGACTAACCAATATAAATTGGACTAAGATTCTCAAAAGGTTTGGTATGGTCTGGTGCCATCCTATGAAAGATTGGGTAAACTACAATTTTGACAGATGTTCCAAAGGAAATCCAAGTCAAGCTAGTGTTGGTGGCCTTGTGAGAAACTAGAATGGTGACTACATTTTAGCTTATGGTGGGAATCTAGGGATCTTTTCGAACAACAAAGCTGAGGCTTTGGCTACTTTTGGAGCCTTCAAATTCATTAATGAGTTGGGGTTCAGGAATGTTATAATTGAAGGAGACTCAAAAATTATTGTGGATAATTTAAATGATGTTGCTACCCCCTCGTGGGAAATCAAGGACATAATTGACCAATGTAAAGTTATTAAAAATAATTTGACTAACTGTCAGGTTCTTCATGTGTATAGGGAAGGGAATTGTGCGGCTAACTGTGCGGCCAATGTGGCGCTCTAGTGTAGGGGTTGGACTAGGTGGACCAATGGAAACTTACGACAACCTTTGAGAGACATAATACTCAATGAAAATTTTGAAAATACTTACCGAACAAATTCTTGAGATGTTGGTTGGCGACGGGATGGATGAGTATAGTGGGGAGTTATCAAGCCTTCCTTATAATGATGGCCTTCATAGTACTTATCTACACTGGAGGATCCTTGATGGAGATTTTGGCATTAATTTTCTGTTAAATTTTATGAGTAAAAATCACATGCAGATTTTGGTTATCTTTAAGGTTGTCTTTTCTACATGTGTCAATTTTCGCTCTGTCAGTTATTCATGAATTTATATAGAGGGATATGGCAAGATTTTAATTCTGGGTGTTATTGCTTGTAATTTTCATAATTCCTTTTGGGCTCTGAGAAACATGTGACAATCATCCCTAAGAAGAAACACTTTGTTTTACATTTCCTCTGTGAGTTGTTTGTTTGAGCAGGTTTTGAATGTTGGTTTTGGTCTGGGAAGAAAGCTAGTTGCTGGGAAGAGCATGAATCCTAGAAAGTCTCTACAAAAAAATCTTCAGACTAGCAATATGGGAGGGTCGAGGAAGAGAAACGAATCGCCTAACTTCCAGGTGCTGAAGCAAAATGTGGACCTCTAGAGAATGTTCAAATATGTGGGAATGGCTTCCTTTTTCTAGTCCCTAAAAGGCTACAATGAAAATATTACAACAAAGTTTACTAATTCGTGGAGGAGAGGCAATGTTTGAATTTGAGTTGTAAACTTTGAAGTTACATACCACTTCATTGTAGAGGTTGTACACAACTACAAAATAATGGATTGAAGGTTGCAAAGAAGAGTGGTGTTGACTATCAACACTTTGTGATTAAATTTCTGCATTAAGGAGAAAATCTTAAGCACTTTCAAAATGGGTATGCTAGACTTGAATCACCTCCTCCATTTTCCCTCGTTAGTTTATTTTTCATGAGATATTTCACCCTTGAGGATCATTACATGTCCATCCATTCCTATCATTTTCCAATTTTAAACCATACAAGACATGGGAAATGCATCAATCTACCGTTTTACCTCCTCTCTTCTATGTAGTTAAACATGGAGAAAGGTGCTAACCTACCACTTCACTAGGCTTTAATGCTCACGCTGTATAAATATGCCTTATCCCAGAATCCCCATGGGAATCCTCTAAATGCTAGAGAGTAGAATCATGACCCTGATGAAGAGGAAAGTGTTGAGCCTAGGAGGGTTGAAAACCCCGATTTTGTTGAACCTATGGTTGTTGAGAATTCTCCCCACAACCCCTTTGCTACTGTTTCCAAAATATTTCTTATCCCCACTAAGAGCTCCTCTTCTATTGCTAATGTTTCAAACTAGTCCATACCCCACTCTCAGTAAAGTGAGGACTCTAAAAATGTGGACTTGTTGCTTGCTAGAGCTACACCGGAAAAATGTAAACACTCTTCCCTATTGCTAGAACTGCCTAAACCAAATAAATCTAGAAAAGAGGTCACTCCTTGTGAGGTTATCCATATTTCAGAGGATATCATTCAAAAGGAAGTGGTAATGGAGAAATTACAGGGTCAAGGGAGTGGTGGGAGTGGATAAAGGAGGCCGGAAAGGTTGGCAAAGGTAGCATCAAAAGAGAAGAAATGTAAAGAAAAAATGCCTGTTGATGTGGAGGATATTCTGGGCTATGAGGAATTTCAAGCTCAAGATGGGGAGGATACTGAGGATTTCAACTTTGAGGAAATGGCCTATGATATGGGGGAGGATGATAGGGAGGAGGAAGATAAAGATGAGGATGAGGAGGAACAAGTTGAACCATCTGGAGAAAAGATGGAAACAGAGAATGGTGAGGAGGAAGAGCTCCCTGGTCGAGAGAATAATTTTGAAGGTTCCAGTATTGATTTTATTAAAAGAAGACTAATTTTCTTACAGGTTCAATTTGAGGACATGGGGAAGGCTTTGGTGACCCTGATGAGATTCTCCAGCAGGCTCATGAGGCGCATGATGTTGGATGCTTCCTCAAGTGAAACAAAGATAAACATAAAACTTAAGAAGAAAGGAAAGGTGGACTCCCTCAAGCTGTTGGATGATACTGAGGGACCTGATTAGCACAAGTATGATGCTCTCTTAGGAGAGTATGGGTCCACCTGCTTAGACAGGCCAACTAGTGGCTTCTTCTTATGTTTTCCTTGCTTTTTATGCATTTTTTGGTCTATTTTAATACCTGAGACTGTTTGTTTATTATCTTTAAGATTTGGTCGAATACCACTTGGGACACTGTAGATCTTATCAATGGTCTATGTATTTTAAACTTTTTTGGTAGTAATTTTTTGTTTTTTATAATTATGGGCTCGCCTATATCTATGATGGTTAATCTAGGCCTACACACCAGTTTCTTGCTATTTTTTGGTATGCCTAGTGGTGTTGTTTCCCACCTTGGTTTCCTTTTTTTATCTACTATGTTCCATGGGATTAGGGCCCTTCCCTACTTATATTATCAAAAACAATGTCAGTTATACAAAGAAATTTAACTATATAATACCCAATTTATGGGAAAAAATAATGTATATGCATGATCAGTGGAATTACAAGCATAAAATAGCAGAGGAGAGACAGTTTGGATTGTGTGTGAAGTAGCATAAAACAAAGATATTACATCCTCAAGATAGAGAGGGACAAAAAAAACTTATTACATCCTCCAGTGTGACCCAAAATAATTCACATGCTAGTGCATATCAACCTAACTTGACATCAATGAAACATGTAGATGAAACTTTGAAACACATAACCGGTCAACCCAAAAACATACATTCGATCGAATTTACTCAAGGTAGTTCTAACAAAGATAGATCAGTCCACCCAAATATAACTTAACACATCTTCAATTGCTAGTGCATACCCCCAAGCACATGATGCAAGAAAAATAACAAGAACTATCATCCATATATCCACAAATGACCTAGAAAGCCAACTCAAGACATAATACAACACCAAAGAATCCAGTTAGCAACATGCGGGTCACATGGGGATATTCCATGAACATCCAACAACACTTCCATACACATCCTTCATACTATCATGCCATTAACAACCACCATAGATCAAACATGAGAAAAATACTTCATCAAGGAAGTGCATAATACATAGCGAAGAGATATACCATTAACAGATCAACTTATGGATCACTTCAATAGATGAAATAGGAATTGAGTTACTAGACATACATTGAGATTACTGTAGAACCCAATCCTAATACCTGCAAAACACAATAAAAAAACACATTACAAGATCATATGCAAGTGATAATTAAGATTCCCCATGAAATCCATTAACAATGCTCAAACTAGGAAATAAAATGAAGAACACAATAAGAAAGCAATGAAATCCTAATTAAACATGCAAACTCTTGATCCCATGGGGGAATTGGTGTCAATTTGATGTGAAAATTGGCCCTTTCCAAACTCCTTTGCAAGCCTTGATGAAGATTTATGGATGATTGAAGCTCCTTAATGAAAATTTGTCATAAAATTGCTATGAAACCATGAGAATGATGAAAATTTGATATGAAATGGATAAAATTAACTCTCAATGTGAAGAGAGTAACTTTGCATGAAGTTGTGGATGCAAAATACAAAGAGAATCCTTCTATAAATAGAAGAACAAGATGAAGGAATGAGAAAAATGGATGAATGTGGGATCATTCAACATCCAATGGGCAAGTGCCACTTGTCAAGATGTGAATGGAGGAAGCTTGATCACATTTTGGAGAATGTGCAAAGAGGGGGGATTCAAATTCAAAATATGGCTTGAAGGATGAGGTAAACGGGGCTTAAATGCCAAATGGGAGACATGTAAGAGACAATGTAAGAGGAGTTAATGCCATGTTGGAGGATAAGACATGTGGGAGGAAAAATTCAAATATGAAGAATATTCCATCTTGATGCCCTTTTTTGAATGAAAATAGATTATTTATAAATCAATTAAATTGATTTTCATGTGCATGTTGCAAAATATAGAGGATTTGATGGATTAATACTAAGATTAAAAAGGATTTGATTAATTTAAAGGAGATTAGTTGATTTGACCATTTGATTTAGATTTTTGGATTTAAATAAATCAAAATGAGAGGAATAATGATTTTAGACTTAATTAAATAAGTTTTGATTTATTTAATTAAAGAGGATGGTGTTAGCTTTAAATCAAATAAAGATTAATTTATTTAATTTAAATGAGATGACTTTAGATATTAATTAAATAAAATGAATTATTTAATTAAAAGAGGGACTATAGGATTAATTAAACAAAGTGATTTATTTAATTAATAGGAGATGATGACTTAATCAGATAAAAAATGATTTATCTAATTAAGAGATGAAATGTGATGAATTTAATTAAATAGAGATTATTTAATTAAATGATTAGTAGAGAGATGATTCAAGATGAATTAGTGTTAGTAAAATCAGGATCAGGTGCATGTACATTTTACGTGTCTACATTTTTCCCCTCTTTGAAGTAATGTACTTGCTGCATCGGTTCAAAGAATAACCTTTCCATGATCAATAATGTTGTCCCAGTGAGAAGAATTATGTTGGTATACTGCCCCCTCAAGAGATCGAGAGAAAAGGTTCATTTTGAGCATCGATCTCGTGACAAAGAGGTTCAAGATTAGTTTAGCTCATATGTTTGATGTAGACAGATTTGATGATGTAGATAGTCATTGGCCATGGGTAACCTTGTGTCTACTTTGATATATTACACCCACTTGATCCTGATTTGTACCATGATAGTTACACTATTGATGATATAAATGAGATGATTATGATGTTTATATATAAAGGATGATATGATGATGCATGGATGATATGGATGCACATGATATGATATGATGATGCTTTTATGATTATGCAAATGGATGATAAATGTATGATTTATGAGATGCTTAGAATAACCAATCTATATTATGCAATGATTAAATGCAATGCATGTGAAAATATCAATGTTTCTTATATGATACATTGATGTGAAAATGGTTTGTGGATGCATGATGGATGCATTAGCAATAATTTATGATTAACTGTCATGGTACCATGTTAGTGCGAAAGGAAGTAAGAAGAAAATAAGATGATGAAAAGAGACACCAACAAGCCAAATTTATTAGAGATGACGATAATGATGATGATGATGATGATGATTTTCTTACCGAGGAGTTGGTATTTTAAAAGGGCCAATTACCTTATGTTTGATAACACACATAGGCACAATGCATTAGGGTATAAAGAAATAAGATGGCGTTACACCTATTGCAATGGAATTTCACTCGACAAATAGATAGGAGTATTCTTGTTCACACCAAACATATGGAAACTTTTCTAGGATGCACCTAACAAAGCAAGTATTATCCAAGTTATATTACAAAAACATCCAACAAGCATGGCAGACAAAAGATAATGATCGATGCCCCATTCCTTTCTCTCTAAATCATTTTTATTAGACATCATCGAGAGGTCATCAAAATGGGCACAATAAGATAAATCAAAAGAAAATATCAAGCAAACAAACAAGCCAATGTTCTTCATACCACAAGCCAAGGGGATGTGTTTTGTTTAGGATGAGTATCCACAATGATATCCAAAATGATGCCCATTGTCGAAACGATATATCTTAGGACATGCATTGTATAGGATGATGATGGGTTGATAAGTTGTTTGATAGGATTTTGATATAAGGTTGACTGACATGTTTGAAAATGATCAGGATTTTGATTTTGCATTTAAAATTTTGAAGTTTTCTTTTGATTTTATGTTTGAAGCTTGATTTTGCTGATTGTTGTGGTTGTTTCTGTTTGTTTTTCCAAAGGATGAAGGTGACGATTTTTTTATTATCGATGAGATTATTGTGGGTGAAGCGAAATTGGACAAATGGATTTCTTGGGTTATTTTGAATGCTTTTGATGTTTTTGAAATGTTTTGAGGTTGTTTTTGGGTTTTTTCAAGATTTTACAAATGTTTTTTATTTTTTATTTTCAAATGTTTTGGGGTTTTCTGAGATTTTGACCAAGAGACTAACCTAAGAACCTATCCTAGGAGCCTCAAGGGCTAATCAACAGATTAGCCTTGCTTATTCTATACATGTAGAGACCACATAGTTTAACTGACACAAACTCAATTATTGATAAGATATGAACAAATGGATTTTTAGTTTATTATGAGGGACTTCTAAACAACTGACCTAAGTGTCTCAGGGGATGATCAAAGATCAACCTTTCCTATGTTCAAGGCTCAGAGACCCATAGTTCGACTGACACAGACTTGATTGTTGATGAGATATGAACAAATGGATTGTCAGCTTATTATGAGGGACTTCTAAACGACTGACCTAAGTGTCTCGGGGGATGATCATAGATCAACCTTACCTATGTTCAAGGCTCAGAGACCCATAGTTCAACTGACGACTATGTTTTTGACTTTTTGACCAACTTTTTGAAATATTTTTGGGTTTTGATATGTTTAATTAGATGTTTTTGGATTTTTTTTTCAGATGTTTTGAATGTTTTTGTATTTTTCACATGATTTTGATGATTTGGAAAAAGATGTGTCTAATGCTATCAGTGCTCTATTTGGGATTTTGTTGAAAACCAAGCTAGGGTTGATTGATGCGATTGATGGATTGATGATGATAACATTGTTGAGGATACACAACAATGCAAGGATAGTGTTTAAGAAACAGGGGGATTAGGATAGATATCCCAAGATGATAAGGGATTTATGATGATAACATTGTTGAGGATACACAACAATGCAAGGATTTGATTGATGATGATAGCATTGTCGAGGATACACAACAATGCAAGGATAGTGTTAAGCAACATAATGATTGGGAAGGATATTCCAAGATGATGGATTGATTAGATTTGATTGATTGGGATTTTGAAGCTTGATTTGGAAGAAAATCTATTTTGATTGATTTGATACGACATTGAAGCATACATTAGATGTGATTAATATTGATTTTTTTGATTGATGTTCAATGAAAGATGAAGATTGATAAGGAATATCTTCTTGTCAAAATATGTCATCGATTAGTGATTTGGAATTTTTCTCACAAGTGTTTGGACCAATTTGATTTTACGTTTTCTAATGTTCGGATCACCACATAAGTTGGAGGATATAGATCAAGATTTATTCTCGAAGCAAGATGTAAATATCTACCCCCAATGTCTAGCAATATTTGAAATGTCATCGATGTATGCTTGGATAGGTGTATGGATGGATGGATATGGATTATCTTGCAATAAGATAAGGTATTCATATGGATAATTTTTCATGGCTTAGATAATGTCGGGTAGGATAGGATTAATGAAAATGAACCATGTCAAGATTTTTACCATAAGCAAGTGTAAAGTGTGCACCAAATTTTTTACCAAGATCAAGATAACTTGGAATATGGATGTAGATGGATGAAAATGGATCAGATAAATGGTTCATGGATGAATGAATTTATTATGGAATAAGATGGATAGAATGTTGGATTTATTATGGATGAGATGGATAGAATGTTGGGTTTATTATGGATGGGTAGAGATGCTTCCACCTAAACTAGTGCACACAGATGCTTGGTTCTACACATGATGCATGTTTTCTAGGTTTTCATCATGATATCTATCCAATGTGCTTCCCATGCAATTTTCACTAGAGGATGATATTTTTCTTTACTATTTTCAATCCTTTTTCTATTTTTTTGGATTTTCATATTCTTTTGATTTTTTTTGGACTTTTCTGAAAGATTTTAAGCTCATGCTGAACCACCTAGTGTTTATGATGTAGATGCTTCTGTCATAATGTGCCATTGATATCCTACTTAAAGAAGCTACTTTTCCAAGATACATGCACTTGAATGCAACTTTTGAGATTCCTGATCTGTTTATTGATACCGAAGTTAAATCTATCTTTGTGCACACATCACAATAGAGTTCCTTCTGAATCCTTATAATGAAGGGTCACTGGCAATAGATGGTCAATGTGAGAATTAGATATCATGCGTGGAGGAAAGGATGGAGTGTGTTTAGGGATAAAAAATGGATTGGTTGATAGTTTGGAATCTTTGATTCTCCAAACTTGGTAAGATGAGAAATGACAGGTGGATATGAAAGTGTGCATGGAATTAGGACCAACTGTTTGATATACTTTGTATGTCACTTAAGAAGCCTTATTTTTTCCTTTGTGGACATCTTTGATGGATAATTTTCCCTTTTTTATTTTTCCCCATAGTTTTTGTGACTAATGGAGTTTGATAGGGATAATATTTCTTTGTATTCTTTGGTATCCATGTGTATTTGATTTTTCAATTATTCTTCTCTTCTTCTTTTTCTTTGATAACATTCTTTGTGCTTTGATTCAAATCTTTCTTTTGATGTTGGTCCCAATTCATGGATGGGGTGATGGGTGGATGAAGATTCATGACATGGTTGGTTGTAGTATTGGCATCACTTTCATCATCAGGACTCTTTGTGTCCCCTATGTTGACATTTGCTTGAGGCATAGTTAACCCTAGTATGGTGGTAGTACCACCTTTGTTCCTTGATTCTACCTATTTTGAGATGCCCTGTTCAGTCAGCATTCTTTGATAAATGACCATTATAGATGAAGTTATTTCAATTTGTTGTTATGTTGACTCTAGAATATCCTTACTTGTTTCCTTGAGTGGATAATGCTGGATATCTTCATTCATGATGTCCTTAGTCTAAATTTGGGATATATTTGATCTTGATGTTGACAACTTTGTTTGACTATATGAGTCAACCCTCCCTTTTTGTGTAATAATATCAAGAGTAAAGGAATCCAATTCTGAATGCACATCATCTATGTATCCATTCAAAGAAAGCATCTCATGGGTAGATGGAGGAGTATGTGTTATGTGGATATGATCATCATTTGCAACATCTTGTATAGATAAGAGAGTGTCCATTAGATCATTATAGTATCTTGGAGATACAAATTCTTGATCTTGATTAATTTTGGGATTTCTTTTGACATACTTTGGATCAAGTTCTTGGCATGGGTCAATTTCAAAGGATGGATTGCTTACAAAGGGTTTTTGGACATTATCATTATTCATGGGAAGTGGCTCAATATCCTCTTGATCTTTGGGTGGACTTAGTTCAAATGTTGAGCTAAGGATCCCTTCAGTATCTATAACTATAAGGTCAAAGGGTGTAACCATGTCTTGGAAAGAACCATTGCTAGACCTTGGTGGAAGATGTTGATCATGCTTTGGAATAAATTCTTGAGATATGTTCTCTAACCCATTAGGTGATCTCGAGACATTTTTAACATGATCACTGGTTGATGGGTTGTGGATTATGCCAATAGGATCAAATAATTCTAATACTCCTTGAAATAGATTAGTAAAGAGTGGCTCTTGATGTATGGTGAGTTGATCATCAGATGGGGTAGAAACATCTTCAATGTGCTCATCTTGAACATTGTTTTCAACAATTGTGGCAGAGGGATTGTCAATGTCTTTGCCATAGGGTCAAGTGATGTTGACATTTCTTGAATTGGATCATTGTTGGGTATTCTTGGTGGATTTTGATCATGATTGAGAAGTGACTCTTGATATATGTTGATTTGATCTTCAGATGAGATAAAAACATCTTCAATGTGCTATTTGATGGATAGATCTTGATCATTGTTTTCAACAATTGTGGTGGGGATATTTTCAATGCTATCACCAGTGGTTGAATCTTCATTGTTATCTCGAATAGTGATTATATTTTGATGAATGAGGTCTTGGATGAGATTTTTGATTCAAATAAAACTTGATGTTGTGTGTCCCTTTACTTTGTGAAAGTCACAAAGGTGCTTCTTATTATACCTTGGTGGTTTAATTAGGGGCTCTTGATAATTCTTATAAACAGGGAGTTTGATGAGATTTTCTTCTCCCAATTGTTGCATGACTGATTCGATTGGTTTCCCAAGTGGTGTGTATTTTTGTTTGTTACCCTGTGAGACTTGTATTGGTGGTGATTGATCTTTGAGATGCGGGGGTTGGATTTGTTGATGTTGTCGATCTTGATATCTAACTTCTTGACATTGGAGATATTGTTCTTGATGTGGTTGTGGAAACAACTCAATGCTTTGATGACATGGTTTACCCAATGGAAGAGTGTATTGATTTTGGAGTGAAGATGTTTCTTGGTGCAATGAGTTAATTATTTTGGCAAGTGAAGAAATTTGATCTCACAAAATTTGATCTTGATTTTTATTTTGACTCCCTTGATATAGTTGATTCTTTTGTTCAAGAAGATTAGGAATGTGTACTTGTGGTGTATGCATGGGATCATGGACAAATTGATTTTTGACAATGTTTTGATTTTGGATGATGCTTAGATTTGGCATTATAGGTTGAAATTGAACATTGTTTTGGTTGGAAATCCCATTGCTTTGATTTTGGTAACTTTTATTTTGCATGGTGTTACCTTGACTTGGATCAATATATGGAGTCATTAATATCTTGTTTGGAATTTGAAAAAAAATTGTATGATTTGTAAATATGTCTATCCCAAAGTTTACCAAGTATGGATTTGAAATGTTCATGTTTTGAAAACCTGTACTTGGCATGTATGGATTTGGTGGGATGATGTTGTTTTGTGGAAGACTCATGCATTGGGTGTTTGGTTGATAGATTTGTAGGTTTGAATTTAAATATACCATCAGGAAAGGTGTTCCAAACTTTTGACTGGGCATACTCACATTTGTTGTACCATCAAGGTTTGTAGGAGATAATGATCCCATGCATGAATTGTATAAATGTGAATTTTGATAATCAATTGACATTGTAAGGATTTGATAGTTTGGTTGACTTGGATTATTGATGATGTATGGATAAAATTTATATTCCATGCTCTTCTTGTGTTTTGACCTTGTTGTGAAAGTGACCTCTAAGGTGTTTAGGACCAATGATGAGATGAAGGATGAAAGGGGTGAATGATATGGGTGTTTCAACTATCGAGAACTTTGGATCAATGCTAGAACTAGGGTTTGATTTTGATTGGTTTGATTGTATAATGAACTTGTAAATGTAGAACCTCAATCCTAATACCTGCAAAACACAATAAATAAACACATTAGAAGATCGTATGCAAGTAAGAATTAAGATTCCCCATGAAATCCATTAACAATGCTCAAACTAGGAAATAAAATGAAGAATGCAATAAGAAAGAAATGAAATCCTAATTAAACATGCAAAATATTGATCCCATGTGGGAATTGGTGCCAATTTGATGTGAAAATTGGCCCTTTCCCAACTCCTTTGCAAGCCTTGATGAAGATTTGTGGATGATTGAAGATCCTTGATTAAATTTTGGCATAACCTTAATATGAAATGGATAAAATTAGCTCTCAATGTGAAGAGAGTAACTTTGCATGAAGTTGTGAATGAAAAATACAAAGAGAAGCCTTCTATAAATAAAACAAGATGAAAGAATGAGAAAAATGGATGAATGTGAGATCATTCAACATCCAATGGGAAAGCACCACTTGTCAAGATGTGAATGGAGTAAGCTTGAGCACATTTTGGAGAATGTGCAAAGAGGGGGGAGATCCAAATTCAAAAGATGGATTGAAGGATGAGGTAAAAGGGGTTTAAATGCCAAGTGGGAGACATGTAAGAGACAATGTAAGAGGAGTTAATGCCATGTTGGAGGATAAGACATGTGGGAGGGAAAATTCAAATTTGAAGAATATTCCATCTTGATGCCCTTTTTGAATGAAAATAGATGATTTATAAATCAATTTAATTGATTTTCATGTGCAAGTTGCAAAATCTAGAGGATTTGATGGATTAAGACTATGATTAAAAAGGATTTGATTAATTTAAAGGAGATTAGTTGATTTGACCATTTGATTTAGATTTTTGGATTTAAATAAATCAAAATGATAGGAATAATGATTTTAGACTTAATTAATTAAGATTTGTTTTATTTAATTAAAGAGGATGGTGTTAGCTTTAAATCAAATAAAGATTAGTTTATTTAATTTAAATGAGATGACTTTAGATATTAATTAAATAAAATGAATTATTTAATTAAAAGAAGGACTATATGATTAATTAAACAAAGTGATTTATTTAATTAATAGGAGATGATGACTTAATCAGATAAAAAATGATTTACTTAATTAAGAGATGAAATGTGATGAATTTAATTAAATAAAGATTATTTAATTAAATGATTAGCAGAGAGATGATTCAAGATGAACTAGTGTTAGTAAAATCAGGATCAGGTACATGTACATTTTACATGTCTACAATCACATTCAAAAAATTATAGGAGTAGAGACATTAATATAGAGAAATGTGGAGCATTTTCTAGATCAGTCTGGAGATAACCAACAACATTGCCAAATTTATGTAATTCACAAACATCTCCTTGATAGTATCAGTGACATGAAATGATAGGAGTGCAACATCCACTAAGTACTAACTTTGAATATGAAACCAAAAGACCATATATTCAACAATAGAGGAATGCAAAGCATTCTCCCAAATAGACTTTAAAGTAGCTTTATAAACCAAAAATACTTGAGAAACTTGTGGAGGCTAGAATTTTCTTCCAACAACATATGCTTCATTAGGAACATCAAAAGAGAGCATAGGAAATACTATAGACCTTTAGAAACATCTCTCTACTATCAACAACACTTCTAATCCTCATCTTAATATATCATTACAAAACCGAATATGCTAACAAAGATCATGCGTAATAATTCTTAAATAAGGACATGACATTCAACTGGTAAACTTTCGAAACTCTTCTTAGATAAGGCATGACATCTAATCATGAACTTTAGTAACTATTCTTAGATAAGGAATGATATCTAACCATGAACTTCAACAACTCTTCTTTAGATAAGGCATGCCATCCAACCATGAGTTGCAACAACACTTCTTTAGATAAGGCATGACATCCATGGCAACCACTTCCAAACATACAATGACCTTCATCAAGTGTTAACATCAAAGACAACCAAGAATCAGTGTTGATATCAATGACAACAACTACCAATAATCTCCTCAAGTTTTGACATTAACAACTTTCAACATAACCACCCTATCTTAAAGTAAATTTATATTAGAAGAGAAACATGGGTTGAAAAATGAATTTTAGTATCAATTTTCCTATCCATATGAAAAACATATTTCCATTACAGTTAGGTTAAATTGAAACAAAATATACATTTGATTATTTTATAGGAAGATTAAACGGTAAACTAAATATTTAACCATTCTAGTGATCCAAAATATCAAGAATAGAAAATAGTTTAAATAGTACTTGAGAACAAGTTTCTATTAAAATAATCTTTTATTTACACCCTTAGAGGAACTATTGCATATTATTCAATTAATATTCTAACTCTTAACAATAAAGAATATTAACAACTTTTCTTTCTTCTAAGATTTCAAAATATATTTATAGCCTCCATTGGACCTTAGATTTTTCACATAGAATTTAGGACTATATCCTTATATCAAAAGATATTTATTAACCTTCCAATTTTTTAAAAATGATTTCATTTATTTAATTCAGTAATTAAATTTATTATATCATGGAGTTTTTGGTAGATACAATGTGGTCTTCACCAAAAAAATGATAATATGAATTAAGAATTATTTATCTTAGTCTTAATAAAAGGCCCACAATGTAGGAGAAGCTAGACGGGGTCATTTAGTTTCTTTTTAAAATTCCTTGCATTTAGATCTGGTATAATTAATTGATATGCTATCATGCGAGAATATAGAGGTCAAGAAGAGAGAACAAGATGGTTTAAACTTGTCATAACCCAAAAGTTTTGAACTTGAAAATTAACTAAAATTAGACTAATTTTTATTTACTAATAAATTAATACAAGTAAGTGAAAATGGTTTTGTTAATTTAGACCATGTGACATAAAGTTGAAATCATATTTGAATTCTACTATCATATCATATTAAATCACCACCTAAGATAGAATTGATATCAATACTGATCCTATAACTTACTAGGCTCATCTCATACATGTTGAAATAGAATGCCTATGATATATATGCCAATAAAATTGTTGTCATCTATTCCAGGATCATATTATTTGTAAAATTTAAGACTTAATTATTTATAATCAAACTAAAATACTAGAAAAACCTTTTAACTTTTGTTAAATAATGTACCCAAAAAATTGCATTTTTCTTATATTTTAATATTGACTAAGTGGTATTGTACATTATCTTGATCAATTATGTCAAATCCTCTTCATTATATAATTTACTAGTTTAATTTTGACCAACATAAACATCCTTTAAAGTGGCAATTTTATTTAATCAATCTTATTTAAATGGACCATCAAACTAATCTATTTCTTCCAACCATTAGATAATACTGTGACAAAGTTTTATATCTAAGGTTAGTCTTTGTCTTTTGTTTATATTGTATTACCAATTACTAATTAATGCATGTAAGATATGTAGGGTCATACTAGACATCCAAACTCCTAAACCTTGTCAAGAGGTTTAGTCACTATGAGTTTTCAAACTATGTGATTAGTCATGTGAAAGCCCCTTATTATAACTAGTGTCAAGATCATGGAACCTATTGTATATATAGAGTTCTATACCCAACACAAAGTTAAGGACATCAAACAATATAAGGCTTCCACAAACCAAGTAGAAGAGGTATGACAATTAAGTCTCAAATGAATGATCATGTTGGAAAGGTATAAATATTGTAGAAAGAAGACTTTACTATCAAGAAGGTAAAGAAAATAGTGCAAAATTATAGACAAAATTATGAGAGATATATGATAGAAAGAGACATAGAAAAATCCTAGGTGGATAATATGAATACGTATGAAAGGATTGTCAAGAAATTTTTTAGGTTTGATATTCTTTGAATTGGAGTCTTTATGAGGTTTGGATTTATAAAGTTGAGTGATAGAGTGAAGATTTTCAAAACTTTCCCAAATTCTTGGTTTGTAGTGAGAACGTATAGTGGTGTGTTAAGATTTGAGGAAGTTGTTAGATCTTTTAAGGTCTCATGATTGTAAAGGCTCACAAAGTCACACTAGAGAATATATATCAATTGTTAAAACCTGAGCATCAAATTATTGAACCTAACCATGAAGGAATAATGAAGTTATTAAAGAAATGAAGACCTTTAAATACCTATTAAAGACCTCATAGTCACAAGGATGAAGTGTCTTAGTAGTGGAAAGAAAAGATAGATAGTTTGAGGCATGGGAGTCTAATAAGTAAAATAATAGAAAAGTATGTGGAATCTTAAGGCAAAGGACTAACACTTTTTTGAAAAACCCGATAGAAATAGTATGAATAAAAAATTAAAAACTATGATAATAGTTGTATTAGCAAGGATAGAGATTGTAATAGGAATGTTGGATATTGCTAAAAGATACACATTATGAATATACAAGGAAAATCATAGTGAAAGAGGGAATTCATGTGAAAAGGAGACCTAATATACTACGAAAATATTCATAATATGTGCTAGAATATCAAAAGATGCATGTAAAATCATAAATAAAGGGACAAAGTATAAACATGATGTCATTTATAAAAAAAATTATGTTTCTAAATTTATTATGTCATGGAGTTTTAAGTGGATACAATGTGGGCCTGACCAAATAAATAATAATATGAATTAAGAATCATTTATCTCAGTCTTAAGAGAAAGCCCATAGTGTAGGAGAAGCTAGAAGGGGTCATTTAGTTTCTTTTCAAAATTCCTTACATTTAGATTATTTCATAAATTCCACATTGAGCCCATTCCCCACCCACCACTATATCAAACAATGGAATTTTTTTTTTCCTAACAAGAATACAAATTGAGTAAAATGTTGGTAGTCATTATAGGATTAAAAATGTGATTAGTGTTATACATATACATCTATCTTGATATCTCAAAGTCTCTACCTTTAGGAGTATGAGAATTGTCAAATTGATTAGTTATCAAATATTGAGGAACAAATTTCTTAAGTTTTCATTTCAATTATTGTGAACTCCTTTTCTCACAAGAACAAAACCTTATCAAAAAATGCCAAATCTTAAAATCTCAAATAACGGTCATAAGGACCCTCCATCCCCTCTTACTTGAGTTCAAATGAATAATCCACCTTATTATATATTTCTATTTAGTTTTTTTTATTTCTCTGAATTATTCCTTATAACATTTGAGACTTAAATTTTAAATCATGACATATATTTTAAATAAATAAATATTTTTATTAATTATTCTAAAAGATATGAATTCTAAATAACTTAATAAAAAAACATATTATCATCCTTATTAACTAAACTAAAAATTCAATTTTAATTTCCAAACTAAAACAAACACTATACCATCTTTACTCAAACACATGACATAAAAAAAAATAATAATAAATCAACAAAAATGACATATACTATTTTATTAAATTGAAATAAAACTAATTTATATTAAAAATATCACAATAACAATAAATTAAACATATTTTCAAACTAATAAATCTTTTTTTTCTGGATTTGATTATGTTTGCATTTTTTCCTGTCAAGGTTTCCTATCACATTCCATTATTCTTATGCTCTCTTTCATCCTAATGATGAATCATGGAGTATATCATGAAGTATGATCTGGTGGAAAAAATTGAAAACACAATCAAATTCAAAAACAAAAAGATTTCTTTCATCTCTCACAGATTTTAACTTGTCGGGGGAGGATCATAGACAAGATTTTAGCGCAACTCCTCTTCTATAAATTGGAACGTCCCACTGTTTTCTGCTGCTCCAACCAGTTCCTTCCATAAAAGGAGAGGAAACGTAGGTGGAATCAGCAAAACTTTAGCCACCGTAACTGTTTCCTATCTATAACGATATATAATATCCATGATCGCTGAAATCCCAAGCATAAAACAACAGAGGAGAGAAAGTTCCGACTGTTTTCGAAGAAGCGATGAATTGTCTAGTGTTAAACGTTGCAGTAGCCCTTGTTTTAGTAACGAGTGGCCATCAGATTGTGTTTGGAGGTGCACAGAAAACAAGTTTGGCCCAGCAAGCGTACGATGCGGCCCAAGCAGTGGTCACTGAAAGCAAGACAGTGTTAGATTTCGTTAGAAATCTAAGCATGAATCCCACGACGAAGGCTTTCGAGACGTGCGTGGGAAATTTCGATGTTGTAAACAACCGGGCGTCTCAGGCAGCAGAGTATTTGCGGGATTTATCTGGAAACATGTACAAAGCTTCTATTGCCTCGGGATATCTTATTAATGCTCAATGGAATGCAAAGCAGTGTGTGAAAGAATTGAACGACATCCCAGAGGGAAAAAACCTCATCCCACTTATCCAATCTCAGTTTGACTCCCTTGCTAAAACTATCGACAACGCTATAAATCTTGCAAACCAGCTTGTAAACCAGCGTGGTACTTAGTGAGTATTATGGAATAAGCTTTCATTTGCTTTCTTAGCTGACATGGGAACGACTGGAATAGATGGGATTACTTCCATCTTTTAATCAATAAAGTATTAATATTTTTATAAATCATTGTTTTTAATGGATTTTTGTGTGCAATTTTGGTTGATGTTTTCAACAATAATTTGGTTTTAATTAATTGTTCTTTAATAAAGATTGGTCTAGTATTTTTATACAAATTAAATGTGATATTGTTATAAAGATTCAACTGTTTGTTTTTTGAGTTGAATTCATTGATCCATGTTTCATGAGTAAAGATTCACAAGAACCTATCTAACCCATTGATCCATGTTTTTTTGAGTATTACTCTTGAAAATACCACCTACTTATTACCTATATTAAATGTGTTTTGTTTTATTTAAATTATAATAAGTTGTCCCATATTATGCGGCCTCTATAGAGTCTCCTCAGCCAAATCTTAAAATCAACATCTCAGTTTCACACAGCAAGTATATTGACTATTAATTTAATCTGGGTCGTTAACATCAAATCAGCCAACTGTTATTTCTAGTTGTTTTTCTCTTTCAAAAGATTTACTACGTCTACCCACTGTTCGAGAAATCATAGGATTGACATGCATTTAATATGACAGTTGAAAGGTAATAAATTCTTCTTACCCATCTCCCTACTGTGTAATGATTGCATATATATTTTTATGCATAGTCCTATCGATATTTTGTGTTCCTTCTATAGTTGTCAGGAAACTCCATTATGGGAACATAGACAACATACTAGTCCACATACCCAAAATTTCCAGTGAATCATTTACATATAAAATAGTCATTTCCAAATTTATTGAGCTCATGTACCCTAATATGATTAGTGTCCCCATCCCCATACCAGTACCAGTACCCTATGTCTCTCGACAACTATGGGACTCAACTTCCTTCCTTATAGATTTGGATTGCTTTTTGAAAATTATAGAAGGCTTTCCTGGATATTTTAGCTACTGTTGAACTGTTTGTTGCATGTTTGAGCTGCTGAAATTTGATATGGAACAGTGAAGACTTTTCAGAGTTATGTTACTACCTCCGTCACTTTATTTTGTTTACTCTTTATAATCTTTTGTGACAGTCAGTTGCTAGAATCCACGACCATTTTCACACACATGTGCAGCTAAAATTTCATTCCTCGCTCATGAATCTGGGATCACTTAATTTGAAATTTAGATAGCAACAAAACTAAATAAAATAAACAGACCAAAAAAAGTAGCAAATCTTTACATACCTAAAGCTACACCGCGAGCATAACATTATCACTGCAAACCCTTCACCACAATATCTGCAACAACAAATGTACACAAAAATTGACATTAATCATTATATTTGAAGAAATCCATTGCATTTAAATCCCAAGAACAAAATTTTAGCTCGATCTTTACAGCTCCAACAAAAAATTGCAAGTAAAACATTGCAAACACAAAATCACAAAATTCCTGGCAATTAGAATCTTGAAATGACAACAAACATACATGGGAAAGAATATAATATCAGACTTATTTTCTTTCTTAAACACATGAAACTTGAGCCATATGTTCTTTCTTAAACCTTGCATTAACTTTAAACAGTAGATATCATGACTTTTACATGAAATTTGCATTTCCTAAGGAAAAAGCAAAGATTTCTTTTGTTTTAGAATTTAAGATAACAATCCTAATGCCAAAAAAATATGGGAAATCCAATTTAGTCACCTCAGGTTAAGCGTGTGTTTATGGTCAATGCCATAAATTTTAAACGAAAATGTATGAAATTTTAAAAAAATAGAAGACTGTAGGAAGTACTCTTCCATTGCTTTAAGCTAGGTGGGTTTAGTTATGGCGAAACCCTTGACAAGTTTTCTCGTCTTGCCAAGTTGGTCGTTTATGAATGCCATTGTTGCATTTTCCAAAATAGACAATGTATGAATAAAAAATGAATGAAACAAGAGTTTCCTTCCTAATGTGTTCACCCTCCCACATTGCAAAGAATAAAGTATACAAGAAACATCAAGTTGCCAATAAATTGTATTTCTACCTCGTCTAAAATACCAATACCATAGATTTTTTTTTTGTCTCTTTCTCCTTACTTAGAGATAAAGGCTGTAAAAGCTTTCAAGTGTGATAAAGTAGAAAATATTCATTGGAAAATTGTGAATTCCCGGGGAGCCCCTCTACACAACAAATTCATTTGTAAGGGAATTAGAGTAGAAATTTTTTTTTCCTATGCTAATCTTCAAAAGAGACATTATGAAAAATTTAAAACTGATGTAACAATTACAAAAAATCTAGAAACACATTCAACAAAAAATAAACAATGAACAAAAGATAAACGTGGGGAAAACCTTTTCAAGTGAAAAACTCCACACTCCAAAGCTTGCTCAATTTATTACAAATCCAACACCAAGATTACATACACTTGCAAATAAAGTCTTTTACATGAGTATAACCAGTAAACAATACTGGAAGAATTCTGGCAGCAATTCGACAGCATAATAGTACCTGCAAAAGCAACACCACAAACTACTCCTCAAACCTTTAATTTATAGACCTCTGGCTATACACGAAACCATCTGTGGTTTACAAAACCATGTACAAAACCTCTCAAGAGGTGTATTGCCCCAAAATGCAAGATTTCGGTCTAAAATTAGGCTCTCACATCCACAATATTCTCCCTAATTTTTGACCCTTAAAGATGTCATAAAATTTGTCATAATATCTCTAAAAATAACCCTTCCATGATATACTACCATATGGTATCTTTTAACAACTGATATTTTTATTTTCAAATCACCAACAATATCCAACAGCTTTAGGAAAATCTTAAATGAATAAATCAAATCTATGGAAATAGCAAGGTTGAAACACCTCATTTCTAACATTCTCCCACTTGTCGAATACCTTGCAAGGGCCAAGGGAAAGATACCATCATGGATCAATTGCTAGGGGCTAAATAGCCCATAGACTCTAAACACCACCTAAATTTTGCTATGCTCATGGGATTAGTTAATGCATTTGCAACATTTACCACTATCTCTACCTTTTCCAGCTTCACCTTTCCATCCTCGACCATATCTCTCACGAAGTGGTACTGAACATCAATGTGTTTGGTCCTAGTATGAAATGTTGGATTCCTTGCAAGGTAGATTGCACTCTCACTATCACAATAAAGTGCAACTACACCCTATTTCAATCCAATATCTAAACACAAATGCTTCAACCAAATGAATTCTTTATAGGCATGAGTAGCTTCCATGTACTTTGCCTCAATAGTGGACAAAGCGACCATGGCTTGTCACTTGCTCATCCAACTAATTGCACCACTATTAAGAGTAAACACATATGCACTGGTGGACCTTCTACTATTGACATCACTAGCCCAATCTGTATCCATAAAACCATGAATAGTCAGAGAATGGTGATCTCCTATACCATGAAACATATAGAGTACTCTATTGTACCCCACAAATATTTGAAGACCCTCTTAACTTCATCCCAATGCACTATTTTGGGATTAGACATAAAATAAAAAAGAACTCCCACTACTTGGGAAATATCTCATCTTGTACAAACCATAACATACATTAAGATTCCAACTGCACCGTGCTCGAGTCTTCCATCTCCCATGGAGATGTAGGACATTGTGAAATAGAGAGCTTCATTCCCAATGCAATAGGAACATAAAATGGTTTACAATCATGAATGCTAAACCTTTGCAAAACATAACAAACATACTTACTCTTTCCAAGCTATAGCTTTCAATTCTCGTGATATCTTCTAATTTCCATCCCAAGTATGTGTTTTTCTACACCAAAATCTTTCATTTCAAATTTCACAAAGAGTTGAGATTTCAATTCTACAATCAAATCTTTTCCTTTCCCAACAAACAACATGCCATCAACATGTAAAGCAATTACCAAGAAATAATCACCATCATATTTAAAATATACACAGTGATCAGATTTAGACTACAAAAATCCCAAACTCAACACATATGTATCAAACTTATAGTACCACATTCTAGGACTTTGTTTAAGGCCATACAAATATTTCCTTAACTTACAAACCAACTTGCTTTTACCTTTTACCACGTAGTGCTCTGGCTATGTCATATAAATTTCTTCCTCCAAATCACCATGAAGGAACATAGTCTTCACATCCATTTGTTCCACCTCTAGAGCATAATCTACTAAAATAGATAATAAAAATTGAATGAATGTCATTTTACCAATAGGAGAAAATATCTCACCGTAATCAATACCCTCAACCTAAGAGTATCCCTTCACAACCAACTATGCCTTATACTTGTATAAGAGCGAATTTTCACCCTAGGTGCAATTCCCCTTTTTTTCTTTATACACTTTAGGAAACTAAAGTTGGAGGCTTAAATTTACTTAAGCGCACTATTGGCGGTCCATGTGGAGCCTATTTTTTGTGTCAGTAGAGACATTTCTATCAGAAATGCCCACACAGTGAGCAAACGACCACGTGGAACTCCTGACAGATTCCTGCAGCTGAGCCAGTAGAGGCATTACTCTTCCCATTGGTAGCAAAGTTATAATGCCTCCTTTGGCCAACCAACCCGAATATGGCCATTTTATTCCTCATTCCTTCATATTCACTCCTTGAACTTTCAATCCAACTCTTCAAAACTCTACCAACTCTTCAAGAGATCAATCCTTCATTCTTGCACTCCCACAAGCTCACTTTCACTCAATTCCAAGCATTCCAAGCATTCCATTGCAGCAATATCACACTCCATCAATTTGGTAGAGCATGTTTGGGACCACACCATTTTCAGTAGAGGCTTGAGTTCCTCTCATTTCTCCCCCAAGCAGCCTTGAGTGCTCTTGGTGGAGGTGGTCACCTTCCCTCTCCTCTCCTCTATCATTTGGTGAGTAGCATAGTATTTTTTGTAGTGATTTTTCTTTCTTTATGTATTTCTTCTTTATCTCATTCTTTTGGCTGCCCATGGCAGTGGAAACACTTAAACGGTGGTCTGACTGAGGTAGGCGATGTAGACATGCAAAATTGACAACATGCCTTCCTCATATTTAACTAATTCATATTCACTCGTCAATTAAATAAATCAAGGTTATTTGATTGATCTCCTAATGTTATCTTCTAATTAAATAAATCACTTTATTTAATTATCTCCTAAAGTCTCTTCATTTAATTAAATCAAATGTATTTAATTAAATGGATAGTGCATCAATTTCCTCCCTTTTGATTTAAATAAATCCAAGCATCTAAGTCAAAAGTGAAAACCACCTAACATCATCTTAATTAATCAAATCTTGATTAATGCTAACTCTAATCCATGTCCCATCCTCTAGCTTTTCCCACTTGCACAATAAATCAATTTATTTGATTTATTATTTCTCCTAATTACTTTCAACATAGCATCTTTGAGGGAATATTCTCCCAATTTCAAATCTCCCTCCAAGTGGACTTGTCCCTTCCAAAAAAGCATTTATGAGCTCCTACATGTCTCTTACATGTCTCTTACACAAGTCAACTTGGAATTTAATTCATCTTTCATCCCCTATAAACATGTCACTTCATCAAATTCAAATTTTGAACTTGCACATGGATCAAAATGTGCTCAACCTTCATCCTATCACATGTTGACAAGTGGCATCTTGTAATTGGTGGATCTTTAGTCCCACATCCTCCATGCTTAGAATTATTTTATCCTTCTGGGCTATAAATAGAGAGTTTCTCTATTGTATTAATCCTCCACAATCTTAGGCAACTTGATCACTTATCATCTTGTTCATCATATCATCTAGGAGCTTATCAAAATGGGTTGGGAAAGGGTGTCTTTTCACATGAAAGTAGCACCAATCTCCCAATAAGATCAAGTGTTTGCTTTTTTTTAGAATAGGAATAGTTATCTTTGTTTGGATTTGCTCAATTATTTCATCTTTTTCCTTATTCTTTAACAATACAAATGTATTTTATGGGGAATTCTTATTCTAACCTTGCATTTTGATCTAATAATGTTGTTTGCTTTGTTCATGCAAGTTTGGAAATGGGGTTCACATTATGGCGCCCACTGTGGGGCTTGAAAGTAGCCTTCATTAGCATCCATTTCATTTTTATTTAACCTTACTATGATATTCTAACAAATATATTTTTTTTTGTGTCTATTTAAATATTGGTTAATGCATTTGGAAATTCAAGTTTGTCTATAGTGAATATTGAATATCATCATTGAATATATATTGAAATTCATCAGTATTAATGTTTTTACGTTAATGAATTTCTTTACATTTAGATCTAATGCTCATTAACCATATCACCCATCTATGAATGCTGTAAAATCTTTATTTATTTCCATTTAATGGAAGAATATGTTTCTAGATTCTTTGATCTATTGAGCACTTTGTGACTATATTCTTACTGTCAAAATCTATGATCGTGAACAATCTTTCATCATCTATTTATTGCTATGATCTCCATTACTTTTGCCAGCTGAGATTGTACCCTATCTTGGCTACTTACTTTTTTCAACACCATACCTATAAGTAGGCACTGACCAGCCATTTAGGTTTGAAGTTGTCACCATTAGCGCTCAAGTCTTCTTCCATCATTACACCTATTCCTATGACTTGTATGTTCATTAGTCATCGCCTAAGCGTATGGTTTTCATTCTGTCCTTGAGATTGAATCTCTTACTTTAGATATATGGTAGGCATCAAAAGTACATCACAATTGCTTAAAACTAAGGTGTTCATCTTCAAATACAGGGGTTTCTAATTATGTTCTACTTAGCCTTGTAATTTTTCTACATAAAAAATCATTTCCCCCATCTAAAACACGGTTGCTTTCATTCGTGTACTTTCATTAGACTCTGATACATGTGATGAATGTGGTCACCTCTGAGGTGAATGAATAGTAAAGAAAATACTTTTACTTTTCTTCTTGCTTATATAGGCTGCCTCATTCTTCTAACATTTTTTGATAGAGAGGATGAGACATTTGCGCATCTATCCCCATTAAGGCATTTAACTTGAGTGGTTAAGAAGTTATTTCTGGAGGATCATAATCAGCTAGGCACAATCGAGTGTCCTCTAATGTATTTATTTCTTGCAGGAAAACTTCGCTGGTACATTAACATACTAGCAAAACGATATGATTCAAGCTTGCTGGTTGTTCACATCTTCATTTATTATTAAGCATACAAAACTGTGTGGAAGGGACATGGTATATGTGAAGGTAGTCAGTCAAAAGCATTTATAAAGATTTCTTGAAGAGGATGGTGTAGCAATGGGGATGAATCCAAAAGAATAACAAGCAGATTTAAATTGGAGAAATGGGGATTAAACTTGAAAAAGCATTTTTTTAATGCTTATTGAAATAAGTCTAGAGCTTCCATCTACTTCTTTTGTTTTATGTTTTTGAACTCACTTCAATTTGGGTTTAAAATCAATCACTGATTTGATCTTTTCAAAGTTGGGCTAAAACTAAACATTAGACACTTACTAGAACTTTTATTTGGTCTAAAATTTGACAAACAAATCTCACACTTCGATTTCATGCCTAAAAAGAATCAAATCATTGCTTTGCGGACTTAAAATTAAGAAGTGCTTCTATGTTTTGTAATTACTCACCCAAAGTAATACCATCAAAAGGACGTATGTGCTTCTCTTGTGCCTCACGATCTTGAGAATCAAAAGGCCTTTGGTGATCTTAAATTGATAAAGTGATTTCCTCCACACTTCATTTTGGTCTAAAATCGAACAAAACATCTTGAAGTGTGAGTAAACCTATCGTGGTATTCTCTCTTTGTTTCTCAACAAAGATCAATTGAGTTACAAATATGTTTGCTTGCTTTTGTTTATCTTAGAGGGCCCACCTTGTGGGAAAAGTACTCACCCAAGGGAATGACTCAACTGGTAACACTCTAAATCCAAGAGTATTTCCAACTAGGATATAAAATTGGGTACTGGAACAAAGGCCAGTATCACGCAGTTAGCTCCAATGAGAAGCACAACAATGGTCTTGCACCACATGGATCAATCCCTATGAACAGAAAGTTTGAACTAAAACCCTTGTCTTGAAATGGCCAATATCCTTGATCTATTTGTTGGTACAAGAACGATCATTCTTAAGCCATCCCACACTTTTATGGCTCTTAGTAGAAATGAAAAGCATGCCATGGGAGATTCATGGGTGTTGATGCTTGGCTGACCTGAGAAGTGAGTACACTATAAGGGGGAAGCTTGTGTGGTCAAGCATCTAACCATTCGCTAAGAGTAGGCATAGATGGATTCATCCAAGTGAGAGCTCAACAAACATAGTCTTCATAGCCATAGAGTTGTACTTGTTCTTGGTTACAAAACACTTTGCTTGTTCGTAAAATTGAAAAAAAAACATTTAAAATTTCATCAAAACTTCAAACCCTTTAAACAAATATCTTTGAAAAATTCACATGCTATTGCTTTCCCTTGGGATTCTCATCCTTAGAGGCTTCTAAGCATTGGGATTTCATCTCAATTTTCTCCTGCTAAAGTCAACATTAGGTAACCTTTTCCTTGATTCCCTTGATTTCCACATAATACATTTTGTGGGATGAAAGTGAATTAGGACATTGGACATCTAGTTTCAAAAGATAATCAAGAATTGTTTGTGGTAAAAAGAACTCATTAAGCAAAGCTAAGAAACAACTGGACCCCACACATGTGCTTGACATCTTTCAGTCATATGGTTTTCATGAAAACATTGGTCTTTTGGTTTTGAACTACTCTTAGAAAAAATGAATGTTCTTCATTATCTTGGTCTATTAAACAAGTCCTTCTTAGGTTCATTTAGGATCAAAATCAAACACTTCATCCATCCCACCAAACAACTTTAGAGATTTGGAAACATCACTGTCTAGACTTGGGTACATCCTTAAACCAAATCAAAATCAAAAATCATTTGTTTTAGTTAGGTGTGTTTAAATGCATACTTTCTGCTACATTTAATTAAATTAGCAATCCTTTGAACAAATTCATCCTAAGATCACATCTAAATCTTAGGGTTTACAAGTTCATTATCCAAATCAAACCTTTCAAAATCAAACCCTAAAGTCTAGCATTGATCCAAGGTTCCTAAAAAAGTTTGACACTCATATCACACCTTTTCATCCTTCATCTCATCATTGGTCCTAAACACCTTAGAGGTCACTTTTGCAACAAGATAAAACACAAGAAGAACATGGAATATAAACTTGATCCATACATCATGAGTAATCCAAACCAACCAAACTATCAAAGCCTTACAATGCCAATTGATTTTCAACAAGTTCACATTTATACAATCTGTATATGGGATCATTATCTCCTACAATCCTCGATGGTACATCAAATGTGAGTATGCCCAATCCAAATTTTGGAACACCTTTCTGATGGTAGATTTAAATCCGAGTCCAAACCTACAAATCTATCAACCAAACACCCAATGCATGAGTCTTCCACAAATGAACAACATTATCCCATCAAATCCATACATGCAAAATGTGAATATACCAAGTACAAGTTTTCCAAACATGAAAATTTCAAATCCACAATTGGTAAACTTTGGGATAGATATGCTCGCAAAACATACAAATGTTATACAAAGTCCAAACAAGATGATAACGACTCCATGTATTGATCCAAGTCAGGGTAACACCATGCAAAATCAAAGTTACCTAAATCGAGGCAATGTAATTCTCAACCACAACAATGTTCAATTTAAACCTATAATGCCAAATCCAAACATCATCCCAAATCATAACATTGTCCAAAATCAATTTATCGATGATCCCATGCGAACACCACAAGTACACATTCCAAATCTGGTTGAAAAAATGGATCAACTATATCAAGGGAGTCAAAATCAAAATTAGGATCAAAATTTGATAGATCAATTTGCTTCACTTTCCAAACTAATTGACTTATTGAGCCAAGAGACATCTTGAATCCAAAATCAATACACTCTACCATTGGTTGAACCATGTCATCAAAGCATTGATTTGTGTCCACAACCACATCAAGAACAATATCTCCAATGTCAAGAAGTCGGATATCAATATCAACCACATCAACAAATCCAACCCCCACATCTCGAAGATCAATCACCACATCTCAAAGATCAATCACTACAAGGTTAATTCAATGTGAAAATCTCACAAGGGAACAAAAATAAATACACAACACTTGGAAAACCAATCGAATTAGTCCTGCAACAATTGGTACAAGAAAATCTCATCAAACCCCCCGTCTATGGGAACTATCAAGAACCCCTAGTTAAACCACCAAGGTATAACAAGGAACACCATTGTGATTTTCACAAAGCAAAGGGACAAGAGACATGCAACATCAAGTTGTATTCAACTCAAAAATATCATCTAAGGCCTCATTGATAAAAAGATAATCACTATTGGGAATAACAATGAAGATTCAACCATTGATGATAGCATTAACAATCTCCCTACCACAATTGTTGAAAACAATGATCAAGATCTATCCATAGATGAAGATGTTTCTACCTCATCCAATGATCAAAACAACATACATCAAGGGTCACTTTTCAATTATGATCAAAATCCACCAACAATACCCAACAATGATCCAATTCAAGAAATTTCAACATCACTTGATCCTATGGTTGAGGACATTGAAAATATCTCTACCACAATTGTTGAAAACAATGTTCAATATCTCTCCATTAAGGAGCACATTGAAGGTGTTTCTACGCCATCTGATGATCAACTCACCATACATCAAGAACCACTTTTTAGTGATCTATTTCAAGGAGTGTTAGAGTTATTTGATCCTATTGACATAATCCATGATCCATCAACCAATGATCATGTTGAAAATGTCTCTACATCATCCAATGAGTTAGAGGACATATCTCAATAATTTATTCCAAAGCAAGATCAACATCTTCCACCAAAGTCTAGCAATGTCCCTTTCCAAGACATATTGACATCCTTTGACCTCATGGTTATAGATACTGAAGGAATCCTCAACTCAACACTTGATCCAAATTCACTCAAATATCAAGAGGATATTTAACCACTTCCCATGCCTAATGAAGATATCAAAGAACCCTTTATAAGCAGTCCATCCTTTGAAACTGACCCATGTCAAGAATTTGGTCCAAAGCATGTCGAAAGCAATTCTGAAATCATTCAAGATCAAGAGTTTGTATCTCCAAGGTACTACAATGGTCTAATGGATACTCTCCTATCTAAACAAGATGATCATATCCGCATGGCACATATTCCTCCATCTACCCATGAGATGCTTTCTTTGGATGGACATGTAGATGATCTACATTCTGAACAAGATTCCTTTACTCCTAATATTGTTACACAAAAAGAATAGGTTATTGGTTCCTACAGTCAAACAGAGTTGTCAACATCAAGATCAGATATATCCCAAATTCAGACTGAAGACATCATGAATAAAGATATCCAAAATTATCCACTCAAGGAAACAAGTCAGATAGTACAGGATATTCCAAAGTCAGCAAAGCAACAAATTGAAATAGCATCATTTGTAGGGGTCATTTATCAGAGAGTGCTTACTAAAAAAGACATCTCAAAATAGGAAGAACCAAGGAAAAAAGGTGCCACTACCACCATACTAGGTGCAACTATGTATCAGTCAAACGTCAACATAGGGAGCATGAAGAGTCCTTATGATGAAACCGATGTAAGTATTACAACTAGCCATGTCATGAATCTTCATCCACCCATCACCCCATCCACGAATTGGGACCAACATCAAAAGAAGGTTTTGAATCAAAGCACAAATAATGTTATCAAATCAAAAGAAGCTAAGAAGCATAATGGACAAATCAAATACACCTGGATACCAAAGAATACAAAGAAATATTATCCCTATCAAACTCCATTAGTCAAAGAAACTATGGGGAAAAATAAGAAAGGAAAAAGTATCCATCAAAGATGTCCACAAAAGAAAAAGTAAGCTTCTCAAGTAGTGTACAAAGTATATCAAGCAGTTGGTCCTAATTCCACACACACTTTCATATCCACCCATCATTGCTCATCTTTCCAAGTTTGGAGAGTCAAAAGTTCCAAACTATCAACCAATCCATTTTTTATTCCTAAACACACTCCATCCATGCCTCCATGCATGATATCCAATTCTCACATTGACCATGTATTGGCAAGAACCCTTCATCATAAGGATTCAAAAGACACTCTATTGTGATGTGCGCACAAAGACAAAGTTAACTATAGTATCGATGAAGTAGATCAAGAATCTCAAAAGTTGTATTCAAGTGCACGTATCTTGGCAAAACAACTTCTTTAGGAAGGAGGATATCGATGGCACATTATGATAGAAGAATCTACATCAACACCACAAGTTGGTTTGACATGAGCTTAAAATATTTTAGAAAAACCAAAAACATAAAAAAATATGAAAATCCAAAAAAATCAAAAAATCATGAAAACAGTAAAGATAAAAATTGGCCTCTAGTGAAAACCACTATGGTGGTGCTTTGGGAAAGACCATGATGAGAACCTGGAAAACATGCATCATGTGTGGAATTGAGCATCTACGTGTGCCAGTTCAAGTGAAAGCATCTTATTCCATCCATAATAAATCTAGCATTCCATCCATCTCAGCCATAATAAATCCATTCATCCATGAACCATTTATTGAATCCATTTTCATCCATCTCCATCCATCATCCAAGTTATCTTGATCTTGATAAAAGTTTTGGGCACACTCTGCACTTGCTTATGGTAAACATCTTGACATGGGTCATTTTCATTAATCCTATCCTACCCAGTGTTATTTGAGCCATGAAACATTAACCAAATGGGCATTCTTTATCTGAACACCTTATCTTATCTCAAGATAACCCATATCCATCCATCCACACACTTATCTAGGAATCCACCCATGGCATTTCATACATTGTTAGAAACTAGGGGCAGATATTTACATCTTGGTTCAGGAATAAATCTTGACATATATCCTCCAACGTATGTGGTGATCTAAACATTGGAAAATCTAAAATCAAATTGGTCAAGCATTTTTAATCCAGAATCCAAATCACTAGCCCATGGCATATTTTGATGAGAAGATGTTCCTTATCAAGTTTTATCTTCAATTGAACAAACAATCACTATCAGTCACATCTAGTTTGTAGGTCAACATCACATCAAATCATTCAAAAAAAATTTTGTGCCAAAATCAATCTTCAAAATCCTGATCAATCAAATCCAGTCAATCTATCATAATCTCGGGATATCCTTCCTAGTCCTTGTGTTGCTTAACACTATCCTTGCATTGTTGTGGATCCTCAACAATGTTATCATCATCAAATCCAGTCAATCCATCATCATCTCAGGATATCGTTCCCAGTCCTTGTGTTGCTTAACACTATTCTTGCATTGTTGTGGATTAAGAGTAGGCGTAGCTAGATTCAGGTTTGCTGAGTAACTAAGGGACCATACGGTCCTCGTTACCCTCACATTACATATCCTAAACATTGCACTTAGCTGAGGTAAGTTAGGGAAGCCTCTCGCATCTTGACCCTCCATGACTTGGGGTCTTGCATGCAATGGTTCCCCTCTCTTACATTTTTGGTGAACTCGACATGAACCATTTTGGTTCCATTCTTGCAATACTGACAGTCCCTTTCCTAATATTCAAGGAGAGTTTTAGGTCTTAGTGTTGTAAGGATATTGCTTTGCAACCTGACCTATGATGCCTGGGTGGCGTAGTTGGAAGGTTCCAAAGGTATTGCACAATGAAACCTTATTTGGGTCACTGTCTTATCCAATAACCCTTGGGGATTTGGTGAAGGCATTGTCTAGTGTGTGTAATGGCCTCATTTTTTCATCAACCCATCCCCTCTGTGCAGCCTATGGATAGTAATGTTGGCATTACCTTTAGTTTGCAAGACCTGTCAATGGGTTCAGCACGGAACCATCTCCTCTTTACATTCCTGCATAGATCAATGGGAACATCGTAGTAGGTGTTCTCATTGACCCGACATCACAAGTGAATATAATAAAAAAGGAGATTATGCCAATTAAATTTTTATATAAGGATGGATATGATGCTCCCATGAGTTTCATTCACACACATGATGGGCTTTCTGTACCCCCCTTGGGTAGCATTTCCCTATCGGTCTTAGTCAGGCCTAAGTCCGTAAACCTCTTGTTTGATATCATCCTTGGGTCTGAACTCTTCCATGTAAAGTTGGGTATTTGTTGGTTGGTAGTGATGAATGCAGTACCCTCCATTGTGTATAAATGTTTGAAATTTATCCATGGATTTTGTGTGCATGTGATCCACGACACCAGTTATTGAATGCCAGTTACATGTGGTAGCTACTCCTTATATCACCTATGGCCCATGCCTGTGGGTCCCCTTTTGCCTAGGACAAACCTTTCGCATAAGACATATTAGAACTATAAGAAATGACGGCTAAGGCTAAAGGTGAGGTATCCTCCCTCACCCTATGCTATTTCACATAGGGCTTGCTTGAAGGCTAAAAAAGAAGCTGCTAAGGCTTGAAAGAAGAAAGAAGAGAAGCAGTCCTGTGATCCTCCTTCCTCTTCTACTGCCTAGTCGGATGATTCTTGTCACTCAACTGTGGTACCATCGGGTTCTACTCCTCGTTTGTGGGAGAACCCTTTGGTACCTGCTTGGTGAAAGCCTAAGCGTCCTGCATTCAAGCTTCCTATTATACCAACGGAGCCTAGAGCCTTTTGATATGAGAGGAAGAAGATCCTTCGAGGAGATTCCTTCTTGTCTCAACCGCCATCACCTCCTACTGCTCCTACTCCTAGGGAAGTGAGAAAAAAGAGGCCCACTACCGAGGCTCTCAAGTCAACTACTCTTGTCACTCCCCTTTCTCCTGTACAGGAACCCGTTCCTCCACCCGAGATGACCATAATGGACATTCCTATGGTTGAGCAGGAAACTCCCATCCCTTTACAAGCTCCAGCTTCCAACTCCAAGAGCCATAGAAATTGCCTTCCACATGAGCGCAAGCATTGTTGAAAGGCTCTCCTGGCCGAGCAGGCCACCTCACAATAAAAGAAGGAACAAACACTCCTATTTTAGGATCTCCTGTAGCATCTCCTTCAACCCTACTATTTCTCTTTAGCTTGATCCACTCCTAGCTTCCGTGGTGAGCACAAACACACTTAACCCTAAATCTGTACAGGTGTTTATCACTCCTTCAGTAGAGCCACCTTTGCTAAGGTCTGTCCCAAATATTCAACCCTTCCCAAAACCCGTGGATATGGTTAACACTTCAGTCATATCTACTACAGTTCTTTCCTCCTCCTCCTCTGCACCTTTGGCTTCGTCTATGGGGAGTTCATCTCCTTTAATGAATAAAGAGGTGCAAGATGCTCCTTCTGGAAATGAAGGATGTAAAAGGAGTCCACCTTCTTCATGAGGTGGCCCCATGATGATTTGTTTTGTCCTTGTGATAGAACTAGTCCCATCTTCCCCTAAGTTCATCATCACTCCTCAGTCATTCGACGAGCCTAGCAGTCAATCTCAGGCACAACCTACACCATTCACTAAGAATAGGCATGATGCTCCCACAGGCTGCATGTTTAATTCTATGGATGAAGTCATGGCCCTATTGGTGATCTTCACAAAATCACTAACCTTGACTCCACAAGAGCTCGGCGGAGAGGACCTCGAGGATGCCTCTTCCTTGGCCCTTGTTGTGAGAGGCTTGGACACTCCTCCTCTTAACATTCCACCCTTAAAGGCTATTCCTCCTTCCCCTTATGAAGATCTATATTAGGAAGCAAAAGGCCTCTTGGTTGATCAATGTTAGGAGGAGACCCCTTTTCTTGATCTTCTGTATGTGTTTTGTGATGTGCTCCCCCGTACTCATACTATGTGTGCCTAGATGGCCCTCATCACCCTTGTTGGTGCTTGGATACATGCATGTATTTTATGTCATAAAGCTTCTTCTATTTGTACCATCATTATTTCATATTTGTGATTGATTTTTGATAAATTGGGGACGATGTAAAGCATTGGGGGCATTTAGGCTTCCCTTCCATGTTGACCCAATTTTTTATTTTTACTTTGTCTTCCATGCATTCTTATTTAAGATAGTGACTCCAACTTATCTCTAAATATAATATTTAAATAGGTATATTTAATATTTTAACTTATTTAAGATAAAACAACAATAAATATTTATTATGTCAATAGAGTAAATTTACAATGGCAACGCAACATATAGTGGTTAGAAAATCTATGAAAGAAAATTAAAAATCTACAATTTTTTATTTTACCATCTATATAAAAACAAATCCTACAAAATTATCTATCTATTTTACTTAAGAAAAAATATTTAATATAGTGACTCCAACTTATCTCTAAATATAATATTTAAATAGGTATATTTAATATTTTAACTTATTTAAGATAAAACAACAATAAATATTTATTACATCAATAAAGTAACTTTACAATGGCAACACAACATATAGTGGTTAGCAAATTTGTGAAAGAAAATTAAAAATCTACAATTTTTTATTTTACCATCTATATAAATAAAATCCTACAAAATTATCTATCTGTTTTACTTAAGAAAAAATATTTAATATAGTGACTCCAACTTATCTCTAAATATAATATTTAAATAGTACCTAAACCGTCAAGGAAGCAGTACTCGGTCTGGTGTACCCAAAGGTATAAGAGATGTGAAGGACTCCATAGCTGCTCAGAACTATGAAGTTGGAACAAAGTGTCTTATAGGCTTGTGGACCTGCAAGGAGGCAACCCCCAAGATCTCTCACATGGAGGAAGCCCAAAGGAAGCATAATCTGCAGAGTCAGGAAGCGAAAACACATCTACCCATAGATAAAACATGTCAAAAGCAGCGACATTTCTACCTACTGATAGAGCATGTCCAAAGTAGTGACACATCAACCCATAGATAGAACATGTGAAAAAGTGGTGACAAGTCTACTCGTAGATAGAGCGTGTCAAAAGCGGTGACACATCTAGGTCTGTAGATAGAGCATGTCTAAAGTGGTGACACTTCTACCCATAGATAGAAAATTTCAAAAAGTGGCGACATGTCTAACCACAGATAGAGTGTTTCAAAAGAGAGAACATGTCTACCCTTAGATAGAGCATGTCTAAAAGTGGCTAGTCACGCAGACCAAAAAACTTTCAAAGGGGTCCCTCAAGAACCCTTCAAAAGGAGAGGGGTCCACTCAAGGAACGCACTGTCTGAAAGGTGAGGTCTAGTCAAGCCTCCCCTAAGCTAGACATAAAAGAGTGAATGGAATGAGGCTAGTCCAGCTACCCCCAGGCTAAACATGAAAAAGTCCATTTGTTAATGGTATATATTTTGGCTATGTGTTATGCACTTCCTTGATGAAGTATTTTTCTCCTGTTTGATCTATGGTGGTTGTTAATGACATGACAGTATGAAGGAAGTGTATGAAAGTATTGTTGGATATTACTGGAATATCCCCATGTGATCCACATGTTGCTAACTAGATGCTTTGGTGTTGCATTGTGTCTTGAGTTGGCTTTCTAGGTCATTTGTGGATATTTAGATGACAATGCTTATTCTTTTGCTTACATCTCGTGCTTGGGGTTCTGAACTAGCAATTGAAGATGTGTTAAGTTATATTTGGGTGGATTGACCTATCTTTGTTAGAACTACCTTGAGTAAATTCAATTGAATGTATGTTTTTGGGCCTACTGGTTATGAGCTTCAAAGTTTCATCTACATGTTTCCTTGATGTCGAGTTAGGTTGATATGCACTAGCATGTGAATTATTTTGGGTCACACTAGAGGATGTAATCAGTTTTTCTTTTGGTCCTCTCCATCTTTAGGATAAGACCCCATTATGTGTTCATGGCCAACTTGTTGAATTCATTTTTTATCTTCTTCCTAGCCAACCTAATTGAAGTTTTGAAAAATGGTAGTGGATATAAATGCAAGATCATTCTGGATGCAACAGAATGAAGAAGTGTACAAGTGCAAAAAAGCAAGTGTATGGAATGTATTGAATATCTAGCAGAGTTAGTTCTATAGTGTGAAGAGGAAAGATAGAATCAGATGTGATATAATGCCTCAGTCTATAGAGTGTTACACTAACAAGCATTGTAATTATGATGTAAATATGTTATATCCAACTCTAAGATAGTGAATCACATCAAGTCATTGTATATTGCACCTACAATTGGGTTTTCTTTAGTTTTGTAAGTCCTTTGTATCTTGCGCTGAGGTAGTGAGCCTTGGTTTACAAGTCCTTTTTGGAATTTATCCTTTATAATGTGGGTTAACTCTCACTATGGTTTTTCCCTCATTGGGTTTTCCATGTAAATCTAGTGTCTCATTTTGCAGGGATGTGTTCTCTACTTCTTTCTCATTGTTGTTGATTTGACTAAGGATAACATTTTCTATATCTTTCATTATTGTAGGTTGTTGATCTTGCTAAAAGTTTAACTACTATAAACCTGCAAGCTTAAACTTTATCTCATATATCAGCATGATGTTAGTTCATAGCAAGCAAATAGAGTGATGTCCTTATGAAATAATTCAACATGTCTAAGATTGAAAACAAAATAGAAAAGTAAACTAATTGAAAACATGAAACACATTGAATACCTATTCCATAGTGTATTGGTGTCACTTTGTTGTGAAAAGTGACCCTTTCCCAACCCTTGACAAGCTCAATGATAAAATGGCTTGAAGATGAAGTGGAAAAAATTAGCTCTCAATGTGAAGAGAGTAACTTTGCATGAATTGTGAATGATCAAATGCAAAGGATGAGCTCTCTATTTATAGGAGAGAATGATGGAGAGACATGCAAAATGGTCGAATGTGGGACAAAGATTCAATCAATAGGAAGGAGCCACTTGTAACCATGTGAATGGGCCAAGGGTGTGCAAGTTGTCGTGAATGTGCCAATAAATGACATTAGGTGGCCTTTTCAAATTTCAAATTTGGCTTGTTGGAGGGAGAAGAAGGGGTCTTAAATGCTTAGTGGGGGACATGTAAGAAGATAATTAATGCTATGTTGGAAGAAACAAGTCCACTTGATTTGAATTAAAATTTGAGAGAATATTCTCTATTATGCCATGTTGATGGAAATTAGAAGTTTTAATAAATAAATTAAATGATTTATTTGTGCAAGTGGGAAAATCTAGAGAATGTGACACATGAGTTTAGATTAAATTAATCAGGATTAGATTAATTTAATAAGGGATTAGATGATTTGAATTTTTGACTTAGATTTATGGATTAAACTAAATCAGAAGGAGATGAAAAATGATAAAGATTTAGTTAAATAAATATCTGATTTATTTAGCTAAAGGGGATGATTAAAGATGAATTTATTTAATTTGAATGGAGGACTTTAGAGATTGAATTTAGTGAACTTGATTTATTTGATGAATGGATGAATATGGCATAATTAAATGCATAATGATAATTTTGCATGTCTACATTTTTCCCCTTTTTGAAGTAATGTACTTGCTATGTTGGTTCAAAGAATAAACTTGTTGTGATTAAGGTTCAAAAAATTTCCAATTTTTTCGAATGCTTCAATAGAAAGAAGTACATTGGTACATTTTCCCCTTGATAGATCAAACAAAAATATTTGATTTGAGGGTTGATCTCATGATAAAGAGGTTCAAGATGGGTGTATGGATGGTTATGATAATGATGCAAATGAGATGGTTTTAAGATGCTTAGAATAACCAATCTATACTATCCTAAACAACTTAAATGATGATATAATGTAGAGATAGATGAGATGGATGATGTGATATGCTATGATAGAAGAAAGTAAGAGATTACAACAAGACATGAGTTGATGATGGTGAGAGATGGATGATTTTCTTATCAAGAATTAGGACTTTAAAAGGGCCACCTACCTTATGTTTGATAACACACATAAGCACGATGCATCAAGGTATAAAGAACTAGGATTTCATTCCACTTAGTGTGATGGAATTTGACTCAACAATTAGATAGGATTACTCTTGTTCATAGGTTTGACATATGAAATCTCATTTAAAATGTAGTTTAGATATTTCAAACATCTCAGACCAAAACATAGAAAACCAAGCCTTCCTGTGTAGTCAACAAGATACCTAAAACATCCTCCCTACACCCAAATAAAACACGCATGATCAAGGTTATATTACAAGAATATCCATCAAGCGTAGGAGATAAAAAGATAATGATCGTTTCTCCATTCCTATCTCTTTAAATCCCTTTGTTTGGACATCATTGAGAGGTTATTGGAATGAGCACAAAGAGATAAGTCAAAAGACATAGATAAAGTAAACAAACAAGGTAATGTTCTTCAATACCGCTAACCAAAAGGAAATATGTTCTTAAGGATAAGAACTTAAACTATTGCCAAAAGATAATGCCCATTGTAGGAAGGATACATCCTAGGACATGTTAGTGGATGGCGACACGTCATTCCATTTATCAGAAGTGTTCTTTTGGATAAATAATGCCCATTGTAGGAAGGATACATCCTAGGAAATGATGTTATCAGATGATTGATATGAGATAGATTGGATGATAGGCTATCGACACAAAGAGTTGACTAACTTGTTTATGTACTAACCTAAACTTGAGACCTTGATGTTTTGAGTTTTCACTTTTAACCTGCTAGACTTGTTTCCAACTATTTTACCAAAGGTTGAGGATGACGATCGTTTATTATGGGTGATGCTTATTGAGGGTGAAAGCGAAATGGGATGGATGGATTTTTTCAAATATTTGGATGTTTTTGAAGTTTTTAAAATATTTTGAGGTTGTTTTTGGTATTTTTGAGATTTTACAAATGTTTTGCTTTTCAAAATTTCAAATTTTTTGGGGTTTTTTGAGATTTTGAGCAAGAGACTAACCTAAAGACCTATCCTAGGGGCCTAGGGGGCTAATCAATAGATTAGCCTTGCCTATGTTAGTACATGCGAGAGACCACATAGTTCAACCGACAACTTGATCGATTACAAAATGAAGATATACATGATGAAATGTCAGTTTATTATGATGGACTCCTAAAGGACTAATAAGTGTCTTTGAGGGGATGATCAAAGATCAACCTTGCCTATGTTCAAGGCTCAGACCATAGTTCGATAAGATGACTTTGATTTTGACTTTTGACCTAATTTTGACCTCTTTGATCATGTTTTGAATGTTTTGGGTTTTTTCTAGTCTTGGGATGTTTTTGGATTTTATGATTTTCTGATGTTTTTGATTTTCTAATTTTTGATGTTTTTAGATTTTCTGATTTAAGGACTTCAAGAATATACATGAATCAGATCTGATAAGAACATGCCCCCAATGTGATGCAATAGTAAACTCCGATAAAGGTAGGACAAACTGACATTAAGAATGGGCCGAGTAGTACTAGGAGGGATCATGACATGAACACAAGTCCAAGCTATGATGCAAATGTCAAATAAATGATTGATGTTGATTGATGGAATGCGATGGGTGATGGATGCTTGATGGATGGATGATGCAGAACAAGTCATGAAGATCCTAGTGGATGGAAAGTGCTTATTTACACAAGGCACCTATTTGCTAGGTTTTCACTAAGGTAGGTTCCCAAGTGCCACCGGAAGGTTTTCACTAGAGGACGATTTTTCCTTTACTATTTTTTTATCATTTTCTCTATTTTTGGATTTTTTCTTTTTTGATTTTTCTGTTGTCACCAAGATGCCTATTTGCTAGGTTTTCACCAAGGTAACCATTTTTTCATAACATTTTCTATTTTTTTGATTTTTTGGGTTCTATGCCTTGCAAGATTAGGCATAAATTTTTTTGAGATGGGAGTTGTTCATGGGCTCCTACAGAGGTTCCCCTTTAGGTGTTGATAACTGGTATGCCCCTAACTTGTAGCTCGTTGTGATCACAAAGGGGCCTAACCAATTAGTTTCAAACTTTCATTTACTGTCTAGATTGGGGATATTCTTCTGATTTTCTTTTAGCACTAGTTCTCTAACTTGGAAAGTTTTGCTTCTGATCTTATTGTTATAACTCCTCTTGAGTATGTTTTGATATACCTATAGGTGATTTAGTGCCTCTATTCGTCACTCATCCAGTAACTCTACCTCATTTAGTCTTGATAATTAGTATTCCTCATCTTAATGAGGGGAGCTTGATCTCAGTGGGGAGTACTACTTTTGATCCGTAGACCAGGGAGAAGGGTGTGGCTCTGGTGGGTGTGCGGATGTTGGTTCCATAGGCCCAAAGGGTAGGATTGAGCATTAGATGCTAGTCATGACCTACATCATTGACTATTTTCCCGAGGATCTTTAAAATGGTTTAATTTGTGGCTTATGCTTGGCCATTTCCTAGGGGATAGTATGTGGTGGAGAAGTGATGTTGGATTTTGAATTTCACACATAATTCATGGACATCCTGATTCTTGAATGGTGTCCCATTATCAGAGATAATGGCTTGTGGGACACCGTAGCGAAAAATGAGATAGTTTAGGATAAATTTTGATATCTTTTTCCTAGTTATATATGTCATGGGTATGGCTTCCACCCATTTGGTAAAGTATTCGGTGGTGGTTATGATGAACTTATGGCCATTGGATGAGGTGGGATTTATTTTTCTGATGAGATCAAGCCCCCACTATGAGAAGTGCCATGGTGTAACAATAGGATGGATCTCTAGAGCTAGAGCATGGATGAGGTCGCCATGCTATTGACATTGTAGGAACCTTTTGACATATTCATGTGCCTCTCTTTCCATTGTAGGCCAATAATAACCCATCCTCAACAATTTCCTTGCTAGGGTCATTCCACTCGAAAGGGGAACCACGATGTCATTTTCCAATCTTAGTTAAAGTGGTCAATGCCCTCATTAACATTTAAACAAAGGTAGTAGGTTTCTCTCTATTTCTAATGCAAGTAAAGGGTATCTAGATTAACATAAAATTGAGATGCTTTCTAACAAGGTCTCTTTTTAGGCTTGAGGGTGTTAGCAGATAGGACACCCAGGTGTAGGTATAAATGTCGGTGGTACTCAGTGACCATCGGGACCAATGATTTCACACACACTCGACTGTACCTGGAATGCGTGCACAAGAAACCACTCTACCAAGAATTCATTTTGGGACATTGTGAGGAATTTCCAATAGGGACCCAACTACTGCCATGGCATTTGTTGCTTTGTTGTTTGCTCCAGGAATTTGCCCAAATGTGATATCAATGAATGATTCTTTAAGGATTTCTACCATCTATTTGTATGGAGTCATTTTATCATCCTTAGTCTGGTATTCACCATTCACTTGATTTATTATCAGCTAGGAGTCTCTATATACTTTGAGGGCCATGATGTTCCATTGCACTACTATTCTAAGACCTATGGTTAAAGTCCCATAATATGCAATGTTATTAGTGCAGGGGAATGCCAATTTATATGATCTAGGTATGCAATCCCCTTGTGGGGTGATAAAGAAGACACCAACTCCTGATCCATGCCGTGTGTATGAGCCATCAAAGTAAAGTTTCCAGTGGTCAGCTATGTTAAGATTGAAGATGGATTCGTCTAGAAACACTAAGATGAGCGGATTCTCTGAATAGAAATTGGTGCTTCCGAAAGCTTATCTGTAATTACTTGACCTTTGATTGCTTTCCGCTCCGCATATTCAATGTCATACTCTGATAATATCATGAACCATTTAGCCATCCTTCCTGTGAGCATTTCCTTTGATAGTAGGTACTTGAGGGGATCAATTTTGGCAATGAGTTTGACTTTATGTGCTAACATGTAATATCTAAATTTTTGTGAAGCAAACACTACTACTAGATATGATTTTTCAATAAATGAGTACAATTTAACTCATTTTGACCATTGTGTGGCTAATGTAGTAGATGGACCTTTCTATGTTGTTCTCATTATGTTGAGCCAAAAGAGCACCAAGAGCTACTATCATTACTAATATATAAAGGATGAGAGGTTTTCCTAGGATCAATGGTATGAGGACCGGAGCTGTGAGTAGGTATTCTTTGATTTTATTAAATGCTTCATCACACTTAACATCCCATTTGTATGCTAAGCCCTTGTGGAGCAGGTGAGACTATGGGTTTTTCTTATCTTCCAGCTGTGCTATGAACTTGTAGATAAATTGAAGTTTTCCTTCAAGGCCTCTCAGTTATTTCAATGTTCTAGGTGCCTCCATCTCAAGGATTGCCTTTACTTTTGCTGGATCTATTTCAATACCTCTCATTGACACTATGTAACCCAATAGCTTTCTTGACTGTACGTCGAAGACACACTTCTTTGGGTTTTGGAAAAAATTGTACTCCTCTAGCCTATCGAAGATAGCACCTGTTATGTGATCCTGATTTCCATTAGTATGTCATCAACATAACTTGATAGTCTTATGGATCATGTCATGGAAGATTTTACCTATTCTTTGGTGGTATGTTTCTACATCTCTTTTCCGTCAATGGCATCATATTACAAATGCGTATCCCCCATGGACAAGTGAAGGCCATTTTGTGTTGGTGTTCTGTGGCAATCATTATTTGGTTGTATCTCGAAACCATCCATCAGAAAGCATTTTAGTTCCGCTATCATGTCCACAATCATGTCAATGTTGGGCAATGGGAAATTGTCTTTTGGACATGCTTTGTTCAAGTTCCTGAAATCTATGCAAATCCTCATGCCCCCATCGGGTTTTGAGATAGGAACTAGGTTTGACACCCATTCTGGATAGTCTATTGGTCAAATGAATCCTACATCTAATAACTTCTTTAGTTCCATTTTGACTAGCAGGGTGATCTGAGGGTGCATTTTCCTAAGTTTTTGTTTAATAGGCTTTGCTTCAGAGTATATTGCTAGGTGGTGAACCACAATTTCTAGATCAAGCCCGTGCATAAGTCTAAGCATAGCTTCATGCAATTAACATGTATTTTCCTCAAGTAAAGCTAGAAGCTCTTGTTCCTCTATCGTAATGACTCGCATAGATTGTGATGTGCAGGGTCTCCTCTATTCCTAGATTAATTAGATTGCACTTTTCTACTAGGACTGCTGATTTTTCCTAATGAAGGGCCCTGAAAGGAAGATTGAATCCCCAATCCTCAGGCACCTCAGAGAGGTTTACACCATTGGATGTGTCCTTTATTTTACTTTTTTAGATCGAGAGTGCCGAATGTGCTTTTCATTTCAAGGACCTAGAGATTATTCTCAATTTTTTCTTTGGGTAACCATAATCTAATCGTTTCCCCATAGTATGCATGTGTATCCAACTCAATGATGAATCCTACTTTGTGATCCCCACATGGAATATTATCCCGTAGTCCCATGAATTTTGAGAGTGCCTCATCATTTTTGAATGTGTCAAGAATTGGCAGTCCTTGTTGGTTGTAATCAATGAGTTGTAGGTAGACTAGATGGATTTCATTGGTAATCAATGAGTTGCGGGTAGACTAGACGGATTTCATGGTTTTAGTTTTCAAACCTCATAGGATAGGGTGCTAATTATGAGAAGAGTGGTGTCCCAAAAGTATAGGTAGGTTGGCTATGGGATCCTCATCATCACTACTACTACTGCACGCCAAATTATAAATGTGAAGTTGTCTATGAGTCTAATCTCGGTCAGATACCTGTAAGCTGTAAGCTCACGCTAATTGCCGAGGAGTACTATTGACCTTCTAATTGAGAGGGCTTGCACGATGGTAATACTCAGAGGGGTACATCCGAGGCCAATATTTCTCATTTGTGTCTCAAGAATGATGGGTATTAGAAGCCCGTTGTCATTTTTCCCTAGTTTCTAGTTTCTACCATAGCCCATTGCGAGCATCTTTTGTAACCCTTTATTGCTATCATCCATTGGTAGATTGGTTGCTGGTCTATTATCTTGGTATAAGAGATAGGATGGATCCTCCTTTATGGCTTATTGGCTGAGATCTCCCCAATTTTTGAAGTTGGAACATCCTTCATTGGGTGTTTGGGATGTGGAGGCTTCATTCGATTGCAAACATCCTCATGATCTAGGAGATTGTGGTAACTCTCCTATTACAAAAGCATTTTTGGGAATCGTATAGTTTCCGCAACCATTATCATGGATGATGACTTGATATCATAGATGGTAGGGATGGCAGGAGTGGTGGATGCCTCTATCGTAGAAGTGGAAGCTAGAGTGGTAGGATCAATGTATGGTGTTGATGGTCCTTCATCATTTTTAGGCACTTGAGGTATTTTGTAGTATTTTTCCTCTAGGTTCTTGCAGTAAGAGAATGGTTCAGGATCTCCATGGATGGTGACCTCTTGTCCTTCATAGGTGAATTTGACACATTGACAAAAGTTTGATGCTACTGCTTGCATTGCATGGATCCATGGACATCCCAGGAGAATGTTATAAGGCAAGTCAAGGTCTAGGACCTGACACCTGTGGTTTCCATGATAGCTCACCCTACTTGAATAGGGAGTTGAATTATGCCTTGGGAGACTCTTTCTTGATCATCATATGCTCTGATTGTAATACCTTTTCCTTTGTTGATGGAATCATCTGAGATTTTTAGGTTCTTAATGAGCTTAAGGGAACAAATATTCAAGCCTGCACATCCATCCACCAAGACTCACTTGACTTTATTTTTATGCACTAGGACCTCTATATGGAGTTCACGGTTGTGAGATGGTTGAGCGGGAAATTCTTCATCAAAGAATGTAAGGATATTTCGAGTGATGATGTTTCTGACCATAGCTTGGAATTGTTTTGCCCCGAGATCTGTGGGGATGGTGGATGAAGCCAATGCTTCTTCAAGGATTTTCTTGTGGGCGGGTGAAATTTTTAGCAACTCCATGATGGAGATTTGTGTTGGGGTTCTTTTTAGCTGATCAAGGACATTGTAATTGTTGGGAACAGATCCGGGGTTGGGTGTGGGTGCTCTATTTAGCTGAGATGATCCTGCAATGGTAATTTTTTCACCTCTTGTGGTTACTCCACAATCAACGTGGGCTCCTTTGATAGTGATAGTGGCACAATACTCATCCAATGATGTAATGACATGGTTATACACATGATTGACACTTTTGAATGTTCCCTTCCCCTTGTCATTGTTATTGTTGCCTTTGTTTCTATGGTTTGGCATTAGATTCGTGTATATTTTGAGGTTTTGATTTCCAGCTGGCTACTCCACGTTTATGATTCATTGATGAATGAGATCCTGGACCAGATTTTTCAACCTCATGTAATTGTTGGTGGTGTGCCCTTTGATTTTATGAAATTCATAGAGCTCATTTTTGTTATACCAAGGTGGTTTTACATCTGGTTCCTGATAATTCTCATAGGTGAGAGCCTTGATGATATTTTCATTTATCATCTTCTTCATGATAACCTCAAGTGGTTCCCCAAGGGCAATGTAATTTTGCTTGGGGGAGTTCTTATTTCACTAATGTGTGCCCCTTTGATCATTGACATTATTGATGGTTTGATGGTTTGGCTGCTGAGTTATTATGTTGCCTTGGTGATTATTTTGATGGTGATTTTGAGGTTGTTGTTGTGGAGAGATTTATCAAGGTGCACTGATGACAACGTTGGTGTTGACAACACCATCATTGGTAATGTTTTTTTTTCTTTCCCATATGTGAGTTTTGTCATTATAGCTTGAAGATGGGTTGTTGCTTTGTTGATCAGGATATGTTTGTGTCGTTGGTTGCGTAGCAAGGGCTCGTTCAATGTTGAGCGACTTGGAGATTAACTGATCATATGTGGTGATCCCTTGGACTTTTAGATGGAAAGCCAAGGCATTATCGAGGTTGGAGATGATAGTGCACACTTGGTGTTCTTTCGACATGGCCCATTTTCTCTAATTGGCCTTGGATCACCATCGTTGTAGGAATGAAGCGAATGACTCATTCTTTCATTGTTTTAGAGCTGAGAGTTCCTCTAGACTAACATCCATACCAATATTGAATGTGTATTTTTTGATGAATGCATCTACTATTTCTTGGAACATATTGATGTCAGGAGGTAGGCAAGAGAACCATTCCATGGCATGGCCAGCCAAACTTCTAAGAAATAGCTGCATCAAATAGGTATTGTCATATGTGACTTCCATGCAATGAACCTGGAATTCCCTGATGTTATCTTCAAGGTTTCCCATCCCACAATATTTGTCAAACTTAGGGGCCTCAAATCCCTTTGGGAATGGTTTCATTACAAGGCTCCTGTCAAATGGATAAGGGCACAAGTTGATGCATGTTTTCATGGTTCGCCCTGACTGAAGATGAACTTGTTGTGAGAGCAACTTGATTTGTGTCATCACATCATTTTGTGAATCAGGGGGTGGAATGAAAGGGTTTCAAGGTGTTTCAATTGTTGGTTGGATAGGTGGATCGGTTGGTATGTTAATGGATGATGTTTGTATGTGTTGCTATGCAAAATATTCCTGCAATTGTTGTTGTACCAACAATGCTTGTTGTTTGTCTTGTTGTTGTTGTGTGATTAAGGCTTGTTGTTGAGCTTGTTGTTGTTGTTGAGCCAACAATGCTTGTTGTTGAGATACTAATTGGGCTACTTCCTCCTTTTCTTGATATTGTTTTAGTGCTTTCTGATATGCCTGTTTTTCACTGCTTGTTGTTGTGTAAGATACTACACTTGTGCTTGTTTCACTTGATATTGTGCTTATGCTTCAGCGTGCAGTTGAGCTCTTGCTTGAGTGGCGGCTTGTGCAATCTATGCAGCTTGAGCAACTTGCGTTGCTTGTGTAGCCTGAGCTGTTTAAGCAACTTGCACAACCTATGTAGCCTAAGTAGCTTGTTGTTGTTGTAATACGGCTTGGGATTGTGCATCCTAATGTTCTTGTTGTGCTTGTAGTGCTTGTTGTGTGGCTTGGGTAGCTTGAGCAGCTTATGCAGCTTGAGTGGCTTACTGAGTAGCAAGTTGCGTAGCTTGTTGTTTTTGTACTTGCAAGAGTGCCTTTTGATAGGTGGCTTACTAAGCTGCTTGCAACATAATATTGTATTGGCTTGATTTGTTCAAGTTTGGTGGTGGTGGAGGCAGATTTTTAATTATGCTTGTTACGGTGATGAGAGGCATTGCAATGTTAATGATTGGGGTTTGAGTGGTAGATGGTGCGATCGATGTGGTTGGTCCTCGAGAGACCATGTTTTGAGATGTTAGGGAGGTGGTTGATGATGTGATGGTGGTAGTTTGCATTATCAGGATGGCTGCCATTTGTTGTTGCAATATAAATGGCAAGGTGGAAGTATTTGGAATGATGCTCTGATTGATGCTTGGTGGGTTGATCTGATTTTGTTGATTGATGCTTGGTAAAGAGGGAAATCCTAAACAAAGAGATGATGTGGATATTGATGGCAATGGTGGAAGTGGTGGAAAGGTGAGGGGCATACTCCCTTGAGGGAATGGTGAAGATATAGTTTCAAAGATGTCCTTGGTCCAAATATGTCACCCTCTCCTTGCGAGGTTATGGGGAGTGAGGTTTGGGGTGTTGCACAAAATGATGATGATCATGGGTCATTTGGATCATCAAAGGTGAGAGGGACATATGGATGTGATGGATTTTTGGGTATGCTTTGTCCCAAGATGGTGTTTGTGTCCAAATCCTGATTGTTTACAAGAGGATGTGTTTGCAATGCATTGAGAAATGCACTTCCTTTGTTAACAATGGGTTGCGTTGGAGTGATAGATGATGTAATTTGTAGGATGTTTTGAGTGATGTTTTGAAATGGGGGGGTAGATGAAATGGGGATGGTAGATGAGACTGAAGGCATGATCCCAAAATATGGTTCCACAATAATGCTCACATCAAAATCAAAAGGGATTTTATCCCCTTGCTTTGCTAATTCGAGCATGTATAGTGAGGGATTGATTCTCATCATGATGTTGATAATCTTATGATTCTCTGTATTTTGAATTATTTTAGTGATTTCCTCATGTGACATTCCAAAGGGATTATTAGTAAGATCCTCCACTTGGACACCTTCCTCTTGATGGTCTTGTAAAAATGGAGGAAGGTTAATTGTGAGATTGCTAGACCCAATGGGATTCATTTCGGGGGTGGTATGACTTAAGTAACTCAAAGTAGATGTTTCTTTGTTGGCTTCCATGTTCTTCTTGTGTTGAGATCTAGTCTGCACCATAAAATAGGGATCAATTTTTAAAGAATATAAGAGATGAATCTCTATATCCTTTGGATTGATTTATCCTTAAGTACAAAAGAGAAATTTTAGGATGATTTCAAGATCAAAGGATGATATGGATAAAAGATGAATGTTTGATGGATGATTGGAACTCTTTTAAGAAAATCTTGGAGGGTATGTTAAACTTTAGACTTGATTTTTGATAAGTGTTTCTTTGAGATTCATTTTGATTTTTGGATATGGATTTTGATGGTGAACTCATAAAATCTAAGAGGTTGGATGTTGTCCTAGAGTACATTTTTTTCAAAATATGCTAATTTGTCTAGGTGTGAGAAGAAGGATTCATCTATACACACCTATCCAAACAAGATGATTTTGATTGCTTTGACTTTGATTTTGATAATGAACTCCCAAATGCCAAGATGTTAGATGTTGTCAAGGGATAACCTCCTATTCAAGAAAGTTCTATATAATTTGACTAAATATGTGGAGAAGGGTGCATCTACACACATTTAATCAAACAAGGTGATTTTGGATTGGTTTCAAATGATTTTACCAAAGTTTAAGGTGAAAGATTTTTTCAAGATTTTCAAAGAGTTGATGATGAGATGATTTTGGTTTTGATGTTCAAAGATGGATGAAGGTTTGATTTTGATCCTAGGTTTACCTAAAAAGACACTTGCTTACTAGACCTCGGTTTTGATGAACAAGCTTTTCTCTAAACAAGATGTTCAAACTCCCTAAAAATATTTGGGTTTTGACAGTAATAGAACAAGTACAAACCAAGATTGTTTCTTGAAGCTTTTCTGTAAAAGTTAAAAAGCAGTCTTTGTCTAAATTTGTATAGTGTTGAGAGACACTTTTGGTGATCTTTCGGACTAAGAGCTTTTACCTTTGGTTTATTGATCTTGATCTTGCATAAAATAATTGGAGACACATGTGTAGGGTCCACTTTTTTTTAGTCTTTGCTTAATGACTTTTTTTTTTACCACAAACACTTCTTGATTAGGTTTTCAAACTAGATGTCCAATGTTCTAACTTCTTCTCATTCCACAAGGTATATCATGTGGAACTCTTTGATGAAATCACAGGGTTACCTATTGTTAACTTTAGTAAGAAATTTGAGATATAATCCAAGTGTTTAGAAACCTCTAAGGATAAAATCCCAAGGCCAAGCAATAACACATGAATTTGGTCAATTATATTTGCTTCCTAAAGGGTTTGAAGTTTCGATGGCAATGTTAAATGTTTGTTTCCAAATGTTTTCGAACAAGCAAAGTGTTTTGTAACCAAGAACAAGAAAAATCCTATGGATATGAAATACTATATTTGTTGAGTCCCCACTTGGACAAGTCCAACTACTCTTATTTTTAGTGAATGGTTAGATGTTTGACCCCATTGGCTTCCCTCCATGGCTCAACACTTCTTTCGGGGCAGCCAAGCATCAGTACCCACAAATCTCCCATGACATACTTTCCATTTCTACTAAAAACTGTAAAAGTGTGGGACAACTTCAAAATGACTGTTCTTGCACCAATAAATAGATAGGGATTTTGGCCTTTCTTAAACAAGGGTTTTAATTCAGACTTTTTGTTTGTGGAGATTGACCCATGTGAGACCATTGTTTCCCCTCTTGTCAAGACCAACTCTGGATAATCGCCTTGTTGCGCATCTAATTTTATATCCCAGCTTGAAATACTCTTGGCTTTAGAGTGTTACCGTTGAGTCATTCCCTTGGGTGAGTACTTTTTCCCCAAGGCAGGCCCTCTAAGATAAACAAAAGTGAGTAAACATATTCATAGTTCGATCAACCTTCATTTAGAAAAAAAGGGAGAATACATGCAATAGGTTTGGCTCACACTTGCACAATGTTTTGTTCAATTTTAGTTCCAAAATGAAGTATGGAGGAAATCACTTTATCCCAACCTAAGACCACCAGAAAGCCTTTTGATTCTCAAGATTGTCATGAGGCGTGAGAGAAGTGCATACATCTTTTCAATGGTGTTATTTGAGTAAGCAATCACAAAATTTTTGAAGCATGTTCATTTTAATCCCACAAAGCAATAATGACTTCTTTTTATAGCACCAAAGGAAATGTAAAAAATTTCCTTGTTCAATTGTTAAGTCTAAAAACCAACTCTAGTAAGTTTGTTCTAAATTTTGTTTTAAGCCCCTTTTGTTGCAAAAATTGAAATGTGATTTGATCTAAAATAGAAAACTAAAGCATGAGGTGGAAGCTCAAAGCATTTAAAAACGCTTTATAAACTCCAATTTTAATGCTTCCAAGATTCCTCCAAAGATCACTTCTTATGCTTAAATGTTTGCAAGTCTCTTGCATGAATGAAATGCTCCTTTTTCCTTCCTTCCTTGTTTTCCTTCACTTTCCTTTTTTTTCCTTTGACACCTATTAAACAAAAGACAATCATGTGAGGATAAAAATTTTAAATTCATTTTTATTAATAAATAATAACATGATCTCAAATGAAAGGACAAATAATTTGGATGATTATGATAATAAAAGGAGGATTTATAAGTGAATCATTCTTTGATATTGATTTTAGTGAGAAGGTGCCATACTTGTTAGATCCATCTCTCCCTTATCATAATCCACATCACTAGAGGTATTGAGTCAATAAATCAACCACAAAGAATAAATATTTCAAAAGAAGCATCATAAGCTCAAATATTTACCATTTCAAAATAACCATAACAATGTGACAATTATAAAATAAACTTTGAAAGTCAATAAATTGTGTCAATAAATCAACCACAAAGAATAAATCTTTCAAAAGCATCATCATAAGCTCAAATATTTACCCTTTCAAAATAACCATAATAATGTGACAATTTATAACATAAACTTTGAAATTCAATAAATTGTATCAATAAATCAACCACAAAGAATAAATCTTTCAAAAGAAGCATCATAAGCTCAAATATTTACCATTTCAAAATAACCATAATAATGTGACAATTTATAACATAAACTTTGAAAGTCAATAAATTGTATCAATAAATCAACCAAAAAGAATAAATATTTCAAAAGTAGCATCATAAGCTCAAATATTTACCATTTCAAAATAACCATAATAATGTAACAATTTATAACATAAACCTTGAAAGTCAATAAATTGTAAGCATAATGGTATAATATGAGGGAATATTAAATTGAATCATGAGTGAGTAAGTGTGCTGAAACAACCAAATTGATTGCCACAAAAATGTATTAAAGACATCAACCATAAACATTTAAAGCACCCTCAGCTTCCTGACAGTTCCATTCATGAAACGGTTGTGGCACTGAATGGGGAAGAAGGGAATTATGGCTGGAGGTCGGCAGGTGAGGGTCAAGTGGAGGATTTGAATTTTGTTGCCGCCATTGGTCATTATTTCCATTCCATGCCTCTGATGCTATTTCTTATGCCTTTTTTAGCTTCAGGAACCTCTGATAAATCGACCTAGCCTGCATTCAAAAATTAGAGAAGGAATATTGAAGGTCTTTTGCAAATTAGAGGTGAAATTTCCATAAAAGACTCTGCGCCTTGTAACAGAGACTTTTCCATGAGAGAAAATCCGAAAGGCCCAGATCTTTAAGATGGAAACATGAGATTATATAGTTTAGACTCACAAAGTCTCAGTTGGGAGATTATGTTGATTGCTCTTACCGAACAATACAAAGTCCTTCCACATGGCATCTCTTGTTAGGAAGTCCTTTTATGCAGCAATGGTGTTTATTACAATAGTGATCATATCTCTAAGACTTTCATATCGAAACCTGAAACTCTCCTTTGCAATGGTTGTTTATAAAGACTATTTGCAGTGATTTTTTGTCATAGCCAAGATAAAATTTTGGAAGAGCCAAAATAGTCAAGCAACCCAAGATAAATGTTTGTCAAAGAAAAAATAAATATTGTATTACATCTCACACTCATTACGGATATGGCTAGATACAATGGATCAACACATTGATGTGAAGATGTACGCAATGAATAAAAGGAGGAAAGAAAATCAAACACATTCATAAGTAGCATAAGAAGTGAAAGCCAGAGGTGGACTAAACAACCATTGGATGTAGTATAGATTCCCGAAGTAATTGTAAATAAAGAAAAAGACAAATGGAATTGTCTTGCACTCCAAAAATTGTGTTGGTGATGAAATGAAAAAAGTAATGTATACAGGCCAAAATCTTCACAAAACATAAGGCGTGCCTTGCCAGACTAAGGATTTTTCTTTTCTTTTCAAATTTTGAAGTAAATCATAAGAAGGCTGATCATACAACAACTTTATAATGGTATGCTTACAAAACACTGACAGAGACTGAAAAACAAGATTCTCAAATACAAAATATAATGTTCAAAAGAACAAGATTGATTCTAAAGATTATAACATTTTACTACACATTCCAACCTCCAAATCAATAAATGATATTTAAAAGCAAAGAAACATCAGTTAGATTTAGAAATTTCTGTAATATATGAAAGCAAGATGTGGTTGTAGGTTCAACCCTCCTTCTAGCACCATTATGTAACACCATAAACTTGCAAGCTTAAACTTTATCTCATCTATCAACATGATGTTAATTCATAGCAAGAAAATAGAGTGATTTCCTTGTGAAATAATTCAACATGTCTAACATTGCAAACAAAATAGTGAAGTAAAATAATTGAAAACATGAAATACACATTGAATACCTATTCCATAGTGGATTAGTGTCACTTTGTTGTGAAAAGTGACCCTTTCCCAACCCTTGACAAGCTCAATGATAAAATTCCTTGAAGATGAAGTGGACAAGATTAGCTCTCAATGTGAAGAGAGTAACTTTGCATGAATTGTGGATGATCAAATGCAAAGGATGAGCTCTCTATTTATAGGAGAGAATGATGGAGAGATATACAAAATGGGTGAATGTGGGAAAAATATTCAACCAATAAGAAGGAGCCACTTGTCACCATGTGAATGGGCCAAGGGTGTGCAAGTTTTGTTGAATGTGCCAATAAATGGCATTAGGCGGCCTTTCAAAATTTCAGATTTGGCTTGTTGGAGGAAGAAGGGGTCTTAAATGCCTAGTGGGGGACATGTAAGAGGAGAATTAATGCTATGTTGGAAGGGACAAGTCCACTTGATTTGAATTCAAATTTGAGAGAATATTCTCTATTATGCCATGTTGATGGAAATTAGAAGTTTTAATAAATGAATTAAAGGATTTATTTGTGCAGGTGGAAAGTCTAGAGAATGTGACATAAGTTTAGATTAAATTAATCAAGATTACATAAATTTAATGAGGGATTAGATTATTTGACTTTTTGACTTAGATTTATGGATTAAACTAAATCGAAAGGAGATGGAAAATGATAAAGATTTAGTTTAAAAATAAATATTTTATTTATTTAGCTAGAGGGGATGATTAAAGATGAATTTATTTAATTTGAATGGAGGACTTTAGAGATTGAATTTAGTGAACTTCATTTATTTGATGAATGGATGAATATGACATAATTATATGCATAATGCTAATTTCAAATATCTACAAGAAAAATTGAATGTTAAATTCACTTCTTATTCATCTAGACTAACTTTTTCAAAGTCAACTATCAATTTCATGGTTAGTCAGCCAATAGTATAATAACCTTAAAAAATAAGAAAGAATGAAAGTAATATTTCTTGGAATAAAATACAAAAACTACCATTTCCTATATAGTTACCAATAATCACCCATAGAAAATTTTTCCCCTTCTACTACCCAAGAATTACTCCTATCATTCTCATTACTACTCCTATAATTCACTATTTTTTTATTTGTAAGGCACAATGTCCATAAGAAAACCCAACAACTGAATTCTTTTCTATTATATGTAAATTTATATCTGATAAAAAAAAGACCTAGAACTACTAATTCTTGTATGACAACCTTGGCTTCTAATAAGACTAGTTCTTCTTCATACATCCCTACTTCATTTATAAGTGTCTAAACCAAAGCTATGGTTGGATTTGAAATTACTTAGTCTACTATAATGGAGGATTCTTTTAGTTTTAAAACTAAAATGTGTTTGTTTTCTAGAACTAAATATTTTTCCCTTTTAACACAAATATTTTCTAAATTTTAAAATTATATTTTACTAATATTCTTTGTAAAAAGAATAAAATATTTCTAATAATTTAGAAAATTTATTTGAAATTTGGAAATAAAATCTTTTGATAAGTTAGAGCAAAAAATAAATTTGTTAAATGCTATTTTCTAGATATTAGTGTATAGTTCATAGAATAAATTTATAGAATAGAAAATAAGGTAGAAAGAAGAACCTAGGAACATAAAATGAATGCCACTATTGAAAAATATCAATGTGTCATGTAGGTGTATTCACATCACATTGTTATACATATGACCCAAAAAGCTAAAACACTTTATAAAACTATACTAGTTTCATTTAGTAGTTCACCTACTCTACAAAATCGAAGACGTGAATTTATGAGCTATAAGTAGGTGATAAAAAAAGATAAATAAACATGCAAGATTTATATTTTTTAAAGTAATAATTGAAATGAATAATTAAATATGAAAAAATCATAAAACTTCATGTGGTTGAGTTTTCTCAAAATACCTACATATACAAAGAAAATGAAAATTATTTAGGGTTGTTTGAGAGCTTACCTTTAGGTCAATTTCTTATGTTGATCCCTTGACATCCATTGACAACCAATATATTAAAAATTATAAAATAGCATGCTATCATACCTAGAGTGTGTCTAAGAATAAAACAAAATTGTCAAAATAAATAAAACTATGAGTATTCAACCTTAGTCTATGGGGAAGTCTAGCATAGTGTATGTATTTGAAAAATAGGTGGTGTTCTACACTAAAAAAGTTTTTATCAAGAGACAATAGGAGATATATCAAATTTCTACCAATATGATTCAAAGACAACAAAAATAATATTACTAAGAAAAGTTGAGACCATTGAAAGATTTAGTAGATTTAGAGCCCAGGCAATCTTATGAGAGATTTAATGGTAATTTAGAATGAGAGTGTGCAATATAATAGAGTCCTTGAGCTTTGTAAAAGAGTTAAAATAGAGTTTCTCCAAGAGAGCATGAGATTCAAGAGATCCCAAAAAAAATATTAAAAGGAAATGATATTATATGGTGCCTAATCAGACTCAAAGGTTAAATTTTTCCCCACTTTTATTGGTGCAAATTCCCCCCAAATTATTTAATGGGGGTTTGGGGGCAGTTCCCTTTGCGGGGTCAAGGGAAAGTTCCCTTTGCATCAGGAGTTATTGTTCTATTGACCGACATAAAAAATACCTATTTTGTAACCAACATAAGTATTGATAAAATGGCTAAGGGTTAGGGTTTTCATTTATATTGTATTGTAGCATTTGCATCAGCATTGAGTTGCATGGATTATTGGTTCTAATCGGTTTGATTTGCTTGATAATAATATTGGACTTTGTATTGGTGGATGTAGCCCAAGTTTGGGTGAACCAAATTAAAATTGTCTCTCGCTATTATTATTTCTGTGTATTTTTCATTCTTCTATTTAATCTTTATCTACACTTAATTGATATCTTCTACATGCAATTCCTAACAAATGAGAGTATTGTTGGATTAGATTCACATGTGAGAAGCATTGATTTACTAGGAAAGAATTATAGTAAGTGGAAACATATAGTTGAATGGGAAACTAATGATTCATTTAAAAAATACAAGATGCTATTACATCACATTGACATTTATATGGTGTGCTTGTCTTCTAGGGAATTTCTCTAATATTTGGAACATGTTCCTAGAATAGAAGCAAGAATAATATTATACTCCAAAATCTTGAGAAACCTTGGTGAAAGGTAAATCAACCAAGGTTTGGGCTCAAATGAACCTAATACATGATATGAAAGTATTCACTAAGATAGGTTCAAAATACAACATGAAATTTTGAGAATACATATTTTTTACATTATATTTTTCTCTTAAAGCAAAATGATTTCAATTATTGATAGGTTATGCTAAAGTACATAAATAAAATGTTGAAAATAAGTGTAAAAGTGATATCCAAAAGGATAATGTAGATGATGTAGACATTTTTGGGTAGAACAATGACACCCCTAGACTAAAAGCCTACAAAACCATAGTGTTAGATATTATAATCCTATAAAATTAGCATGTTAGAAAAATACATAATATTGCAAGATAAAAAAACATGTTAATTTAAAATAAAAGAAGAAAATAGAGAAATTATAATATTGTGGGAAGAATAATAAAAAGAGTAAAAGAATTAGAAATAAATAAGGGTGAATGTATATCCTTTCATAATCTTGTATGGCACCTAAGAAGTAAATAGAGGAAGGTTGGTTCACCAACTTAATGTTCAAGGGGAATTTTGTGGAAATTATTTCTAAAGGGTAATTCAAAAAATAAAAAATTAAGGAAATGAATATGGTAGTAAAAAGGAAAGATCCAAGATCTTCACAGAGAAAATGATGCAAAAACTTGAGCTTGTAGTAAGGAGTTATGAAGGTTTCTATGAGATAAGTACTATTTTTATTGTTTGCTTCATAATAAAGTATTATATTGATTTGAAATTGGATTTACAAATGTCTACAAGATGTAGGATCCACCATGATTATTAGGCTTAACAGCCACATGCCCAACACCAAATAAAAAATAAACAGGCCTGACCCTCCACCATACCAGCTCTAACTTAGAGAAACTGACACAAAAAATTACCTAGAAAGACAAAATGACAAGTAATGGCCAACCAACCCAGAGCTAAACCAAAATAGAACGTATGAAAAAACCAAAAAACCTTTAAACCAAAGACCTCACAAAACCACAAAACCATTTGACCTACGTGAAACCATTGGCCTTTGTGAAGGCATCAAATTTCGACACCCATTTGAAGTTCTCCACTTCCACTAGCTACAAAACTTTTTTGAGGAAATTGGCCTTGATCACTGAAGTCATCTTGTGTCAAACCAATGCCACACCCTTCAAGTGTAACAGGAATGGGTAAATCTTGATGACTTTTCCTAGATTTTTAACCAACTCCAAATCTTTTGGTTGTGGAGCCCTTGCTCCAAGTATTGCCACCTTGAGGATCTCATCCAAACCCTCCATCAACCCTTTCTTGAACAATTTTCAAACTAAAGCTTTGGCTTCTGCCTTAGCCATGTGAATATCCAAATGGGATACTGGAAAATGTGAGACAATCTATGAATTCACCCTAAATGTTTCACGCGGTGCCAAATATCCCTTATCAAGCACCATTTTTACCACAATTGTTAAAGGATCAATGTTTAACATAATATACTTGAGGTGTTGGTCTATAATGCCCAAGAAGGAATATTTTCATTCTTTGCAACCTAATTGAATTGGGGTTTCCACTCCAAAAAAGACTAGGGTATCCACCAACATGTGCACCTTGAACTTAGATCTCTCTACCATTAATGCAAATCACACCAAAACTAGAGCTAGAGAAAGGAAAATGAAGCTACAAATTACCAACTAACATAGAATGAGGATGTGAAGGCCTTGAAATCTTTTTGGGTTATCACATTGTATAATGTGTGCCCACCACCCTAACCTACCTGACAACCATAGCCTGCTGCCATATAGATGCATGAGTACATTGACTGAAGAGGCAAACTATTGAGATATGACCACCCATATCACCCAAATCCTTCACAAGTACCAAAGCCCTCCTCACCATTATTGCTTCCAGCTCAAAATGATACAAACAAGCGAAAGTGAGAGTTTGTCACACAAGCAACAAACTTGATGCCCACATCACCCTAGTATAGATGTCTAACACACCGCCCCATCAGACTTTCCATAATCCATGTGGAAAGTCACCCACCCAGCCACCCACAAAATTTTTAAATTTTTTATTTAAATAATTTTATCAAATTTACTATTCATTTTCATTTATCCAATATCAAAATTTTAAGTACCCAGACCACTCTAAGAACCAAAATACCATATAGACAAGACTTTCTATTCCCCAAATTAGATGATTGCAAAGAGCAAGTAGAGTGGGAACATTTTTATGTGAAATGTGAGTGAATTTTTTTCATTTCTTATAAAATATTTTATTAATTCTCATTCTCAATGCAACCCACATCATGTGCAATAATCCTAAACTGGTGCTAGCATTTTAACATGAATAATTCCACACATTGCATACATTCTATAAAGAATAATCAATCAATTAAGGTATAAATATTCTCTCCTGAAGAAGATCACCATAAGAATTATACAACATAGGCATGAAGATTAAACACAGTTAATGTATCATCCAATCAAATATATATGGCTAGAGATGGGTTCGTCATTAGATATCAAATCCAATGATAAAAAATATGAGGCTCTTTGAGATAGACAAGAATTTTCATTGTAATAGAAAATATGTATGAATTTTTTGACCCAATTTTCAAGATTTTTTTCAAGTTGTAGGAAACACCCATGTAACATTCACCAACTCTAGTCTACCATATGAAAATCCTAAGCACATCATGTTAAAAACTTATTTGAGTGTGACATGAAAATAAATTAATAAAAAATAATGAGGAGATTTTTTTCTCAATTTCCAAATCAATCAAATTTGTTCCCAATTTAAAAAATTCTAATGTATTTTATGAAAGAAAATGATGAAATTTTTAGTCAACCACTGAAAATTGGAAAACATCATAAATTTTTATTTTTAATATGGAATGCATTCAAAAAAAAAATAATAATAAATAATTTTGGAGACCATTTCTTTCACAAAATAATTCACTCAATGAGTTTTATAAAATTCAAAATCTAAAAATATTTTCAATGCAAAATAATCATAATTTTCCCAAAATATTTGTTGATGAATGCTTGAAATTTAAAAAAAAAATAATCAAAAAATAAATATACCCTTTGATTTCATATAATACACTTTTGTAATTAAATTTAATAAATTTTGAAAAAAAAATCCACAAACACTACACAAAATGAGCATTTGTCAAAATTTCAAACAAGAATTTAAATCATAAAAATTACATAGAAATTACTTTATGATGGAAGTCTTATGCTACCAAAAGGGTAAGAATAGAAAAATAAGCTAAGAGAGCACAAAATTAGGAATATTGAAGTCACTTCCCATAAAAATTAGGGTAATAATAGTAAACATAAGCCAAGAGAGCGCAAAATTAAGACTATCTCAAGTTTGGAGCTCACACTATAAGAGTTGGGTATAAAGATAGCCACCCAAGAAGACACAAGATTAAAGCCACTATGGTGCACAATAAAGACCTCATTTCCAAATGGAAACTTTAAGCATTTATGTAGAATTGATAGGATGAAATTCATGGAGCAAAGCCATGGATAGTGTAACTTCACATGAAATTGGTCCGACGATGGGATGATAGAAAATGAGACACTTAATTTTTTCGGTCTAACTTTCAAAGGAAGAGTTATCAAACCTATTGTAGGGAAAGAAAAACCATTATGCATCTTGATCCATACTTTTGGCTTTTTATAAGTATCTTGGTAAAGTTAATGCACAAATAAGAATTCTTCAATGATCACATTCTCTACACAAACGGGATCAATTAATATCCCATTAGTAGGCTTGCCATTGATTATTCCAGCTATGTAAAGAAGACAATTAGGTGAATGTATAATTATATCATGTTGTAAGAAAGCAATGCCAATCTGAATTTTAGTTATTCCCTTACGAGGTCGAACTTTAATAAGTCCAATCACATTGTTTATTTTCTCTATGTTTTCATCATTCATGTCAACATTCATCACATCATTCTTTGTTACACTAGCTTTGATAAAGGAAATGTTATGATTTGGCATAAGATTAGTAAATATTTGCATATTTTGATTAGGAGGGGCTACAAAATTATTACCTTGATCATTAACATCACCAATTAGGATATGATTAGTATCAATGAGCTCTTGCACAAGATGTTTAAGGTGCTTGTAGTATATTTTGTTTCATGCCCATTATGTCAATGAAAATCGAAATATGCATTTGGCCTATAGTTAGAAGGTAGAGGCTTAGTAGGATCAGGAGCTCTAATAGGAGGTAAGGAAAATAAGTAATTTTTAAGAGTTGCAACATGGTGTTATGAAGGGTATCAGGTAGAGGGGTAAATTGTCTAATTCTATTGGTAAATATGCATGGATTTTTCATCTTCATAGCAGCCACTTGGTTATCAACATGTTAATTTGGTTGAGGGGGATTAAGTTGTAAAATTCCCCTATTTTGTTTCTTGAATGGTTGATAGTTGTTATGAGACATGGATTCAGATTTTTCAGGATGGCTAGAGGGAGTTTTCACTTCATGACTAGTAAGAGAATTTCGATAATGACTAAGAGTAGTACACAACTGTGTGGAGGAGGGAAACTTCAAAATCTCCAACTTAGTTTAGATTTTTTTTTTGCAAATTAGAACTAAACATTCTTTGAAAGTCATCATCGAGAATCTTAATGTTTATTTGTGATTAAAGCATCTGGTATTGTTCTATGAAATTAGTGGCCTTTTCATCATCCTTTTGTTTACATATCATTAAATCAAACAAGGTCACCTTAGGACCCATATGTATTTGGAAATTATTGTAGAAGGCATCAATAATTTCATTGAATTATTTGGTAGGGAGAAAAACCATAAAAAAGCAGTATCCTTTAAGGAACTAGGCAAGAGTTTATCCTAAAAAATGAAGTCACTACATAAGGTTGTATATGCAGAAACATGGCTAACAAGATCTCCTTTCCAACCATATTTATTTAAACTAGGGATCTCTATACCTTGTGGCATTTTTGTTCTCAATATCTTTGAAATGAAGAAAAATGGAGGAGAGGAGCAATGGTGCTTTCTTTTGCTTCTAGGATTTTGAACCTAAAAGGAGAAAGACCAAATACCACTTTTCAACTTCACTCAAGAACAAACCCTTTAGATTCAATGCAAAGGAGATTGAAAGCTGACAAAGGGAAGGTTCTAGGGATTGAATAATTTCTAATGAGGGGTTCACAACCAAGTATAAACTTGGAAAAGAAAATGTTTGAAAACATAGTGTGATATGCAAACCAATGCTAAATGATCTAAAAAATATTCTAAAAATGAGAATAAAACAGAATAGGAAAGAAAGAATGTAGATGGTGTCCACTGGAAACCTTGAAGAGACTAGAAATAGCTCTGAAATTATGGAAATCTAGACTTTTTATGCTATTGGGACTCATTCACCAACCTGGGCGAATCAGTCCCAAATCCTGGTTTCTACATGAGTCTCTATTTTAGAAAAAAGGGTATCAAAATCTATAAATATATTTGACATAGGGCTACAGTGGGACTTATATGCCACTCCTGGAAAATCAGTCCAATTTCACTTTTTTCAAAACTAAAGATTTTGTTCTGCACTTTAACACCTACCCTTTCCTTCCAATCGGAGTTTCAAGTTTGAACCTATGAAAAAAACGTAAAAAATAGAATTGAAATGGATTTTCATAATGGGGGGTTTTCCTCAGTCAAACCCCTAGTTTGGTAATCAAAACTTTGTATAAATGAAGAAATGCACATAAAATCCCTAGCCTTAAGTGTGTTAAAGAATGGGAAATCTAGGACATGATACAATCCTATTCTAATGTGCAAGAATATGATGCAACAATGGAAATGCAAATATGAACAACTCACTTGTGACGATCTTTAATCGCCCCAAATGAACTTTAATGGTTCTTGTACCTTCCTTAGCTTAAATGTGGAATGACAATGGAAGATGGAATCACTTAGGAAACAAGTATTTACGATTGATTTGATGGCTAGTTGCATCTCCCCAACTTAGAATCCATCACGATTCACTATAGGCATCCATGATCAACCTTGAAAATGTTGGATCTTGATAGAAAGTGAGCTTGAAGAGCTTAAAAATACTCTAATGTTGCTCCAATGCTTCAACTTTTCTTACTTTTGGAATTAGAATGCTCTTGTTGAAGATTAATTGAAGACTATTAATGCTTGATGCTTTCTCAAAGTGCTTAGAGATATGCTTAGATTTTAAAAAAATGACTTAAGAGCTTTCTTTTATAGGCATTATCACCTAACTAACCGTTATTTAGATCTCAAAGGCTGAGATTTACCAAAAACCATGAATTAAATTGATGAATTCTCACTCAAATTTGAAAAAGGCCCCAAATGGGACTTATTCACCACACTTGGTGAATGGGTCCCACCCAGGTCTGGAATTTGATGGTCTATTTGACCATTTTTTCAATTTTAGACCGTATAGTTTGACTTGCTTTATTTTTATTAAACCGTAAAAAATGATTATAAGCAAAAGATAATATAGTATTTTAATTTATAATATATATCATTTTATAATTTTTATTATAAAAAGATAAATTGATTTAGAATAGAATAAACTTGTTTGAATATTTTATAATATGAATTTAGAAACTTTAACTTTTTTTAAAATATTTATCATTTTTTTATATTAATAAATGTGATTTACAATATTATTATAGAAATATATATTAATTTAGGATCTTTTCAAAATAGAATATAATTATTTTTAACTTTTAGAATATATTTAACAAGATTTATTTTTAATAAGAACTTAGAAGCTTTTGTTAATTGTTAATTATAACATAGATTTTTATATTTATTACTAATAATTATCATTGTTTTCTGATTTTTCAAGATATTGCATTTATAAAATATTTTATATACAAATTCATAAATTAAACAATTTTTTTGACAGGCATTTAAATGACCAAACCGTTATAAAATTTTCATATGACAGGTAGGGGTGACCATCAAATTCCAGGCCTAGTCCCACCTAAGGGAACTCATTAACCCAAGGTGGTGAATAAGTCCAACCTTATATTTTTGAGATGGGATTTTTAGGATTTTCAGGGATTTAAATGACTTTACATGATTTTATAAGATTTTCCAGTTAAATGAGCCTCGAGATCCAAAATAATGGGTTAGAGGGGCCTATAATACATGTAAGGAAATCTAAGGTGTGGAACAAACTCTCCTAATTCCAAAACTCAAGGAAGAATGCAGATATGACTTTGAAATTATCAATTACAGTTCAATAAGATACACATGAAAAGAATAACAGAAATAGAGAAATAAACACATACACAATTGGACACTAGATTTATGTGGGAAAACCCTTATGGGAGAAAAACCCACCACACCAAGTAAAGTCTCTTCGTATTAAAATAAAAAAAAATACATACAGAGATCAGACTTCACTTTCAAATGTCAATTTTATAGAAGCAACATTTCCCTGATCAACCTTGTATAGAACATCACTATTTCAATGTTCAGAAAATGAATTCACACACTGATCAATTTGTGTTCAATCGAACAACTCTTTCACCACTGAACTATTCATCATCATCGACCATTCTAGAGAAAACCTCTTAGTTCACAGTCTGTTGATCTTTCACACAAAAAATGGTCACAACAGTTCAACTTCCAACAGTTCTCCTTCCGCTTCTCTCATTGGTCCAAAACAAACCATGTAGGAAAGTCGTTCAGTCAAAAGAAATTTCAATTGCACTGCATGTTAGTGAGACACAAGACCATGTCTCCCCAATGCCAAAATGCCCAATCTCATAACCATCGGCAAGAGCAAAGCTATCGACAACATCCTGAGAAGTCATACTGATAGTTCAAGTCTCCCTGATGTCACAAAGAAACCAACTATCCTTATCGGCAAGGGTCCCATCGAATGCAAATCTATCAGCCAGACATGCTCTATCACTAAGACTCTTATAGAATCTTTATGTCATACTAATGTTCATCATGTGTAGATCTATCAGCAAGACCAACACCATCGGCAAGAGTTCTCGTCAAAGTTGCATTGACAATTCATATCACTCCGATATGTTCATAGGCCAGAGTCTCTCTGACATTCAACATGAGCAAAACCATCGGCGAGACTAACATTGTTAGAATGAGTCTGAAAGTATCCCTAATGTCTTCTATCGCCAAGAGTCTCCTCGAAAATCACTAGGACCCAACCCGTCGACACATCGAAAAAGTTAGGAATCTCTCACTGAAAGCCCATGTCTTGTCGATGACTACCGTCAGTAGGACTGATCCAATGTCTCACTTATTCTGATTTTTCAAGAGTTTAGAACATAGCTGCTTGTTAAAAATAAATTTTGAGGGTCTCACCAATTTTTCTCTTTTAGGAGTTTCATGTTAGTAAGTTTGAGCCACATTTTCCAGCATATAAATGATGATTTCAAATGGGAATTAAGGCAAGGGTGCCAAAATAGGTCCAAATTAAGTGTGAAATTGCCTCTTTCTTCAAGAGTGCCAATTTTATACACATCAATCTTGAAGGAAAAGGGATTTCTTTTGACGTATTATGAAGGTTGGCCATTTTTATTTTGACTTAATGTAGCAATTTATTGTTGGAGGGTTGAAACATTTTGCAAGAGTGTGTTAAGGACATAATCATTGTGAATGTTGTCAAATCGAGGTGTATAAGGTGGAGGTGTATATGTATTTGAAGGGAAAGTGACTTGTAAGTTTGTGAGAGGAGATGGATTAGGAGATATGAGATTTGAAAATGAAAAGCTAAAGGAAATCCTTGTGGAAATTTTGAAGGAAGTGTTGACATTGCTAGTAGGTTGTATGGTTGTTGTAATAGTTGGATTGGTGCATGTTGAAATAGAGGCTATAGTTGTAGAAGGAGGAATTGGATTTCCACCTTGACTTTAAGTATACTCCAAATCTTGAATGCAACTACTTATGGTAAAGACATGTTTAATGACATGAGCTAAGCCATGAACAATCTTTATTCCTTGTTCATTTTCAATTATTCTCCTCATGTTATATATCATAGGGACCAAATTAGGAGCATTGTATTTAGAACTCACAAAATCTTGCATTTTATCAAGTTCTCCATACATTCTTCAACCTAAATCTAAAATCACATCAAAAACACATTTAAAATAAACCATTTAGACACATTCAAATAAGATAAATGTACAACTTGAATTTGGAAATATTTATAAAAGAAAATTACATTGATTAAACATATATACATATATATGATCAAATTACAACCTTAGAGACACAATAAAATTTAAACACCAAAAGAGAAGTAATTAAGAGATAGGATAAATGGATTTTAATCCTTATGGTCATTTGTTTCTTATAATATTTTAAATGATAATTGTGAAGATTTTAGTCTATTTTTTTATCTAGATATGTCAATGTGTATTTTTTAATTTGTATCACATTGTTCATACATGTATTAAGATATTTATTAATTTTATATTATATGAAAATAATTTACTAACATATATAATACATTTAAATCCTATTAAGATCACAATTAAGACATTTTTTTATTTGTGGATAATAAACCTAACACAATATTAAATAGTGAATTTATGAATAAATATAATGCAAAAGGAAGATATCTTTGAATGATATTCATATTTACCCAAGCACCTATGCTAAAATGTTGATGGGTCTATAATTAGTGAGATATTTAGGTATAATTATAGGATATGTCATCATTGGGAGAATATAGAGGTCAAGAAGAGAGAACAAGAGGATTTAAAATTGTCAGAAACTAGAAGATTTGAACTTGAAAATTAACTAAAATTAGACTAATTTTTGTTTACTAATAATTTAATACAACTAAGTGAAAAAATGTTTTGTTAATTTAGACCATGTGACATAAAGTTAAAATCATATTTTAATTTTACTATCTTATCATATTAAATAATCACCAAGAATTGATATCAATATCTCTCATAACTTACTAGGCTCATCTCACACATATTGAACTAGGTTGTCTATGATATATATGCCAATAAAATTATTGTCATCTATTTGAGGACCATATTATTTATAAACCCTAATAATTCATTATTTATAATCATTTAACTAAAATACAATAAAAAACCTTTTAACTTTGGTTAAATAATGTACCAAAAAAAATTTGTTTTTCTTAAATTTTAATATTGATTAAGTGATATTTTAATTTATAATGACCAATTATTTCAAAAAAATTTCATTATATAATTTACTAGTTTAATTTTGACCAACATAAAACATCCTTTAAAGTGGCAAGTTTATTTAATCAATCTTATTTATATGGACTATCAAACTAATCTATTTCTTCGAACCATTGGATTATATTGTGACAAGGTTTTATATGTAAGTGTATTCTTTGTCCTTTATTTGTATTTTATTACCAAATACCGAATAATTCATATAAGATATGTAGAGTCATAATAGATATCTAAACTATTGAACCCTGTTAAGAGGTTTCGTCACTATGAGTTTTCAAACTATGTGATAAGTCATGTCAAAATCTCTTATTATAACTAGTGCCAAGACCATGAGTCCTATTGTATACACAATGTTCTATACCTAACATAAAGTCAAGGACATCATACAACATAAGGTTTCCACAAACCAAGTAGAAGAGGTACATGATAATTAAGTCTCAAATGAATGATCATGTTAGAAAGGTATAAATATAGTAATGAGAAGATTTTATCAACACAACAGACTATAGTCATGATAAAGACACAATGATAGCATGTTGAGGAAGGAAAATTATTATTGTGATATTTGCTATAAAAAAGGCAAAGAAAATAGTGCAAAAATTTAGACAAAAGTATGACAAAGATATTTGGTAGAAAGAGACATAGAGAAACGTAGGTAGATAATATGCATATGTATGAAAGGATAGTCAAGGAATTTGTTAGGTTTGGTATTCTTTGAATTGGAGTATTTATGAGGTTGGTATTCATAAAGCTGAGTGATAGAGTGAAGATTTTCAAATCTTTCCCAATGTCTTGGTTTGTAGCGAGAATGAATAGTGGTGTGTTAAGATCTTAGGAAGTTGTTAGATCTTATTAGGTCTTATGATTTTCAAGGCTCATAAAGTCACACTAAAGAATATATATCAAGTGTTAAAACCCACATCCAATTATTGAACCTAACCATGAATGAATAATGGAGTGATTAAAGAAATGAAGACCTTTAAATACCTATCAAAGACCTCACAATCACAAGGACAAAGTGTCTTAGTAGTGGAAAGAAAAGATAGAAAGTTTGAGGCATGGGAATCTAATAAGTAAAATCATAGAAAAGTATATATGGAATCTTAAGGTGGGGGACTAACATTGTTTTAACAAACCCAATAGTAATAGTATGAAAAAAAGGTTAAAAACGATGATGATAGTTGGATTAGCAAGGATAGAGATTGTAATAGGAATGTTGGATATTGCTAGAAGATACACATTATGAACATACAAGGAAAATCATAGTGAAAGAGGGAATATATGTGAAAAGGAGACCTAATATACTAAGAAAATATTCATAATATGTGTTACAATATCAAAGTATGCATGTCAAAACATAAATAAAGGGACAAAGTATAAACATGATGTCATTTATAAAATTGTATAGTTTTTAAATGTATTATGTCATGGAGTTTTAAGTAGATACAATGTGGGCTTCACCAACAAAATGATAATATGAATAAAGAATCATTTATCTTAGTCTTAATAGAAGGCCCATATTGTAGGAGAAGCTAGAAGGGTTCATTAAGCTTCTTTTTAAAACTCCTTACATTTAGATTATTTCACAAATTCCACATTGAGCCCATTGCCCACTCACCACTATACCAAACAATAGAAAATGTTTTTTTCTAACAAGAATACAAATTGAGTAAAAAGGCTATGGTAATTATAGGATTAAAAATGTGATCAATAGTATGTATACATCTATCTCGATATCTCAAAATCTGTACCTCTAGGAGTATGAGAATTGGCAAAATTGATTAGTTATTGAATATTGATGAACAAATTGTTTAAGAGTTCATTTCAATTATTGCATACTCCCTTTCTCGCAAGCACCAAACCATATCACATTGACAAATCTTAAAGTAAATTTTTTGTAATATGGACGCTCTGTTTATAAGCACAACATGCCACCTACTTGAGTTCCTATGAATAATCCATCCTATTATATATCTCTATTTAGTTCTTTTATTTCTCTTGAATCTTTCCTTTTAACATTTTTCATTTGAGACATAAATTTTAAATCATGACATATATTTTAAATTATAAATATCTTTTAATCATTACTATGAAAGATACCAACTTTAAATAGCCTAATAAAAAAACATAGTATCATCCTTATCAGAAAAAAATCAGATTGTGGCCATCAGATTGTGTTTGGAGGTGCACAGAAAACAAGTTTGGCCCAGCAAGCGTACGATCCGGCCCAAGCAGTGGTCAAAGAAAGCAGGTCAGTGTTAATATTTCGTTAGAAATCAAAGCCGGATTCCCACGAGGAAGGCTTTCGAGATGTGCGTGGGAAATTTCTAAGTTGTAAACAACCGGGCGTCTCAGGCAGCAGATGAATTGCGGGATGTATCTTGTTAATGCTCAATGGAATGCAAACAGTGTGTGAAGAAATTGAACGACAGCCCAGGGGGGAAAAACCTCATCCCACTTATCCAATCTCAGTCTGACTCTCTTACTAAAACTATCGACAACGCTATAAATCTTGCAAATCAGCTTGTGCACCAGGGTGGTGCTTAGATAGTGAGTATTGTGGAATAAGCTTTCGTTTGCTTTCTTAGCTGACTTGGGAACGACTGGGATAGAGGGGATTACTTCCATCTTTTAATCAATAAATTATTAATATTTTTATAAATCATAGTTTTTAATGGATTTTTGTGTGCAATTTTGGTGGATGTTTTCAACAATAATTTGGTTTCAATTAATTGTTCTTTTATAAAGTTTCGTATAGTATTTTTATACAAATTAAATGTGATATTGTTATAAAGATTTAACTGTTTGGTTTCAATTCATTGATCCATGTTTCATGAGTAGAGGTTCACAAGAACCTATCTAGCCCATCTCTCAAAATAATCATGAGTGGCCTATACTCTTTAAAATACCACCTACTTATTATATTAAATGTGTTTTGTTTTATTTAAATTATAATAAGTTGTTCCATATTACACGGAAGGCATTCCCTCTATGGAGTCTCCTCAGCCAAATCTTTAAATCAACATCTCAGTTTCACACAGCAGGTATGCTGACCATTAATTTAATCTGGATCGTTAACATCAAATCAGCCAACTGTCATTTTTACTGTGGCTTTTGTCTGTGGTTTTTCTCTTTCAAAAAATTTACTACATTTGCCCACTGTTCAAGAAATCACGGGCTTAACATGCATTCAATATGATAGTTGAAAGGTAATAAATTCTTCCTACCCATCTTCTATTGCGTAATGAATGCATAGATATTTTATGCATAGTCCTATTGATATTTTGTGTTCCTTCTATAGTTGTCGGGGAAACTCCATTATGGGAACATAGACAATGTACCAGTCCCCGTACCCAAAATTTCCGGTGAATCATTTACATATAAAATAGGTGTCTCCTTATTTATTTAACTCACGTACCCTAATTTGATTGGTGTCCCTGTCCCTGTACCAGTACTAATACCCTGCGTCTCCCGACAACTATATGACTCAACTTCATTCCGTATAGATTTGGATTGCTTTTTTGAAATTGTAGAAGGCTTTTCTAGATATTTTAGCTACTGCTGAACTTTGCCACAGAACTGTTTGATGCATGTTTGAGCTGCTGAAATCTGATATGGAACAGTGAAGACTTTTTAGAGTTATGTTACTACCTCCACCACTTTATTTTGTTTACTCTTTGTAATCTTTTGTGACAGTCAGTTACTAGAATCCACGACCGTTTACACACGTGCAACTGAAATTTCATTCCTCGCTCACGAATCTGGGATCACTTAATTTGAAATTTAGATAGCAACATAACTAAATAAAATAAACAGACCAAAAAAGTAGCAAATATTTACATACTTAAAGCTACACCGCGAACATAACATTATCACTGCAAACCCTTCACCTCACTATCTACAACAATAAATGTACACAAAAATTGAAATTATTCATTAGATTTGAAGAACTCCACTGCATTTAAATCCTAACAACAAAATTTTAGCTTGATCTTTACAGCTTCAACAAAAAATTGCAAGTAAAACATTGTAAACACAAAATCACAAAATTCCTGGCAATTAGAATCCTGAAATGACACCAAGCATACATGGGAAAGAATATAATATCAGACTTATTTTATTTCTTAAGCAAATGAAACTTGAGCCATACGTTCTTTTTTAAACCCTGCATTAACTTTAAATTTAAGCAGTAGATATCATGACTTTTACATGAAATTTGCATTTCCAAAGGAAAAAGCATAGATTTATTTTGTTTTAGAATTTAAGATAACAATGCTAATGCTAAAAAATATAAGAAATCCAATTCAGTCAGCTCAGGTCAAACGTGTGTTTATGCTCAATGCCATAAATTTTAAACGAAAATGTATGAACCTTTTAAAAAATAGAAGACTATAGGAAGTACTCTTCCATTGCTTTAAGCCAAACGGGTTTATTTATGGTGAAACCTTTGAAAAGTTTTCTCGTCTTGCCAAGTAGGTCGTTTCTGATAGCCATTGTTGCATTTACCAAAATAGACAATTGTAGGAATAAAGAATGAATGAAACAAGAGTTTCCTTCCTAATGTGTTCACCCTCCTACATTACAAAGAATAAAGTATAAAAGAGAACATGAAGTTGCCAATAAATTGTATTTCTACCTCGTCTATAATACCAATACCATATATTTATTTTTGTCTCTTTATCCTTACTTAGAGATAAAGGTTGTAAAAGCTTTCAAGTGTGATAAAGTAGAAAATATTCATTGGAAAAATGTTAATTCTTGGGGACCCCCTCTACATAACAAATGTCTTTGCTTGTAAGGGAATTAGAGTACCAGAAACAATTTCCTATGCCAATCTTAAGAAGAGACATTAGGCCAAATTTCAAACTGATCTAACAATTACAAAAAATCTAGAAACACATTCAACAGAAAATAAACAACGAACACAAGATATACATGGGGAAAACCCTTTTTGGTGAAAAACCCCACACTCCAAAGCCTGCTCAATGTATTTCAAATCCAACAACAAGATTACATACACTTGCAAAGCAAGTCATTTACATGACTATAACCAGTAAACCATTCTAGAAGCAATTTGACAACATAACAGTACCTGCAAACTCAACACCACAAACTACTCCTCAAACCTTCAATTTATGGACCTCCGGCTATACAAGAAACCATTTGTGGTTTACAAAACCATGTGCAAAACCTCTCAAGAGGTGTATTGCCCCAAAATGCAAGATTTCGTTCTAAAATTAGGCTCTCATGTCTACAATATTCTCCCTAATTTTTGACCCTCAAAGATGTCATAAAATTTGTCATAATATCTCTAAAAATAACCCTTCCATGATATACTACCATATGGGAATCTTTTAACAACTAATATTTCTATTTTCAAAGAAATGTCAATATGCAATAGATATAGGAAAATCTTAAATGAATAAATCAAATCTATGGAAATAGCAAGGTTGAGACACCTCATTGCTAACATTCTCCCACTTGTCGAATACCTTGCAAGGGCCAAGGGAAACATAACATCATGGATCAACTGGTAGGGGCCGAAAGGCCCATAAACTTTGAACACCACCTAAATTTTTCGATGTTCATGGGATTAGTTAATGCATTTGCAACATTTACCACTATCTCTACCTTTTCTAGCTTCACCTTTCCATCCTCGACCCTATCTCTCATGAAGTGATACTGAACATCAATGTGTTTGGTCCTAGCATGAAAAGTTGGGTTCCTCACAAGGCAGATTGCACTTTGACTATCACAATAAAATGTAACTACACCCTATTTCAATCCAATATCTAAACACAAAAGCTTTAGCCAAATGGATTATTTATAGGAATGAGTAGCTTCCATGTACTTTGCCTCAATAGTGGACAAAGCGACCACAAATTGTCACTTGCTCATCCAATTGATTGTACCACCATTAAGAGTAAACACATATGCACTAGTGGAAATTTTTCTATCGACATCACCAACCCAATCTAAATCCATAAAACCATGAATAATCAGGGAATTTTGATCTCCTATACCATGAACGCATATAGATTACTCTATTGTACCCCATAAATATCTGAAGATCCTCTTAACTTCATCCCAATGCACTCTTCCAGGATTAGACATAAAACGAGAAAGAACTCCCACTGCTTGGGAAATTTATGGTCTTGTACAGACCATAGCATACATTAAGCTTCCAACTACACTATGCTCATGTCTTCCATCTCCGATGGAGATGTAGGACATTTTGAAATAGAGAGCTTCATTCCCAATGCAATAGGAACATAAAATGGTTTACAATCCTACATGTTGAACCTTTGCAAAACATAACAAACATACTTAATTTTCCAAGCCATAGCTTTCTATTCTCATGATCTCTTTTGATCTCCATCCCATGTATGTATTTTGCTACACCAAGATCTTTCATTTCAAATTTCATAGAGAGTTGACATTTCAATTCTGCAATCAAAAATTTTCCTTTCCCAACAAACAACATGCCATCAACATGTAAAGCAATTACCAAGAAATAATCACCATCATATTTAAAATATACACACTGATCAGATTCAAACCACACAAATCCCAGACTCAACACATATGTATCAAACTTCTGGTACAACATCCTAGGACTTTGTTTAAGGCCATATAAATATTTCTTTAACTTACAAACCAACTTGTTTTTACCTTTTACCACATCATGCTCTATCTATGTCGTATAAATTTCTTCCTCCAAATCACCATGAAGGAATGTAGTTTTCACATCCATTTGTTACACCTCTAGATCATAAGCTGGTACAATAGATAATAAAAATTGAATGGATGTCATTTTAGCAATAGGAGAAAATATCTCACCGTAATCAATACCCTGAACCTAAGAGTATCCCTTCACAACCAACTATACCTTATACTTGTATAAGAGCGAATTTTCACCCTAGGTACAGTTCCCCATTTTCCCTTTATACACTTTAGAAAACCAAATTCCGACGCTTAAATTTACTTAAGCCCACTATTGGGAGTCCATGTGGAGCCTATTTTTCATGTCGATGGGGGTGTTTCTGTCGAAAAAACCCGCATGGAACACAAATTTCCTTGGAAAATTCTTGTAGCTAAGCCAGCAGAGGCATTACTCTTCCCATTAGCAGCAAAGTTGTAACGCCTCCTTCGGCCAACTAACTCGAATATGGCATTTTTCTTCCTCATTTCTTCATATTCACTCCTTGAAATTTCAATCCAATTCTTAATAACTCTACATAACTCTTCAAGAGATCAAGCCTTTGTTCTTGCACTCCCACAAGCTCACTTTCACTCACTTCCAAGCATTCCAAGCATTCCATTGCAACAATATCACACTCCATAACTCGGTAGAGCACATTTGGGACCATGCCATTCACAACAGAGGCTTGAGTTCCTCTCATTTCTCCCCCAAGCATCCTTGAGTGCTCTTGGTGGAGGTGGTAAGCTTCCCTCTCCTCTCTATCATTTGGTAAGTAGCATAGTACTATTTTGTAGTGCTTTTTCTTTCTTTATGTATTTCTTCTTTATCTGGTTCTTTTGGATATATTTGGAAATGGAAACACCTAAATAGGGGTCTGACTGAGGAAGGCCCCTATACAACCCCCCAACATTTTTCCTTCTTGTTGTGTGTAGGTGTGCGAGCTTTTGGAGAATCAACTGGCAAACAAATTCATTGGTGAGATTCTCCTCATCTTTATCACTCTTGTTTATTTACTTTATAATATTAGAGATTATTTAATTTACTTAGTTCTATCATTTTAGCCCTTTAGTTATTTTGCTAGACTATTAGCTAGTTTTTAGTGACTTAACCTTGTCTTTGTCATTGTCTGGTCGTACGAACGACAACACACTTTTGAGACAACAGTGCACCGCACTGTCATCCAAAGTTCGCACTTATGTCCTAAAACATAGAGTCTCCTGAGACGTAGTGTTAAACATAGAAAACAACTCACCTAGCCTCTTTCTACATTTCAAGCTTGCTAAGTAACTGAGGGACCCTACGGTCCTCGTTATTCTCACCTTACATATCCTAAACATTGCACTTAGCTGAGGTAAGCTAGGGAAGCCTCTTGCATCTTGACCCTCCATGACCTGGGGTCTTGCACATGGTGGTCCCCCTCTTACATTTTTGGTGAACCCAACATGAACCATTTTGGTTCCATTCTTGCGATACTGACAATCCCTTTCCTCATATTCTAGGAGAGTTGTAGGTGTGAGTGTTGTAAGGTTGTCACCTTGCAACCCAACTTGTGACCTCTAGGTGGCATAGTTGGAAGGTTCCAAAGGTATTGCATGACAAAACCTTAATTGGGTCATTGTATTATCTAATAACCCTTGGGGATTCTGTGAAGGCATTGTCTAGTGTGCATAATGGCCTCCTTTTTGCATCAACTCATCCCCTTTGCATAGCCTATGGATAGTAACATTGGCATAACCTTTAGTTCATAGGACCTATTGATGCGCTTCAACAAGGAACCATCTCCTCTTTACATTCCTAGACGGATCAATGGGAACATCATAGAACTTGTTCTCATTAACCCAACATCACAAGTGAATATAATAACAGAGGAGATTATGTTGATTAATTTTTTACATAAGGATGGATATGATGCTCTCGTGAGTTTCATTTTCACACATGATAGGATTTATGTACCCTTGCATAGAATTTCACTATCAATCTTAGTTGGGCCTAAGTTCGTAAACCTCTTGTTTGATATCATCCTTGGGTCAAAAATATTTTGTGTAAATTTGGGTATCCCTTGGTTGGTAGCGATGAACACGGTACCCTTCGTCATGCATAAATTTTTGAAATTTATCTAGGGAGGTTCCATGCACGTGATCCATGACACCAATTATCGACTGCCGGTTGCATGTGGTAGCTACTCCTTGGATCACCCGTGGCCTGCGCCTGCGGGTCCCGTTCCATCCAGGACGAACCTTTGGCATAAGACATATCAGAACTATAAGAAAGGATGTATCAGGTTGAAGGTGAGGTATCCTCCCTTGTCCTATGCTATTTCACATAGGGCTTGCTTGAAGGCTGACAGCGAAGCTGCTAAGGATTGAAAGAAGAAAGAAGAGAAGTGGTCTTGTGATCCTCCTTCCTCTTTTGTTGCCTAGTCAAATGCTTCTTCTTGCTCAGTTGTGGTGCCATTAGGTTTTGCTCCTCATTTGCAGGAGAGCCCTTTGGTGCCATCTTGGAAAAATCCTAAGCATCTCACATTCGAGCTTCCTGTTCTGTTGACAGACCCTAGACCCATTTGATATGAGAGGAAGAAGATCCTTCAAGGAGAATCCTCCTTGTCTTGACCACTGCGGTCTCCTACTGCTCCTAATCCCAAGGAAATGATCGAAAAGAGGCCCACTGCCAAGACTCTCGAGTTGACGACTATTGCTCCCCTTGCTCTTGTACAGGGACGCATTACTCCACCCAAGACGGTCGAAGTGGATGTTCCTATGGTCGAGCAGGAACCTCCTTTTCCCTTTGCAAGATTTGGCTTCTAACTCGAAGATCCATTGAAATTTCCTTTGCACATGAGTGCAAGTGCTGACGGAAGGATCTCTTGGCTGATCAAGTTGCCTGACAACAAAAGGAGGAAGGAATGACCACTCCTATTTTAGGATCTCTTGTAGTGTCTCCTTCCTCCCTTCCTATTGTTTCTCTTCAGCCTAGTCTACTCATGGCTTCCATTGTGAGCACAAACATGCTTAACCCTAAATGGGTGTAGGTGTTTATCACTCCTTTAGCAGAACTGCCTTTGCTGATGTCCGTCCCAAATATTTAGCCCTTCCCAAAGCCCGTGGATATGGTTAACACTTCGATTGTATCTGTTATGGTTCTTTCCTCCTCCTCCTCTACACCTTTGACTTCGTCTGTGGGGAGTTCATCACATTCAATGAAGAAAGAGGTAGAGGTTGGTCCTTCTGGAAATGAAGGAAGTAAGAGGAGTCAACCTTCTTCTCGAGGTGACCCTGTGATGACTTGTTTTGTCCTTGTGATAGAAGCAGTCCTACCTTCCCCTGAGTTCGTCACCACTCCTGAGTCATTCAATGAGCCTAGATATGGATCTCAGGCACAACCTACACCGTCTGTTGAGAATAGGCATGATGCTCCTGTGGGATGCATATTTAATTCCATGGACGAAGTCTCGGCCCTATCGGCGATCTTTGCAAAATCACTAACCTTGACTCTACAAGAGCTCAACGAAGATGACCTCAAGGGGCCCTCTTCCTTGGCCCTTGTTGTCGGAGGCCTGGATGCTCCTCCTCTTAACATTCCACCCTTGTAGGCTCATCCTCCTTCCCCTTATGAAGATCTATATTGAGAAGAAGACAACCTCTTGGTTGATCAATGTTAGGAGGAGGCCCCTTTTCTTGATCTTGTGTATGTGTTTTGTGATGTGTTCCCCCGTAATTGTACTATGTGTGCCTGGATGACCCTCATCATCCTTGTTGGTGCTTGGATATAGGTGTGAATTTTGTTTCATAAACCTTCTTCTATTTTTACCATCATTCTTCCATGTTTGTGATTGATTTTTTGATAAATTGGGGACAATGCAAAGTGTTGGAGGCATTTAGGCTTCCCTTCCATGTTGACCCAATTTTTTATTTTTACTTTGTCTTCCATGCATTCTTCTTGATGTGGTTGGGGATTGATGACCTTTCACCTTGTATTGCGGTTACCTATTATTATATGAGCTCAGACAAATCTAACCCCACTAAACCAGATCCCCATGTGTCCTCTATTGTATTTTCTTTTCTCTTTCACTTTATCTTTCTCTCTTCTTTGCTTGATTTTTCCCTCCTATGTGTGACAATTCTCTTGTTTAACACTGCGGTTTTTAGAAAATGAATTCAAATGTTGCCAACAAATATTTTCTTGAAAATATTTACAACATTTCTTCCATAGGATCGCATTCTCAACTTGAAACCCTAACGAAACATGTTTCCTTCATCATGGGTTCGTAAAGAAAGGACTTGAAGACCTTCCTCTGAAGTGGGGACTGCTTTGACTTCCCCTCTCGTGGGGGCATGACCTTCCTTTCAAATTCCTTGATGAAGTGAACATCTTTTGAAAGGATTCCTTGATGATGAATCATTCTAAGAAAACCATTGCTTTTGAATTGTGTGTCCCTTGAGTAGACCCTCTTTCTTCTTCACGGTGGGTTCCCTAGGGACCCTTTCTTCGAAAGCCTTTGTAATGAATGGAATTTTTCATGTCTAGCCCATGGGCAGCCCAACTAAGCTCATTCCATTCAACCTTTTATGTCTAGCTCAGGGGTGGCCTGACTAGACCTTACCTTTCAAATAGCGCATCCCTTGAGTAGACCCCTCTCCTTTTGAAGGGTTCTCAAGGGACCCCTTTGAAAGTTTTTTAGTCTATGTTAATGACCACTTTTAGATACACTTTATCTATGGGTAGATGTGTCACCACTTTTGACATGCTTTATCTGCAGGTAGACATGTTGTTGCTTTTTGACATGTTCTATATGTGGGTAGACGTGTCGCTGCTTTAGACACACTCTATCTATGGGTAGATGTCACTGCTTTTGACACAATCTATCTGCAGGTAGACGTGTCACTGCTTTTTGACATGTTCTTTTTGTGGGTAGATGTGTCGCTGCTCTAGACATGCTCTATCTGCGGGTAGACATGTCACTACTTTTGATATGTTCTATGTATGGGTAGACGTGTCGCTGCTTCCTGACTCTACAGAGTCCGCTTCCTTGGGGCTTCCTCCATGCAAGAGATCTTGGGGGTTGCCTCCTTGTAGGTTCGCGGGCTTGTAAGACACTTTGTTCCAACTTCATAGTTCTGAGCAGATATGTAGTCCTTTGTATCTCCTACACCTTTGGGTATGCTAGACCGAGTATTGCTTCCTCAACGGTTCAAGTATACATTTCTAACCCTACTCTCTTCTTGATCTACTTTATCGAGCACTCATCAGTACTTGTGCTCACTAAAGTGGGGGAAAATGTATAAGAGTGAATTTTCACCCTAGCTGCAATTCCCCTTTTTGCCTTTATACACTTTAGAAAGCCAAATTCAGAGGCTTAAATTTACTTAAGCCCGCTATTGGCGGTCCATGTGGAGCCTATTTTGCATGTTGGTGGAGGCATTTCTATCGAGGATGCCTATGTAGAGCACAAACATTCACGCGACGCGCTTACGTCCCTGGTAGACTCCTACAGTTGAGCTAGCTGAGGCATTACTCTTCCCATTGGCAGCAAAATTATAATGCCTCCTTTGGCCAACCAACCTAAATATGGCCATTTTCTTCCTAATTCCTTCATATTCACTCCTTGAACTTTCAATCCAACTCTACAAAACTCCACACAAATCTTCAAGAGATCAAGCCTTCATTCTTGCACTCCTACAAGCTCCGTTTCACAAACTTCCAAGCATTCCAATTATTCCATTGCAACAATATCACACTCCATCAACTCGGTAGAGCACGTTTGGGACCACACCATTTGCAGCAAAGGCTTGAGTTCCTCTCATTTCTCCCCCAAGCATCCTTGAGTGCTCTTGGTGGAGGTGGTAAGCTTCCCTCTCCTCTCCTCCATCATTTGGTGAGTAGCATAGTACTCTTTTTTAGTTCTTTTTCTTTCTTTACGTATTTCTTTTTTATCTCATTCTTTTGGTTGTTCATGGCAGTGGAAACACCTAAACGGGGGTTTGACTATGGCAGGCCCCTATACAACCCCCCAACATTTTTCCTTCTTGTTGTGTGTAGACGTGAGAGCTTTCAGAGGATCAACTAGCAAATGAATTCATTGGTGAGATTCTCCTCATCTTTATCACTCTTGTTTAAATTTACTTTGTAATATTAAAGATTATTTAATTTACTTAGTTCGATCATTTTTTTCCTTTAGTTAGTTTGTTGGGCCATTAGCTAGTTTTTAGCGACTTAACCTCATCTTTGTCATTGTCTGGCCATACAGATGATAGCACACTTTTGAGATGCTAGTGCACCACGTTTTCATCCAAGGTTCACACTTCTATCCTTAGATAAAGAGTCTCCTGAGATGTAGTGTTAAACCTAGAAACTAGCTCACCTAGCCTCTTTCTACATTTGGGGCTTGTTGAGTAACTAAGGGACCCTACAGTCCTCATTACCCTCCCCTTGCATATCTTAAACATTTCAGTTAGCTGAGGTATGTTAGGGCAGCCTCTCGCATCTTGACCCTTCATGACCTAGGGTCTTGCATGTGGTGGTCCCCCTCTCTTACAATACTTTTCAACATTTCCATTGGAACTAGTCTTTTTCTTAAATACCCATTTACATCCAATAGGTTTCCAACCTTTAGGAAATGGTATAAGGTCCCATGTCTTCATCCATGGCTATTTTCTAGGACTTTCATCATTCATACCCAAAGCCTCTTGAACAGATCTCAGTTCATCAATGTTAGTACTCAAAGAAAATATAAACTCCCAATCATTAGGTGAATACCCATACCTTTGAGGTGGTTTCCTTTGCCTTGTAGACCTTTGAACAAGCTGAGGTGGAGGTTCTTCCACTTCTTCCTCCTCTTCTTCCTCTTCTAAAGATTTAGAGCTTGATGAGCTCTCAACTTCTTGTCTATTTTGGGATCTCAATTCAACTTCCTCAGGCATAGAAGGAAGTTGAATCACATCCTTTTTATGTTCAATTTCTTTATGCTATTCTAGCTGAAAAGTAATAGGAGAATATTTAATCTCTCTAAAAATAACACTTCTAGACTAAATTACCTTTTGTGCAATAGGGTTCGAAATCTTGTATCCTTTCATACCATAGTTGTAGCCAATGAAGATCATTTGACATCCTTAGAATCCAATTTTGTTCCCTTCTCCTTAGGAACATGTGCATATGCATCACAACCAAAAACTCTTAGATGTCTAAGTGAATGATTTTTCCCTGACTACACCTCCATTAGTGTTTTATCAACAAGGTTGATGTAAGAGATCTATTTATCAAATAACAAGTAGTGGGCATAGCTTCAACCCAGAACTTTTATTCTAGATCAACTCCACTCAACATGCTCCTAGCCTTCTCCATCAACACTTTGTTCATTCTTTTTGAAACTCCATTTTGTTGCAGAGAATATTGAGTTGTCTTTTATCTTTTAATCCCGCAATTTGTACAAAATCTATCAAAGTCTGCAGAATAGTACTCACCACCATTTTTAGTTTTCAAATATTTAATTTTCTTTCCAGTCTGAGTTTCTATCATGGTCTTGAATTCCATAAAATGATTGAAAACTTTAGATTTACTCTTTAAAAAATACAGCCATGTCCTCCTACTAAAATCATCAATAAAAGTAACATAATAAACTAATTTATCAATAGAAGAAACATCAACAGGACCAAATACATCAGAATGAATAAGATCCAAGATACATAAAGACTTATGGGAAGATGAGTAAAACTGAATGTAGTTCTATTTTCTATAAATACAATGCTCAAAAAAATCAAACTCTTGTTGGCAATCATTCAACCCCTCAATGAGGTTCTTATTTTTCAAGGATTTTAAACCCTTCTCTCCAATGTGGCCTAGCCTTTGGTGTCATAACATGTTATTCTATGTAGGAAACTTTGATTTGGTAGATAGAGCACCCTTGGGTACCCATAAGCCATGACCATCCACAGAAGAGGAAACCATCTCTTTCTTCAGTGAAGTATTTTCGGGCTTAATCTTATCAAAAGTGTTATTGCATTCAACCGTGTATGCATTGAGTTGGTACAATGTGCCAAATTTTCTTCCTCTCGCTATCACCATAGCACCTCTCACCATTTTCACACCTAATTCAAAAATATATACATACACACCCGCATCTATTAGATTGCTAACAAATAATAAATTTCTTGCTAGTCCTGGGATATGCAAGATACCATCAAATCATCTAACTCTACCATTAGAAAATTTCACATGAATACTACCATGGCCAACAATATCAAGGAAAGATTCATCACTAGAATTACACCTTACCACCATCATAGTTTTCATACAAGTACTAAAATAGTTTCTATTAGGAGTCATGTGGAAAGATGCACCCAAGTCTATCAACAATACATTATCACCTACACGAGTTTCCAAGGCTACAATAAAGGAATCTCCATATTCCTTTTCAGATTCAGAATTCAAATATTTCTTCTTCTTCTTCTTATTCTTCTCTTCTTTACATTCCTTTTAGAAGTGTTTGGGTTTTCCATAGTTCCAACATATTTCCTTGGACTTACCATGAGATTTTGATCTCCCCTTATTTTTTGACTTCGAACGACCACACTACTTCTCATCTTTGCATCATTCTTTTTGTCTTCCTTGAAAACTCAAAGCCTCTTTGGAATTCAAATAGACCTTCCTTCTCATCTCTTCAGAGAGTAGAGAACCAACAATATCCTCCATCTTCAAGATGATAGAAGTGATCCCAATGGCCATGACTAGGCTGTCCCATGAGTCTAGCAACAAACATAATAAATTTTGGTACCTTTCTTCTTCATCCATCTTAAACCCAACTGAGGACAACTAAGTCACCAACATATTAAATGTTTCCAGATGCTCATAAATTCATCCACCTTCTTCCATTCTCAAGGAATACAAATTTTTCCTCAAGAAAAACTTATTTACTAGAGATATAGCTTGTTATATCTCACCCAACTTCTTCCAAAGCTGCTTTGAAGTGGATTCTTCATAAACATTTATCAATATTGAAACTGCAGGACATAGTCTAATGAGAACTTTAGCTTTTCTATCCATTATGACATACTTTGCAAGCAAAGCTAGATCCATAGTCCTCTGGACATTTTCATCCACAAATCTTCCATCTTCAACTTCCACATTTCAAAGTTTGTGCGAAAAAACCTCTCTACCTCAATCCTCCTTGATGTGTTCGCCATTCAAAAAATATATCTACAACAAGATCACAAAGTATCCTCTATACAAGCTCCCACTCAAACCTTGATTACCACAAAACCCCAAAAACCCGCAACTGAAACCAAAGGTGATCAAGCTCTAATACCACTTGTAAAGAAATTAGAGTAGTGGAAATAGTTTCCTACACCAATCTTAAGAGATATTATGCAAAATTTAAAACTGATGTAACAGTTACACAAAATCTAGAAACACATTCAATAGAAAATACACAATTAACACAAGATATACATCATGGGGAAAACCCTTTCGGGTGAAAAACCTCACACTCCAAAGCCTTCTCAATGTATTTCAAATCCAACAACAAGATTGCATACACTTGCAGAGCAAGTCTTTTATAGGAGTATAACCAGTAAACAATTTTGGAATAATTCTGGCAATAATTCTATAGCATAATAGTACCTACAAACTCAACACCACAAACTACTCCTCAATCCTTCAATTTATAGACCTCTAGTTATACAAGAAATCATTTGTAGTTTACAAAACCATGTGTAAAACCTCTTATGAGGTGTATTACCCAAAAATGCAAGATTTCAATCTAAAATTAGGCTCTCACATCCACAATATTCTCCCTGATTCTTGACCCTCAAAGACGTCATAAAATCTATCATAATATCTCTAAAAATAACCCTTCCATGATATACTACCATATGGGCATCTTTTGACAAATGATATTTCTATTTTCAAAGCACCGACAATGTGCAACAACTATATAGGAAAATCTTAAATGAATAAATCAAAACTACAGAAATGGCAAGGTTGAGACACCTCATTTCCAACATCACTTATACAAAAATTATAGGTTTTTGCAAAATTCCTCAATTTGAAAAAACCCCTTCACGAACAAAGTTCGAACGGTCACTTGCATTGTTGTGCATGCATCAACCATTTCTTTCACAATAGGACTAAGAATGGGCTTAGAATGTGAAATTGACTGAGTGAGGAAATAGAAAGGCATCTACCTTGTGACCCATGAGAGTTGTCTTTTTATCTCCTTGTTACTTTACGTGAAAATGAGAAAGAGAAATATTATGGCTTTTCTATGCTTTTCACTATATGATCTCATGCTAAACATTGATTTAATATCTACATTCCTCAAATCAGTATAGTAATGTGCTAAGAACATTGATTTAATATCTACATTCCCAAATCAGATAGGGTAAAAGAAAGAAGTTGGGTAAACTAAGAGGGATGTTTCGCTAAAAAAATCATGGAGAATGCACGAATTAATGTGTATGCATTATTTTGGGTACCGCCTAAAAAATGCATACACATTACATGTTATATAACATCGCAAAATTGATTAAAAATAAATACTTTTAGAAACGGGTACACATTTTAAAACATGTACCCGTTTTGTAATGCAAAATTGGTACCCATTTTAAAACACGTACGCATTTTGTAATACAAAATGGGTATGTGTTTTAAAATGGGTACCCATTTCTAAAAAGTATTTTTTTTAAATAATCAAGAAAATAAAGAACACATATGCGTTTTGTAACGCATACACATTTAAAAAAAATGCGTATGTGTTTTTAAAATTCAAAATTTCCAAGTCACATGTTGCCTCAGTTTTAGGCTTGGGAAAGGCTTGGCAATTTGAGCCTTAGCCTTTGACCTGCAACTAAAAAACTAGGGCAGATTGAAGAAGAATGTCCAACTTTGACAATATTGCTGATGAATTTTTTTGAATCAATCTATAAAATTAAAACGCATTAGAGAACATGATGTCTACTTTCTAAATATATATTTTTATTAAGATTGGATTATGTTTTCTATTTTTGAATTAATTTATAAGCAAACTAGTCCTTAAACTTGAAATATTAGGTTTTTTTTGTTTTTTAATAACTTTTTTTTGGTTAAGTTTCTTGTAAAAAAATTATATGGCATCAAACTTCAGAGAATTCTATACACAATGAAAAATAAATAAATAAATGTTTAGTTTAAAGGTCCAATTATGTTGTTCGTACATGTTAATTTTTAAAAACAACAATTAAGGCCAATAAAAATTCAATTAAGAAAAAATATTCAACAAAAAATTACAAAAAAAAATTCACATGAATCTTCATGTTGTTAGCTCTCTTTTCCCAAAAGGAATTAGCAAAATACTTTTATTTGGGTCAAAATTTGGTGTCCATACATGTGCTTGGTATGTAAAGAAACATGAACTTTAAAAAAATGGTTTTTATAGATCCCTATCAAAATTTAATTTCTATAATTTGGGTATTTGAATAATTTACATATTTGGAAACTAGATTCAAAATTATAAATTTCACATTAGTGACTTCTTTTAATATTCATTGTGTAAGTGCCTCAAATTTCTAGTCCAAGTGTGACAAATTCTGAAAAAACAACAAAAACACTTCCACTTTTTGAGCTTTTTGTGTACCCAACTTCTTGCATCAACCCTATAGTAATGTGCTTCGAAGTCTCATGAAGGGACGAAATACAAATAAGTAAAAAAAATGTTTAAAAAAAAAAAAAAGTCACACAGTAGTCGCAAAATTGAATTCTCTAGGGCTGCCATTTTTTGTGATATCGATCTATAAACTATAAACACATTTTTGTCTTAATACCTGTTGTTAATAATTTATTGCCACGTTTATTATCTTTTGTGCTATTCTTGAAAACTAGAAAAACAAGGGAAAATTACTTCACATATATTTTCCCAATTTACTTACATGTAACAATTTTAATTTAATTAATTTACATCCCCTAGAAACATAGTTGATATCATCTAATTTTAGGCTTTCCAACTTTGATTCATCATTTATATATTTGATGGCATAATATATATTTCAAATAATAAAAAATAGATATTATGTTTCAAAATCAATCCTTATGGGCTCCATCTTTACAATCTTCAATGGATTCTTTCAGGTAGCACATTACTTGTGGTGCAAACTATTAAATATGTGCCAATACTAAATTTTTTTGTATCAAACTTTATCATAACAAAAAATAATGAACCGCTCAAATTGAAGCCCTTTAATTTAGAGATGTTCATCATTTTTCACCATTTTTTTGGCTATTTTCAGCTATTTTATTTTGCTACTTTCATCACTGCTATTGGTATCCACTCCTCCAAACTCTTCCTCACTAGTATTGTAGTCTAAAAATAAGGTTTCAATGAGGGTTTTAGAGTATGTTTATTAAAATGAAAATCTTAAGAATGAGCACATGTAGGTTTTAACATTACGACATCCTTCACCTTACATAATTAAGAATAAATTAGCATAATTAATATATTTAATATTTATTTTATATAGTAAAATAAATTATAATTACTATAATTAAACTTATTGGGTATACGCAGGATCATTATGGAAAGAACGGACCTTTAAGTGGCAAAAAATTTAGAAAAATCAGAGTTTGGCAACTTGACGTAAACATTTGAATAAGTTATCTATATTATTTCAAAAATATGTAAGAATAGAATCTGTAGCAAATTGAATTTAGTTTTTAAACTACTAGGTTTATTTGATTTAAAAAACCAAATCTATTTGGTGAAAATTTGAAATTTCAATGTAATAGTACTTAAATTTCAGGGAAAAAACAAGAAGTAGGTGTCTGTCTGACCACCCTAACCACAATAAAATGATAATATTTTTCTATAATATTTTATACATAAGTAGAGGACTGATATCCGGATGTGATGCATATTTTTTTGTAATTTTTTTGCAAGTAAATAATTAATTATGAATTTTTTATTACAATTTTAAAAATATTAAAAAATGTATGTCTAACCACCTTAACTTGGTCAAACTTTATGAAATTCAATTTTTTTTTTTAATCCTATAGTATGTGAACATAGAACGTGATGCATGTTTTGGATTCAAAAAATGTGATATCGTTTGAAAGCTATAGATGTTTTTCAATCTGCCTATCAATCGGACTTTAGTCATAATTCAAATAGAAAATGAATAATAATTATTTATTATATTCAAAGTAAAGCATAATTTATATTGGTGGAAAGTCGAATCTCCTTTAAAAATCCTTTTCATTTCATCAATTTTGGGTAAAAGGTCGTCAGCCACATACCCTACAAATACCCATCATATCGCCACTTTTTGGCCCATCATGATCCTACACATACCCTATTATTCTTATATATTATATTTTTTAATAAAAATATTAAATACATACATATAAAATTATTATAATAAATAGTTAATATGATTATAATTAATAATTAATAATTACTAGGTTGTCAAAAGAAAAAAATGGAGTGAACCGAAAAAATCCAGACGGGTGTGCGAGCCGAAAAAAGCCAGACGGGAGTGCGAAGAGGGTCATGGGCGAAGGAGGTCGAGGAGGCATGGCCGTTGGAAAGCCTACAGGAGAAGCTAAGGAAAGAAAGGGAGGCAGAGGGGTTCACTTCCAGGGAGCATGGGTGGAACGGGAAAGAGCAAAATGTAGGCAAAGAGTCAAAATCAAACCCTCCAAGGTAGAGAATCTTAGTCCCCCACAAAGATGCGTTCTTCCAAAAGAAGGCAGAGGTGTTGGATCTGGATGTGGCGAGTGAAGTGCAAGGGGATATCATGGATCTGGAAGAGAAGGCTCTAATAGGCAGGTTTCTGGGAAGAAAATTTGCAAGAGCAGAAATTAGGGCCTGGGCGATAGCGAGTTGGAAGGGGATTACATGGATCAATTTCCTTCCAAAACATTTCTTTGTGACAGTATTTAATTCAAAGGAGGATCGGGAGGAGGTCCTTCAGTCAAACAAATGGCTAAATGGGGAGGCTCACCTATATATTCAACTGTGGATACAAAATTTTAACCCCCTATGCTACAATCCCATGGATGCCCCCCTCTGGATCCGCTTATATAATCTCCCTTATGAGTATTGGTCTAGGAGATGCCTGCGAAAGATCAGTAATGCATTAGGAAGAACCTTGGAGATTGACCTCAGGAATGGAGAATCTCTGTTATATGCTAGAATCAGAGTGTTAGCAATTAAAGAAATCCCCCAGTCCATTAATTTAAATGTTGGCGAAACAATTTGGGTACAACAACTAGAGGTAGAAGAAAGCAAACTTTACTATGGTACCTGCCAAAGACGGAATCACAATTCGGTGAACTGTTGGAATAAGCCCAAGTCTCAGGAAGGTAGAGACAAAGAGCATAAATACATAACTCTGAAAGACAAGGCAGCTCCGAAGGAGAAGAAAGGAGATTACTTAAGTCCTGCAGCCCCGAGGAAGCTAGCAAATGAATCAAGCACAAAAGAAATCACAAATAAGGAGAATGGGGTTCCTACAGAGGATGAGATTGGTCAAAAGATCTCCCATTTTCGCTCAACAGAAGCAATCCCAGAAGTAGAAAAAGGAAGCCAAAACTTGGAAAATGCCCAAGATCCACAAACTTTCGAGAAAATATCGGCAAAGGAAGGAAAGGGGGAGACAAGGCAAGAAGAGGAGGAGGAGGAGTAGTTATGGGGAGACCAGCAAGAAAGCGATGACGAAGATGAGCTAGATATCCTGGAACCAAGAGAGATCAGCCAAACAGCTAACAAAGCACTCTCCATGAGAGTATCTCAAAAATCGGGCAGGAAAACAAACAAACAAAAACGGGAGGAGGAAGCTAAAGTGAAGGGATTCACAAACATCAAAGAATATGTGCTAAGGTCAAGGGGAGGCTTGGCCTCCCTGAAGGAGTAATGAAACTAACAACGTGGAATGTTAGGGGCTTAAACGCCCCTAACAAACGACGCTGCATCAAGCGTCAAATAGAAATAATGCAGCCAGAGATCTTGCTTTTACAGGAAACCAAATTTCAGAAAAAAGAAGCTGAAGCTTTCATCAAACAATTATGAAAATAGGAAGGAGTTTGGATAGAAGCAGAAGGGAGAGCTGGAGGAATGATGACCTTGTGGAGCCCCCTGAAATTCAAGATAATGATCAGCCAAGCAGAGGAGAACCTGATGCTATGTGAAGTAAAAGAACTGGCCTCAAATGACAAGTTCCTTTTATTTAACATATACGGCCCAGTCAAGACAGAAGAAAAGATGAAGTTGTGGGACAAGTTATCGAACATGATGTTTCAAAGAAGAGAAGACCTAATCATCCTTGGAGGGGATTTCAATGCCATCTTGGGAATGGAGGAAAAAAGAGGTGGTGTTGGGAGAGAAATGCCGGTAACAAGAGATTTCAGAAACTTTGTGGACAAGAATGAGCTAGTAGATGTAAAAACAACGAAGGGATGCTACACATGGACAAATAGACGGACTGGCTATGCAAATATAGCGGAAAGGCTTGACCGATTTATGCTTTCCCGAAACTGGTTGGAACAAAACTCTCTTTGGGAAGCAGAAATCTGCCCAATCACAGGATCTGATCACTTTCCAGTGGCCCTGATAATAAAAAAGGATAAACCCCTAGCTAAGAAGACCTTTAAATTCAAAAGAATGTGGTGGCGTAATGAAAACCTGCTGCCACAATTGAAAACTTGGTGGAAAGAGAGGCATGAACGTAAAGGCACAAAGAGCTTCCTATTCATGTCAAAATTAGATCATATCAGGGGGAAACTGAGCAAATGGAATAAGGAGGTGTTTGGCAACATTTTCGATCAGAAAAAGCTGTTAGAAGTTGATTTAGAAGCTCTGAATAAAGCAGTGATAGAGAAAGGTATGACTGACGGGGAATACAATAAAGAAAAAGAGCTAATGGGTAAATATGAAGAAGTGTTAATCAAAGAAGAACTTTTTTGGAAAGGAAAAGTGAGGGAAGCCTGCTTGAAAGAGGGGGATCAGAATACAAGCTTCTTCCACAACACAACGAGGATCAAGAGAATTAGGAATAGGATAGATAAAGTTCGCCTCTTAAATGGGGAGCTCATAGAGGAGGAGATAAGGTTACAGGAGGCTTGTGTGGAGTACTTTCAGAAGTTGTACAACCCGGAGGAGGATAGTGAAGTTCGTTGCCTGGAAGACATAACAGGCTGTATTCCAAAGCTGGTAACAGAAGAAATGAATAAATCCCTAACTGCCCCTTTTGCCAAGGAAGAGATAAGAAGGCTGCTTTTGAACTCAACCCAGACAAATCCCCTGGACCAGACGGTTTCCCAGCATGTTTTTATCAGAAATGTTGGCACTTCATCGGTGAAGAAGTATGGGAGGTAGCGAAGGACTTCAGGCAGAAGCATAAAATGTTGAAGAAAATAAATATGACAAACTTAGCACTAATAAAAAAGAAAGAGAATGCAGATTTACTGACAGACTTTAGACCAATAGCACTATGCAATTCAATCTACAAGATAATTTCAAAAGCAATGGAAAATAGGCTAAAGAAAACCCTGAATACAATAATCTCTAAAGAACAAACGGGCTTTACCCCTGGCAAAGAGATAATGGAAGGTATTATCGTAGCTAATGAGGCAATTCATTCGATGCAAACCTCCAAAAAAAGTGCGATGTTTATAAAGCTGGACATAAGCAAGGCTTATGATAGGGTCAGGTGGCTCTTCCTTCTAAAAGTTATGGCGGCGTTTGGCTTCAGCAGGGAATGGATGGATTGGACCTATGCTTGCATATCTACTGTCCATTACTCCGTTATTGTGAACAGCTCCCCATGTGGTTTCTTTGGCGGGTCACGTGGTTTACGTCAAGGAGATCCTATCTCCCCATTTTTGTTTGTTATCATGGCTGAAGCTCTCAGCCACCAAATTAGAAAACAAAAAGTCAAAGGTAGATGGAAAGGACTGAATATTGTTGATGGATTGGAAACCCTCTCCCACCAGCAATTTACTGACGACACGCTGTTGTTCGGGGAAGCAAGCATTGGGGAGGCTGGGGTCATCAAAGAAACTGTGGAAAAGTATGAGTTCAAATCAGGTCAGAAAATTAACAAGGACAAATCTGCTATCATCTTCCTCAATGTCACTAACGGTTTGTAGAAACAAATTGCAAACATTTTGGGCTATGGTATTAGCCAATTCCCGTGCACTTATTTGGGGGTCCCAATTTCCCAATTTTCCAAGGACTAACAAAAGCTGAGCATTGGGAGAAGTTGCTGGACAACTGTAGGAAAAAGGCCTCTAGTTGGAAAGGGAAATGTTTGATGCTCTCTGGATGGATAACAATGCTTAAAGTTGTTCTAATGGCGGTCCCAATCTACGCTATGTCATGCATGAGACTAACAAAGAAAGTTGAGCAAGATCTGAATAAGATAATGAAAAGATTCTTATGGGAAGGCGCTAATGAAGAAAAAAAACGTTCGCTCATAAGTTGGGATACAACAAGAGAAAATAAGGAAGCTGGGGTGTTGCGTTGAAAGACTTGGAGCGGTAGAACCGTGCGCTGGGAGCCAAATTGATTTGGCACATGTTTTCTAAGCCAGAGGCTTTGTGGTGTAGGATTCTTAAGGCAAAATATCTTGACAGCAATGAGCCTGACATAATTCTAACCATAGCCAACACTCGCAGGGGGTCACACATCTGGAACTTTATGTGGGAATGTTGTCCAATTATAATAGACCACCTAACCTGGCAAATCAATGATGGTATGAAGGCCTCGTTTTGGTGGGACTCTTGGGGAGGGAACCCCTCTCTTAGGAGCTTGGAAGAGTTAGCAGGCTGCTTGGAAGTTGTAGAAGGACAGAAGCAAAGAAAAGTGGGAGACGTGTTCTCACCTTCCTCATCTCCTGGGCATATGTGGAATAAAGACCTAATCCTAAGATGGGGACTAAGTAAGGAAGACTCACGTCGGTTATTGGAGGAGCTGAAGAAGAGGAAAGTGGCGCCAAACGTAAGGAAGGACAAGCTAAGATGGTGTGCGGCAAAATCAGGGAATTACTCAATTAAGCTGGCATATAAGGTAACCAAATTACAACAAGAAAGCAAAGACTGGCCATCTGTCCTGTGTTGGAACAATGCGACCCTACCAAAAGCTGGTGCCTTTTCTGAGACTGCCCTACACAAACTCATACTGACAGGAGACAGATTGCATTTGGTAGGATTGTACGGCCCGCATAGGTGCCCAATGTGCAAGGAAAATGAGGAAAGCGCGGACCATCTACTCTTGAACTGTGGAGTGGCATCAGAAATCTGGAGTTGGCTAAGTGAAAAGCTCGGTTGGATAGGTGCGAGGCCAGGAGACATAAGGAAGCATTTCTTAAGCTGGCCGATATGGCACCAACAAGACTTCTGGGGCGATATCTGGAAGGTAAGCCCCTCGATGGTTCTCTAGCAAGTATGGCGTGAGAGAAATAAAAGAATATTCACTAGGAAAGAAAGTAGCATAAAACAGATAAAAAGTAGCATTGAAGCTGGGATCTCAGAACTTCTAAATGCCAAAGCAAGGTCAAAGTCAAAATCGAATTACACAGCCTGGGATGATTGGTTGATGCATCACTGGACTAAGCTAAACCCCCCCCCCCCCCAATTTTCAAAACAATGATTTGAGGCTAAGCAAAACCAAAAGAACAAAAGTAAAATGGGAGAGACCATCAGAAGGAAGACTAAAATTAAATTTCGATGGGGCTTTGAAGGGCAACCCGGGAAAATCTGGTGCAGGCTGTGTATTTAGAAACCATAATGGAGACATAGTATGGGCAATCTCAAAGAAACTGGAGGAGGGAACAAATAATGAGGCTGAGTTTGCTGCGCTCGACCAAGGACTAGCTCTAGCTATGGAGAAAAAGTGGGCTAAGTTGGATATAGAAGGAGACTCACTGATTTGCATCAATGCTCTGAAATAAAAAACAATAGTGAATTGGTGCCTCCAAAGCTGGTTGGACAGAGTCTTAGACAAGCTGGAAGAAATCTCGAACTTCATACTTAGACACACGTACCGGGAGGGCAACAAAACAACAGATAAATTGGCAAATCTTGCAATTGAAGGATGCGAGGACATGATAAGCTCAGCCAATGTGTCTAACTGGCTGGGCCTAAAAGAGGTGGCAGATAAGGACTGAATTGGGAATTATTCCAAAAGGCACGCCAACAAATCTCACAGAGTTTTATCATGTCTCTCACAGTGGTGAAATTAAAGACTCCTCTCCATTTGTGTCGTCTGGTAGATGGTATAGTTGCCTTGATGTTATTGACTCCCCTCAAGTAGGGCAAGTTTCTGTAAATTTTCTCCATTTGAATGAATAGAAAGGGAGCTGCCCGCTAATGGCAGCAACTATTGCATCAAAAAAAAATTAATAATTAATAATATAGTTTTATATAGTAGAAGAATTTAACATATAAATATAATATATATGCAATATTTATTATTAGAAGTACACTTGCATACATACAAAAATTTAACATATTATTATTATATTGCAATATTTATTTATTTATTTTCATATTAAATATAGTATGTAAAGCTACTACATAATGGAGTGTCACAAAAAAGGTTTAAGGCAGTATGCAAAATTGCAACAACACTACTATAGTTGCTAAGCTAGTTATACACTGATATACAAAACACTACTATAGTTTCTAAGCCAACTATACACTGATAAAAATTAAACATGAATGGATATGCCACCAATAAGTTTTAGATTGAAAGGCTAAAATTAAAGCCAAAATATCTTAGTTCATGTATGAAGATAAAGGTATCAAATTTGTATTCAATGTAAACATAGTTGAGTTTGAGGAAATAATTTGTAGGGAGATGAACACTACATAAGAGGAGATTTTTTTTAACATAGTAGCTTTGTAATGAAATAACTTACACAATAGAAGAAGTTGATATGAAATATGTTGCAATTACTCGATAATAATTGAGAATAACAAGCCACTTCTAGGGGGAAAACCTCCAAATATCACCAATGAGAACACAATTCACTATCTGATGATGAAATAAGACTCACAACCTCTTATATATACCTATTTATGCCTAGGATATCACCTAGGTTGACTTAGACACCACTATATAAGTCCTAGGCTGACCTAACCAACTAAATAATAATATAATAATGATAACATGACTTAATTAGGAGTTAAGATAGCCACAAGCCAATTTTTCATAACCCTATGTACACCAATATTAAGGGCATAACATGCCCCCCTCTTCAAAGAAGTGTTGTCCTTAATGCTAATCAAGTGTTGATTCTTTTGAATGAACTCCTCGTCCTCCCATGTGGCATCTTCAACTGGTAAATTCTTCCATTGGATGAGATACTCAGTGATAGTTCTATTCCTCAGCTTCTTTGTGCATGTTTGACGAATGCACTCTAGTTCCAAAATGATTCTTCCTTCTTCATCAAGCTTAGGTAGTGCTATTTGAGTTGGAATATTATGCCCAATTACCTTCTTCAAACAAGAAATATGAAAAAATGGATGTATCTTTGTTGTTGGTGGAAACTCTAGCTTGTAGGCAACACTATTGATCTTTTGCATGATTTGGTATGCCCCATAATACCTTAGAGAAAACTTATTATTCGTTTTTTGTTGCTTTAGTGAGATTTTCTTATAAGGTTGCAATCTCAAGAAGACCCAATACCCAACTTCAAAACTTATTTTACTATGATGTTGGTCTACCTGTTGTTTCATTCAATTTTATGCCATGGCTAAATTCTCCTTTGTTAGGGTTAGAAGGAAGATATCTAACAAGTTAAATGTATAGATTTAATTGATAAAATAGAGAAATGTTTCACACACAAAAAAATTAACACAAAGAATTTAACGTGGTTCACCCAATCCAGGCTACATCCACAAAATCACAACCATCCTTTAATTTTATTATCTAGTGGAAACAACATTACAATCTCACAGATAATTTCCTTTTCATACTACAAACCCCCAACCCAACCGCTTATAACAAGCTTTTAGAAGCTTCCAGAATTTGGGTTCTACAAAGTTGGTTTTTTTTCTTCCTTTTTCGTTGATTTTTTGTTTTTTGGTGATGACGCGAAAACGTAGGAGAATTTTTTTCTCGAGGGCTGTTGCCCCCAAACCCCTACTTTTGAAGGGTTGCCACCCTCGAACCCCTACTCGGGGCTCGACCCAGCCTTGGACCCTGGCGAGGATACATGAAGAGTGTATAGTATAGCATGATTAGTCACCACAAACCAACATCCTTGAGTCTTGAAAGTACCTATTGTTGATAAAGCAAGTGGTCCTCTACTACCTAAACTCCTTGTGACACCTTTAATGATGATGTGATTGAAGGAGGATGATATCCATAAAGTTCCAAAAATGGAGACATTTTTTATGAGCTATAAAAAGAAGTGTTATACCACCATTTTGCAAGTAGTATCCAATCTACCCATTGAGACTATTTCTTTGAAGTGAAACAACATAGATATCCTTCCAAACACTTATTAACAACCTCATTTTTCTCATCTGATTGAGGGTAGTATGAAGAGCTATGATCCAATTGAGTACCCAAGCATGAGAATAAATATTTCCAAAAAGTGAACTATTGAAGATAGGATCACGATCACTAACAATAACCTTAGGTGTACCATGTAACTTTTGGATATTCTCCAAAAAATATTTTTCCACTGGACTTGTTGTAAAAGGATGTGATTATGCAATCAAATGTGCATATTTAGTGAGGCAATGGACTACTACCATGATGACATTATGACCTTTAGATTTGGGAATCCCTGTGATGAAGTCCATGGATACCTCTTCCCAACACTGTCTAGGAATAGATAAGGGCTACAAGCGACCTGGTGTCTTAATTGTCTCCCCTTTATTCCTTTGAAAAACAAACATTCAACCACAAATTTTTTAACATCACCTTTTTTCCCTTCCCAAAAATAATCTTGCTTGACTCGATGATGTCTTCAAAAATTCCAAATGACCACCAACTGGAGACACATGTAGCTCTGTGATAATCTTGTGTTTAAGAGTGGAATTATTGTAGAGATACAAATGCTCTTTATACCAAAGAGTATCTCCCTTCCAACAAAACTTATTTGAACTACTACGATCACTTTTTCATTGTTGGATGATATTACTTGTTGCAACATCATTTTTCCACTCTACTTTGGCTTCCTCCACCCAATTTTCTTGTAATAATTAAAGGGCGCACAATAAGGCTTCATCTTTCTCATCCTTCCTTGAAAGTGCATCTGCCACAATATTTTCCTTCTGGGTATGTGCAGGATCATCAGGGGCCAAAAAGTGGCAATATGATGGGTTGTGGCCGATGACTTTTTTTTTACCCAAAATTAATAAAATGAAAAGGGTTTTTAAAGGAGATTCTCAACTTTCCACCAATATAAATTATGTTTTACTTTGAATTTAATAAGTAATTATTATTCATTTTCTATTCACATTATGACTAAATTCTTGATTGATGGATTGATTGAAAAACATCTATAGCTGTCAAACGGTATCACATTTTTTGAATCTAAAACATGCATCACATTCTATGCTTCACATACTATAGGATTAAAAAAAGAAAAATTGAATTTCATGAAGTTTTGACCAAGTTAAGGTGGTTAGACATATGAGTTTTTTATATTTTTTAAAAGTTGTAATAAAAAATCATAATTAATTATTTACTTGAAAAAAATTACAAAAAATATGCATCACATCGGGACATGATTCCTCTACTTATATCTAAAATATTATAAGAAAATATTATCATTTTATTGTGGTTAGGTGGTCGACAAACACCTAGTTCTTATTTTTTCCCTAAAATTTCAATACTACTGCATTGAAATTTCAAATTTTCACCAAATAGATTTTTTTTTTTAAATAAACATAGTAGTTTAGAAAATACATTCAATTTTCTATAGATTTTATTCTTACATATTTTTGAAATAATATAGATAACTTACTAAAAATTTTACATCAAGTTGCCTAACTCTGATTTTTCTGATTTTTTTTGCCACTTAAGGGCCTGTTTTTTCCATGATGATCTTGCAAATACCCTTCCCTTTCTCATATACAATCTCAAAGTCATATCCTAAAATCTTAGTGACCCATTTTTTTTCTCTTTAGAAGATAGCCTTTGTTCCAAAAACTATTTTAGGCTATCATGATCTGTCTTAACCTTGAAGTGTCTACCCATTAGATAAGGCCTCCATTGTTTAAATGCGTGAAGGATTGCTAGCATTTCTTTCTCATAAATAGGTTTTAACTGATTCTTACCCTTTAATGGATGACTCTCAAAAGAAATTGGTTGACCTTCTTGCATGAGAACTGCTCCTAACCCATTTCCAAAAGCATCACATTCCACAATGAACTCCTTGGTGAAGTCAGGAGTGGCAAGCACCAAAGTTGTACACAACCTTCTTCAATCTCTCAAATGTTGTATTAGTGGAATCATTCCAATGAAAAGAATCCTTCTTCAATAGAGTGGTGAGGGGTGCTGCTATACGACCATAATTATTCATAAATATTTTGTAGTACCCTATCAATCCCAAGAAACACCTTAGTTTCTTAATGGTTTTTGGAATAGGCCATTCCATGATAGCCTTAAATTTTTTAGGGTCCAGATGTTGCAAATGTTCTTCCAAAGTCTTGATATAAATAAATATATCATCAAAGAATGTTACTAACCCAAAATTTCTCAAGAACTTCTTGGGTATGTGTAGGATCATCATGGAAAAAATAGGCCCTTAAGTGGCAAAAAATTCAGAAAAATCAAAGTTAGGAAAGTTGACGTAAAAATTTGAATAAGTTATATATATATTATTTCAAAAATATGTAAGAATAAAATCTCTATAAAATTGAATGTAGTTTCTAAACTACTAGGTTTATTTTTTTTTAAAATCTATTTGGTGATAGTTTAAAATTTCAATGCAGTAGTAGTTAAATTTTAGGGAAAAAATAAGAAGTAGGTGTCTGTATGACCACCCTAACCACAATAAAATGATAATATTTTTTATAAGATTTTAGATATAAGTATAGTACTCATGTCCAGATGTGATGCATATTTTTTTATAATTTTTTTCTAAGTAAATAATTAATTATGAATTTTTATTACAACTTTTGAAAAATATAAAACTCATATCAATTACCTTAACTTGGTCAAAACTTCATTCAAAATTCAGTTTTTCTTTTTTAATCCTATAGTATGCAAAGCATAGAATGTGACGCATGTTTTGGATTCAAAATGTGATATCGTTTGAAAGCTATAGATGTTTTTCAATCAGCCTATCAATCAGACCTTAGTCATAATTCAAATAGAAAATGAATAATAATTATTTATTAAATTCAAAGTAAATAATAATTTATATTGGTGGAAAGCTGAGAATCTCCTTTAGAAACCCTTTTTTTTCATCAATTTTGGGTAAAAAAAAAGTTGTCAGCCACATACCCTACACATACCCATCATATCACCACTTTTTGGCCCATCATGATCCAACACATACCCTCTTAAAAATGGAATTCATCAAAATTCAAAATGTAGATGGTGCATTGGTAAGACTGAATGGTATCACCAAAAAATCATAATGACCCTCATGAGTCTGAAATGTTGTCTTACAAATATTTGAACCTCCTTAATATGAATTTGGTGATAACCAGATCTAAGAGCTAACTTGGTAAAATACATAGCTCCATTCAATTCATCTATCAAATCATCAATGACTATAATAGGAAACTTATCTTTAATGGTGAACAGGTTGAGCATTCTATAATCTAGACACGTGCCAAGTTTCATCCTTCTTGTGTACCATCACCATAGGTGAGGAGTAAGCACTTTGGCTATTCCTAGTAATTCTTTCCTCTAGTATCTCCTCAACTACTTTTTCTATCTCACTCTTTTGTATGTATGGGTACCTATAAGGCCTCATGTTTAGTCGTTGGCTCCCTGGAACTAATTGTATGGCATGATCATGATCCCTCTTAGAAGGGAGTTCTTTATGCATATCTCCAAGAACAATTGAGTGACAATCATTTATATCTTGTAAATTTGGATGAGTAGGGGCATTAGATTGAGAGACTTCTAATGAACATAGGTGGGCCACAAATCCATCCACTCCTTTCTTAAGAAAATTTTGCATTTGATGAGAGCTTACAATGTGTGGGGAATTTTCCTTCAACCCCATTAGCTCTACTACCCTTCTTTTTGATTGAAATCTCATGAATAGTTCTTGGAAGTTCATCTCAATTGTTCCCAGTGTAGTGAGCCATTGTACTCCCAAAATTATATTTTCTACACCCATGGATATCACATACATTGGGGTATCAAGTTGATAATGTCCCATGGATAATTTAATGCTATGACACTTCCTTGAACAACTAACTATACCACCATCTACAATCAAAACCTAAAAATCTGGAGTTAGATATATAAAACAATTTAGACAAGTAGCTAACTTTTTGTTGATGAAATTATGAGTACTACTTAAGTCGATCAAAACTGTTGCTTTCTGCTTCTTTAATAACCCCACCACCTTGAGATTTTGTGGAGCACTAAAACTTGAGAGTTCATGACAAGAAATGATTGGTTGAGAATCATGTGATTCCTCATTTGACTCCCTTCCATCCTCTAATATGGGTTCCTCATCTTCTTCCTCACTTTGACCTTCAATATAGAACAATTTCTTTTCACTACATTTATGTCCTCAACTGTATTTGCTATCAAAATTGAAACACAACCCTTTTTCTCTTTTCTCCTCAATTTTTTGTGGAGTCAACCTAGTAGGTTGGGGAAGAGAACGTGTTGAATATCCTTTCTCTCTTGTCACCTTAGCCCCTTTCTTCTTAGGAATCAAATACTTCTCGTCTACCCTGTGTGCTAAGATAAAAGACTCATTTATAAAGCTAGGAATAAACATGCATATCTCATGTTCAATGTGATACTTGAGACCCCCCAAGAATAAATCATTCAAGTTCTCCTCTGTAATTGTATCCAATCTTAAGGATAGATTTTGGAATTGTTGAATAAAATCCTTAACTGATCTTGTTTCTTAAAATTTGGCAAGTTTGTTGAAGAAGTTGTCTAGCACGCTATTGCTATATTGTGCTTGGAGTTCCTCCATAAAAATTGACCATGAGACGGTGAGACCCTCTTTTCTTCGATGAGTACAAATCCAACGATACCAAATGAATTGATCTGGTTCTAGATATAAGGAAGCCATTGTGACCTTTTATACATTTGGGAATTGATGTACTTCAAAAAATTCTCTATTTGGTTTATCCATGTTAGAGGATCCTTGCCATCGAATTTGTGCATATCCACCTTTGGAAACAAATTCCTAGATCCCATAGGAGTATTAAAACTTGTGTCAATGTTAGCTGACTTGGAAGTTTCACCTTGGTTGCTAAGAACTCCTTTCTTGGTTCATTCATATAGGCACTTAACATGCTTTGTATATCCGATATATCTCCTCTTAGGTCATACATATCCATATTCATTGAGGAAATTTCTTCCTTGAGCTTACTGATTTCCTCATTAGGAGTAATATCCTCTATTGTTACTTCATCCTTATCAAGAGTCTTCCTCAAAGCGACATGATTCTTTTTGCCCCTTATTACAAGCCCCGTCATGATGGGAACCAATAATTTTGAAAAACATCACAAATGAAACATAAATTCTCTAAAAAATTTACTGTAACTTACTAGGGCTAAAATACCTCTCACCTAGAAAAATATCCAAGAAATAAGTAGATTTGTAGCCTTGAGAGTGATATTTGTGGAAACCTTAATTTTTCAATAACTTTCTTATTTCTACTCCAATTTTTTTACTGTAATCGCCTTTAGTATATCTTCAAAACCCAACAAAATAAGGCTCCAATTAGACAATATGTGAGAGATATGTAGATTCCAAATAAATTGTGTAGAAACCCTAATTCTACAATAATTCACTCAATTATACTCAAATTCCCCTAAAATATGGGTTGTAGTTTCTTTAATATTTTCTTCAAAAACCCTTTAAAAATTAGAAAAAATTCACCAAAATATGAAAGATATACTCTTCCCAAAATTGTCTCCAATATTGAGAAAAAAACCTTGCCTTTACAATGCCAAGATCATGCTCTGATACCACTTGTACTGAAATAACTTGCACAATAGAAGAAGATGATATCAAATATGTTGCAATTAATCGATAATAACTGAGAATAACAAGCCACTTCAAGGGGAAATGATGCAGGAGCATCCAGTGGTGTGAGGGCAATCTTGCATCACCAAAAATAGTTAAATTTCAAGTTTCTCAGTTTTTAGATGTTTTTACATTTTTGGATACCCTTTTCGTCATAATGAAATTCCCAATTTATGGTTTTTATTTTCGGTTCCTGGGTTGAAAGATATTGCAGTTTTAGTTTCCCATATTTGCACCTGAAAATCTTCGAGTTAGATTTGAGGCACTTAGAGCTCCCAGATCAGCCCGAAACTTTCGAGACTTTGATACCTTTCCAACGGTTCAAACGGTTCACGAATCAAAGTCCCGATCAAAAGTTATGGCCCCGGGAAGTTGGCGCACTTTCTAGAAGATACAATTGCAAATGCTCTTTTGAAATTTGAACTTCATGTTGTAAATTTTCGGCCAAACCGCCTAAACTCAAATTTGAATGTTGTTTTGGCTCCAAACTAATGAGGAGCTCTATTTATGGGCGGTTTCTAATTTTTGGGTAACTTTTTGGGGACAAGTTCGCATATTGCGAAAGGGTGATTCTGTAGCTTTCTGTAACTTGCATGTGTTGTAGAACTTGGGGATTTGAGATCCTCTACATGTAAGAAGCTCCATTTTTTGAATAATAAAATTATTTTCTTGTTTGTGGGTTATTTTCTAAGTCTCGAGCTGCGCCCTCATCAGGAAAAACCTCCAAATATCTCTAATGACAACAAAATTCATAATTCACAACCTCCTATATATACCTATTTATGCCTAGGATATCACCTAGGCCAACTTAGACACCACCATATAAGCCCTAGGCTAACCTAACAAACTAAATAATAATATAACAATGATAACATAACTTAATTAGGAGTTAAGATAGCCACAAGAAAACTATTCATAACCCAATGTACACCAATATTAAGGGCGTAGCAAGCTTGGTTGCAATTGTTTATTTAGCATTAACTATTTTCTCTTTTTCTTTTGTTCTTGAATATTTTATCAACCTAGAAGGAAGACCATTTGAATTTAGAGGAGGGAGAATTGAATTTTTCTTTTAAATTATTTGAACCTATATTATATTTATTTGATGGTTCCTTCTATACATTTTCCAATTCTTGTAAAAAATGATCCAACCACTTGAATCTCCTTATATTCATCACTTTATTCTATGATTGATGTATGTGTTTTTAGTGATTGACACTCTATCCTTTCAATTGATTCATGGTACACTTTAATATAGTTATAACAAGGATATATAATAGCTTTCCATAATTGGATATGCCCTGAGAAGCTATTTAAACATGAAATTATTTAATGAGGGAAGGTATAAATTAAGTTTAGTCTTTCTTACTTACCTCATGCTCATCCATATTTTTTTCCATAAATATCTCAAATCAAATTAGATTTTGCAAAGAGGTTAAGTTCCTAGATAGAGAAATTAGGAAAATCAGGGACACTATGAAAACTATCATGGAGCATAACCATAGAATTGCTAAACATAACATCACTATCATGAGCACTATGGCTGAGAAAAAGGAAAATTTCCAACATGGATCTCTAGTTGTGGATTTGGATGTTGATAAGGAAAAAACCAAGATTGAGGATGTTAGCATCTTGAAGAGGATGAGAGCTCACCTGAAGAGAAAGGTTGATTCTAGGCCCCAGGAGATTTAGGCTCTAACAAAGGGCACCCAGGTTATGTGCAACCTTGAAGCTGAGGTTGCTAATAATTTAAAGTCATTAGGTTAGTTTTGGGTTTTTTTTGTGCAAGTGTTTTTGTTGGCCTGTGCTGGCTCTGGGCTAGTGGCTGTGGTCTTTTCTTGGCTTTTTTTGTTTTGTAGCCTTCCTATTTTTTGGGTTTTGTAATGCTTTATCTTTCTTCTGCTTGTAAACTTTGTGGTTTTGGGTCCCTGTAAAACCCATATTTTCCTTTATCAAAAACTATATTTTGAATGTTCACTGTTAGTCAAGTAATTTATTTCTTTGTACATATTTAAATTTGATTTATGTAATTTAATTTTTAATAGTTTTAGCATGGATACATGACGAATAGTTTTAAATATATATTATGTCATTTATTTTTCAATAGATTTAGCATGGATATTACAAGGGTACATTAGTAATTTATATGGAGTATGTATAAACCCTCCCCATCTGATATAACTAAAAATAGAAATTTGGATGAACTAATTTCCTAAAGAAATAATTGCAACAATGGCTTCCAAGGAAATCCTATTTTTGAATTCATTCTCCATAACTCTAAATAAATACTTGAAATACAAAATACACTATTTGGACCATATTTTTTTGTGTAGGGTTCATATTTTTGTTCCAATTGAGTGTAGGGTTCATATTTTTGTGTCGAGTTCATATTTTTATTCCAATTGAGTGTAAGGTTCATAATTTTGTTCTCTATTTGACCCATAATTCATACACTATATAAATACTTAAAATAAATAAAAATAAAAATAAAAATAATAGTAAAAATAGTAAAAATGGAAAAATAAACACTAACCTAGACTTTGTGATGGCTACAATGTTGTGCAAATCAAAATCCAATTCCTCTCTCAATTGTTGCTGGTAAAAATTAACTCATAGTTATTTTTGAAAAATTTAAATATTTTTTCTAAATGAGATCTCATTTTGTAGATAATAGGATCTTGTTTACTAAAAAAGGGATCCAATTTCATACTAAACAATATCCCATTTTGTGGTCTTTGGCTTGGGATCCTACCATGAAATGGGATCTTGTTTTAAATTTTAGCCCAAGATATTGAAGTGAAATGGGATCATGTTTCCTAAAAAATGGGATACCATTTTTCTCTACCTAATTAGAAATTTTTACCTAAGCTCAAAACTTCCACAATAAGTGGACCCAAATTTGTGCATTTACCCACATGTAGCACAGTACTAAATTATGCATCATGATGCTCTACATAAATACTAGAATCTCTCAAAATAGGACCCACTAAAATAAAATCCCCATAGGAGAGGTCCAAATATAGAATATCTATGAGACCCCCCTAAAAGTTGTGAAGTATATTTGGCCCCATCGAAGTTCCTCCACCACTCCATTGAAACCAAGGATATATTACACTATGATAATTCCCCCCTTAATGCTAACAAGAAAGTGATATAGGTAGACCAATTGAGATTAGGCACAAAAGTGTGTAGAGGAATGTAGAAGCATCATTAGATCCAAAATTATATACAAGAAATTGAAGAGAGGTGTGCATTAGGTCACACACACATGAGGCAAGAATCACAAGGATCCACTGCTTTGATGACTAATTTCCTTACCAACCAAAATAAGCAGCACCATCATGCTAGTCACTAAAATCTATACCAACCATTCTACTAGAACATGTAACACAATATCCTACAACACAAAACATGTTGAATACTTCTCACATACACAACTTCCCAAATAGGATTAGATGGTAGTTCAAAACACAAATCGAAGCATAGATGTCATAATCTCTTGATAACCTATAACTTTATAAATGTTAATTAGATTTCTAATAAAAAAATAATCTCAGCATTGAAAATATATAATATGAAAGATAAATTTTAATTGATAAAAATAAGATAATTTTAAAATTTAATATGATTTTCGATATATATAAAATGTAAATTAATTAGTATAAGGTTATTATTAATTATTTAATTATTAAAATTTTTAATATTTAAATAGAGCTATTAAATAGCCTTTTATTCTTTAAAAAAAATATTATAGATGAGAAACATTCATGTTAATTTTTCAATCCATATAACCAAGCAAAGTATCAACTTTAAAATAATTCACCTTCTATTTGATTTGAAATTTTATTCTTTTCTTCATATCATGTGATACTATTTATAGATATTTGTTGATTTTTAAATTTGTAATCACAAATATGTAATGGGTGTGCAATATACCATTCTTTAATAGAATAGAATCTAAACACAATTAGAGGTATTAACTTAATAGAGAGATCACCCCTTTAGGTGGAATGTCAAAATATTTGAAGGCTTCATCAAATTGGCATCATTCTTAGTGTAACTATAATATTATTTAGACATTTAGTTTGTTGTCCTAATATTATTATGAACAATAGGATAAGCTTGCTCAAGTAAGAATCTATTTGAATAAATGTTATCTCTTACATATTACATATAGAGACATCTTCTTAGAACCAATAACATGATGGTTACTAATACAATAATATATTATTGAAACACACCTTGAAAAACAATTACTAATTATTATATCAAAATAAAAACTAATTTTAAGTTTATTTTAAATTTTAGTAAGTTTAAAAATACGAACATAAATATCTTAAATACATCTATGCAAAAACAAATCCAAAAAATTATCTATCTATTTTACTTAGGCAAACAAATTTAATATAGAGACTCCAACTTATCTCTAAATATTTAATATTTAACTAAGCATATTTAATATTTTAACTTATTTCTGATGAAGATAAAACAGTTGTAAATATCTGTAAATGCATTTCTAACATATTTAAGACGGGTTATAAAGATAAACGGTAGAAAATGTGAAAAATTAAAGACTAGGTATCTCCTTGCAACAAATATTTAATATTTAACTAAGCATATTTAATATTATTTTAGCTTATTTTTGAAGAAGACAAAACAACTGTAAATATCTGTAAATGTATCTCTAACACATTTAAGGAGTTATAAAGATCAATGGTAGAAAATGTGAAAAATTAAAGACTAGTATCTCCCGACAACAAATATTTAATAATTAACTAAGCATATTTAATATTTTAACTCATTTATGATGAATATAAAACAACTATAAATATCCATAAATGCATTTCTAACATATTTAAGAGGGGTTATAAAGATAATATTTAACTATGTATATTTAATATTTTAACTTATTTTTTATGAAGATAAAACAATTGTAAATATCTATAACATTTGCATTTCTAACATATATAAGAGGGGTTATAAAGATAAACGGTAGAAAATGTGTTAACTAGGAATATTTAATATTTTTTTTTGCTTATAAATGTTTGTGATTCTACTATAGAATAAATAATTAAAAAAATATCCTATTTAATAAATTTAGTACCACTATAACAATGTCAGTTACAAAGAAAGTTAACTATATAATTGTAGACATGCAAAATTAGCATCATGCATTTAATTAAATTCATATTCATCCATTCATCAAATAAATCAAGTTCATTAAATTCAAAAAATCAACTTTGTTTAATTTAAGCCTAACATCACCCTCTTTGATTAAATAAATCAAATATTTATTTAATTAAGTCTAAAATCACCTTTCATCTCCTTTTGATTTAGTTTAATCCTTAAATCTAAGTCAAATAAGTCAAATCACCTAATTCTCTTTGAAATTAACTAAATCAGGATTAAATTTAATCTAATGTATATCACATTCTCTAGATTTTCCCACTTGCACAAATAAAGGATTTTAATTAATTTATTAAATCCTCATTTTCCCTCAACAAGGCATCTTTGGAGAATATTCCCTCAAGTTTGAATTCAAATCAAGTTGACTTGTCCCTTCCAACATGGCATTAATTCTCCTCTTTCATGTCCCCCACTTGGCATTTAAGCCCCTTTTTCTCCCTCCAACAAGCCAAATTTGAAATTTGAAAAGGCCACCTAATGACATTTATTGGCACATTGACCAAAACTTGCACATCCTCCATCCACTCACATTTGGACAAGTGGCTCCTTCCTATTGGTTGAATCTTTGTCACACATTCACCCATTTTGCATACTTCTACATCCTATCAAATTCTATAAATTGGAGGTCTCATTCCTCATTTTAGCATCCACAATCTCATGCAAAGTTACTCTCTTCACATTGAGAGCTAATTTTTTCCATTGCATCTTCATCATTGGCTTGTGAAGGGTTGGAAAAAGGTCACTTTTCACAACAAAGTGACACCAATCCACTATGGAATAGGTGTGCATTATGTTTCTTTCATGCTTCCAATTAGTTTGCTTTGTTATCTTGTTTGAGAGGCATTATGCATTATTTCATAAGAGTATCTATGCATTTACATGAACTAACCCCATTGTTAACTAGTGTTGGAGTTTAAGATTTGTGCAGATTTGTAGGTACTCACATATGGCACTAGAAGGAGGGCTTTATGAAGATTATATTCAAATAAGGAACTAACATGAAAAAATTGGTTTTCAAATCTTTTTATATCAGGATGAATGTCTACAAATATTTTGGTCAATGGTTTCTCATTTGAAGTTTAAATAGTGGAATGTTAGATCTAGTAATCAGATGGCTATTGAGCACAAGCATTGAAATCTTTAAAATATTCTGATGGTTTATTATTATTATTATTTTTGCAACTGTGAAAGGTTCGTATTTTGTAACTTAGTCGACCGGTTGATTTGGTAATTATACATTGTTAGATTTTATTTTTCTTCAAAAGAAAGTAGTCGATTACCTGCTGGAGGAGGTGTTCTTTTTTTTTAGACTATTTTATATCCTATGTTGCTTGTATAAGGGAATGTACAGCTTAGAGATGAGCTTAGGATATGTAGGTATTGAATAGTTTCAAATATTTCAACTATGGTCGATTAACTCTAGCTGAAAGGTCCTTAAACACTTCTCAAGATGCCAATGGGAAATCATGAACATTCCCATCAGCACAGGTGGCTTCTTTGATGGCTGATGTGTTTCCCTTTAGTCCAAATTTGCTTGAAAAGTTTTCCAAAGACGTTTGTTGTGTTATACGCCTGGACAAAGGAATTTTGGCTTGAAGCTTCTTTTAAAAATCTTTACTCACTATCATTAAAGTCATGCCTACCAATTTCATTAGATTGAAAGTTTTTTTTTTTAAATAGTTGAATGCCAGATTGATGTATGGCTTTTTAGTATTTGAAGTGTTAAGAGGTATATTGTTGTTACGTTCAAGCAGATTCGAGTTAGATAATTTATTGAATGTGGTTTGTGTACATGACTATCATGACTATCATGACTGTGTTACAAAGAATCTGCTAGAAAGGAAGATATGTAAAAAGTGGTGAAGCACATTTATTATAAAATTTTTCCAGAAAAAATAAAATAAAATGTAGTGAGTGGTTAGTTTCACTTATAATAAATGATATCAATTTTCTTGATGAGATTTGTTGTTACATTTTCTTGGTGGGATTCATAACAGCATAGGAAAGTTTCTTAAAACCTTCAAAATAGTGGCACATTATCCTTGGTTCCAGAGATAGCATCTAACAAGAATTTCCCTTTCATCATGTGTAGGCAGAGTCATTTATGATCAAAATTAATCTCCGACTTTGATTGCATTTTCAGCTAGGTGCGTAAAATTGGGATAAGTAAAAAGCATAAGAGTTATAATATCATTTGTTCTAACAAAATATCTATGAAAATAATGCATTTAATTGTTTCATTGACTTTGATAGCATCATACGGGTGTGCTGGACTTTAAGAAGATTAAATGGGTTATAATATCATTTGTTCCAACAAAATATCTATGAAAAGACTGCATTTAATTGTTTCATTGATTTTGATAGCATCATACGGGTAGCTGGACTTTAAGAAGATTAAATGCTGGACTTTAAGAAGATTAAATGGGATAGTCAAGGAAAAGCATTAATAAGGGGATTCTTGGGATTGAGATATGTTTTGGTGTCTATTGAAGATCTTTTTGTTGCATATTTCATTTTTATGCATGACTTTATGAGGGGCTTATAAAAAAAATGATTTTTAGCTCTGACCATTATTTGTTTTACAAAACTCTACATAACAAATGGAATTTATTTTTATTTTTAAAAATAAAAAATAAAAAATAGTGGTATATGCTTGATCTTGAACATAGTTGTGTTTTTAAAAGAAAATATGATTTTGTGTTTTTATTTTTTATAGGAAAGAGGTGGAGCGTTGGAATCAAGTGAAAACAAATGCAAGATTGGAGTTGAAGAATTGATCATCAAACTTGAAATCCACAAAGCATTTTTAAATGCTTTAAAGGGATTCCATTTTATGCTTTAGTTTTCTGTTCTAGATCAACTCACTTCCTTTTGGGCTCTAAAATGAACATTTCAAAATATTTCAACTTTCGTTGCAAAGGGTTAAAATGAACTTTAGGAAAATTGACTAGATTTCGTTTGAGGTTAACAATTGAACAAGAAAACTTTCATATCTCATTTTGGTGCTTTTAAAACAAATCAAAATCATTGCTTTGTGGACTTAAAATGAACATGTGCTACTTTATTTTTGTAATTGCTTACTCAAACTAACACCATCCAAAATATGTATGTGCTTCTCTCACACCTCATGGTGGTCTTGAGAATCAAAAGGATTTTTGGTGGTCTTAGGTTGGGATAAAGTAATTACCTCCACACTTCATTTTGGGAACTAAAATTGAACAACAAACTTTGCAAGTGTGAGTAGACCTATTGCATGTGTTCTCCCTTTTTTTCTAAATGAAGGTTGATGGAACTATGAATATGTTTTCTTGCTTTTGTTTATCTTAGAGGGCCTGCCTTGGGGAAAAAGTACTCACCCAAGGGAACGACTCAACCGGTAACACTCTAAAGCCAAGAGTACTTCCAGCTAGGATATAAATGTGGGTACTGGAATAAACATTGGAATATCATGCGGTTGAATTCGATGAGAAGGGAAACAATGGTCTCTCACCATGTTGGGTCAACTCTGATGAACGAAAAGTCTAAATTAAAACCCTTGTTGTAGAAAGGCCAAAATCCCTATCTATTTGTTGGTGCAAGAATGATCATTCTAAAGCTGCCCCACACTTTTACGGTCTTTAGTAGAAATGGAAAGCATACCATGGGAATTTCGTGGGTTTTGATGCTTGGTTTCCCTATATAAGTGAGTGTTGTGGAGGGGAGTCAGTGGGATCAAGCATCTAACCATTCACTAAAGATAAGCGTAGCTAGACTTGTCCAAGTGGGGACTCAACAAATATAGTCTTTCATATCCATAAGGTTGTGCTTGTTCTTGGTTACAAAACACTTTACTTATTCGAAAACATTTGGAAACAAACATTTAACATCATCATCAAAATTTAAAACCCGTTAGGAGGAAAATACAATTGACCAAATTCAAGTGTTATTGCTTGCCCTTGGGATTTTATCCTTAGAGGTTTCTAAACACTTGGATTTACATCTCAATTTTCCTACTAAAGTTAAAAAATAGGTAACCCTTGCTTTTACTTCATCAAAATTCCACATAACATACTTTGTGGGATTCAAAGAAATTGAGACATTGGACATCTAGTTTGGAAATCTAATCAAATAAGTGTTTGTGGTAAAAAAAAATCACTAAGGAAAGATAACAAAATTGGCTCTCACACATGTTAATTCCTCATGATTTCCATGAAATTCAAAATCCCAAAACAAAAGTCCTTGAGTCAAAGTTCAAAATTTAGGAGTCACACTCAAAAGGTCATTAGGAAATACATTAGGAAGTGCAATCAAAAGCAACATATCAGGGTATGTGCAGGATCATGATGGCCAAGAAGTGGCAATATGATGAGTATGTGTAGGGTATGTGACTGATGACTTTTTTTTACCTAAAATTGATGAAAAAAATATGATTTTTAAAGGGGATTCTCAACTTTCTACCAATTATATAAATTATGATTTACTTTGAATTTAATAAATAATTATTATTCATTTTCTATTTGAATTACGACTACAGTCTTGATTGATAGGTTGATTGAAAAACACTATAGCTTTCAAACAATATCATATTTTTTGAATAAAAAACATGTGTTACATTCTATGCTTCACATACTATAGGATTAAAAAATGAATTTCATGAATTTTTGACCAAGTTAAGGTGGTTAGACATATGAGTTTTTTATATTTTTTAAAAGTTGTAATAAAAAATTCATAAAAAATTACAAAAAAATATGCATCACATCCGTACATGAGTCCTCTACTTATATCGAAAATATTATAAAAAAATATTATCATTTTATTATGGTTAGGGTGGTCAGACAGACACCTAATTCTTATTTTTTCCTTGAAATTTAAGTACTACTACATTGAAACTTCAAATTTTCACCAAACAGATTTATTTATTTTTAAATAAACCTAGTAGTTTAGAAAATACATTCAACTTTCTACAGATTCTATTCTTACATATTTTTGAAATAATATAGATAACTTATTCAAATTTTTACATCAAGTTTCCTAACTCTGATTTTTCTAAAATTTTTGCCCCTTAAGGGCCTATTTTTTCCATGATGATCCTGCACATACCCATCAAAATAAGCAAAAAAATCACAAGGCTCTATAGACTCATTCCTTTGAACAATCCAAAAATTTATGCTCAGTTTGAACCACTTCTTAGCTATAGAGGTCCTTAGAAGTATCGTATGTTCTTCAATACTGAGGTCTAGTAAGTAATTGTCTTTTTAGGTAAATCTAGGATCACAATAAAACCTTCATCCATCTTTGAACATCAAAACCAAAATCATTTCATCATCAACTCTTCAAAAATCTTTGAAAAATCCTTCATGTTAAACTTTGGGCAAATCATTTGAAACCAATCCAAAATCACCTTGTTTGATTGAATGTGTGTAGATGCATCCTTCTCCACATATTTGATCAAATTATCAAACATTGTGAACAAATTCATCCCTTGATAACATCCAACATCTTAGGATTTAGGATTTCATTATCAAAATCATCTTGTTTGGATAGGAGTGTTTAGATGAATCCTTCTTCTCACACCTAGAAAAATTAGCATCTTGTGAACAATTTAACTCTAGGACAACATCCAACCTCTTAGAGTTTATGAGTCCACCAAAATCCGAATCTAAAACAAAACAATCCCAAATCAAGTCTTAAAGTTTAACATACCCTTCAAGATTTTCTCAAGAGTTCCAAACATCCATCAAACACCCATATTACACCCCTTTGATCCTTAAATCATCCTAAAATTTTCTCTTTTGTACCTAAAGTTAGATCAATCCAAAAAATTAGAGAATTCACCTTCCACATTCTTGAAGATTGATCCCTATTTTATGGTGCAAACTAGGTCACAACACAAGAGGAACATGGAAGCCAACAAAGAAACATCTACTTTGAGTGACTAAAGTCAAACCACTCTCGAAATGAATCCCATTGGGTCTAGCAGTCTCACAATTAACCTTCCTCCATTTTCACAAGACCATCAAGAGGAAGGTGTCCAAGTGGAGGATCTTACCAATAATCCCTTTGGAATGTCACATGAGGAAATCACTTAAATAATTCAAAATCCAGAGAATCATAAGATTATCAACATCATGATGAAAATCAATCCCTCACTATACATGCTTGAATTAGCAAAGCAAGGGGCTAAACTCCCCTCTGATTTTGATGTGAGCACTATTGTGGAGCCATCTTTTGGAGTAATGCCTCCAATCTCATCTACCATTCCCATTTCATTTTCCCCCTCATTTCAAAGCATCACTCAAAACATCCCACAAATAACATCATCCATTGCTCCAACACAACCCATTGTTAACAAAGGAAGTGCATTTCTCAATGCATTACAAATACATCCTCTCGTAAACAATTAGGATTTGGACGCAAACACCATCTTGGGACAAATTGTTCCCCAAAATCCATTACATACATATTTCCCTCTCACCTTTCATGATCCAAATGACCTATCATCATCGTCATTTCGTGCAACACCCCAAACCTCTCTTCCATAACCTTGCAAGGAGAGGGTGACATGTTCGGACTAGGGGGTATTTTCGACACTACACCATTTCCTCAAGAGATCACATCTCTCACGTTTTCACCACTTCCACCATTGCCATCATCATCCACACCACTTCTTGGCTTAGGGCTTCCCCCTTTACCAAATATCAATCAAAATCAGACCAACATCCCGAACATCAATCAAAACATCATGCTAAACCCTAAAAAATTGTCATCGAAATCACAACAACAGATGGAAACCATCCCGATAACACAAAACACCACCATCGCATTAACATCTCAAAACATGGTCTGTCAAGGACCAACCACATCAATCGCACCATCTACCACTCAAACCCCGATCATCAACACGATGGTGCCTCTCATCACCACAACAAGCACCATTCAAAATCCACCACCATCACCACCAAGCTCCAATATATCAAGCCAATACAGTCTGGAATTACAAGCCACTTAGCAAGCTTCTTATCAAAAGGTGTTCCTGCAAGTACAAAAACAATAAGCCACACAACTAGCTACTCAGCAAGCCACTCAAGCTGCATAAGCTACTCAAGCTGCCCAAGTCTCACAATAAGTGCAACAGGCTGCATAAGACCAAGCCTTATTTCAACAACAACAACAACAAGCCACTCAAGTAGCTCAAGCACAAGCTCAAGCGCACACTCAAGCTAAATCCCAATATCAAGCACAAAAAGCATAAGCACAAGCACAATATCTTGCACAACAACACGTAGTGCAACAACAAGCATATCATCAAGCACTAAAGTAATATCAAGAAAAGCAGGAAGCAGCCCAATTAGCACCTCAACAACAAGCACAACAGCAACAGGACCAACAACAAGCGTTGTTGGTACAATAGCAATTGCAAGCATACTTGGCCCAACAGAATATGCAAACATCATCCATCAACATACCAACCAATCTTCCCATCCCACTAACAATCAAACCACCTCAGAACACTTTCATCCCACCCGCTAATCCACAAAACGATGTAACAACACAAATCAAGTTGCTCTCGTAACAAGTGCTCAGCCTTCAATCAGGGCGAACCATGAAAACACCTAGTAACTTGTGTCCTTATACATTCAACAAGAGCCTTGTGATGAAACCATTCCCAAAGGGATTTGAGATCCCCAAATTTGATAAGTACCATGGGATGGGAAACCCTAAAGATCACATTAGGGAATTCCAGGTTCATTGCATGGAAGTCACATATGACGATACTTATTTGATCATGCGACTAGTTTTCTAAGAGTTTGGCTAGCCACGCCATGGAATGGTTCTCTTGCCTACCTACAGGAATCAAAACATTCCAAGAAATCATAGACGCATTTATAAAAAACTACACATGCAATATTTCCATGGATGTCAGTCTAGAGGAACTATCAGCTCTGAAACAAGGTAAGAATGAATCATTTGCTTCATTCCTACAATGATGGTGATCCAAGGCCAATCAAAGCAAATGGGTCATGCCAAAGGAACAACAAGTGTGCACTATCATATCCAACCTTGACGGCCTCTTGGAATTCCATCTCAAAGTCCAAGGGATAACCACGTACGTCTAGTTGATTTCCAAAGTGCTCAGCATTGAACGAGCCCTTATGACACAACCTAGAGGGTCAACTTCATATCCTGAACAACAAAACAATCGCCAACCCACCAATTACAATGACAAACCTCGCATATGGGAAAGAAAAAAAAATATTATGAATGATGGTTTCATCAATGCCAAAGTTGTCATTAGTGCCCCTCAGTAAAACACACCCGCACCACAACAACAAATCCAAAACCATAATAAAAAAAATCATCAAGTGAGCACAACAACACAACAACAAAACAATCAAGTGATCAATAACGTCAACGATCAAAGGGGACCGCCCCAGCGAAACAAGAATTCTACCAAGAAAAAGTACACCAGTCTTGGGGAACCACTCGAAGTCATCATGAAGAAACTAATAAATGAAAACCTCATCAATATTCCCACCCATGAGAACTACTAAGAACCAAATGTTAAACCTCCTTGGTACAACAAAAATGAGCTCTACGACTTCCACAAAATCAAAGGGCACACCACTAACAATTGTGTGAGGTTAAAGAACATAGTCCAAGACCTCATTGATCAAAGAATCATAAATGTGGAACAACCAATAGGAAATCAGAATCTTAAAATATACATGAATTTGATGCCTAACCATAACAATAAAGGGAAGAATAGCACCGATAAGGGGAAAGGTACCTTCAAGAATGTGAATCATGTGTATGACCATGTCGTTGCATCACTAGATGACTACTGTGGTACCATCACCATCAAAGGAGCCCATGTCGATTGTGGAGTCACCACAAGAGGTGGAAAAGTTACCATTATAGGGCCATCTCAGCCAAATAGAGCACCTGTACCCAACCCCAGATTTGTTTCCAATGGTTACAATGTCCTTGATTAGCTAAAAAAAAACCCAACACAAATCTCCATCATGGAGTTATTAAAAATCTCATCCGCCCGCAAGAAAATCCTTGAGGAAGCATTGGCTTCATCCACTATCCTCACAAATCTTGATGTGGAACAATTCAAAGCTATGGTCAGAAAAATCATCACTCCAAGCCTCCTTATGTTCTCCAATTAGGACTTTCCCGCTCAACCATCTCACAACCGTGCACTCCATTTAGAGGTCTTGGTGCATAAAAATAAAATCAAGTGAGTCTTGGTGGATGGGGGTGCAGGGTTGAATATTTGTTCCCTCAAGCTCATTAAGAACCTAAAAAATCTCAGAGGATTCTATCGACAAAGGAAAAGGTATTACAATCAAAGCATATGATGATCAGGAAAGAGTGTCTCAAGGCACAATTCAAATCCCTATTCAAGTAGGGCTAGCTATCATGGAAACTACCTATCAGATCCTGGATCTTGACTTTCCTTATAAAATTCTCCTATGATGTCCATGGATCCCTACAATGCAAGCAGTAGCATCAACCTTCCATCAATGCATCAAATTCACATATGAAGGACAAGAGGTCACCATCCATGGAGATCCTAAACCATTCTCCTACTGCAAGAACCTAGAGGAAAAATACTACAAAATACCTCAAGTGCCTAAAAATGATGAAGGCCCATCAACACCGTACATTGATCCAGCCACTCTCGCTTCCACTTCTTTGACATAGACACTCACCACTCCTGCCATTCCCACCATCTCTGATATCAAAGTCATCATCCATGATAATGGTTGTCGAAACTACATGATTCCCAAAAATGCTTTTGTGGTAGGAGAGTTACCAAAATCTCCCAGATCACGAGGACATCTGCAATCAAATGAAGTCTCCACAACTCAAACATCCCATGAAGAATATCCCAACTTTAGAAGTTTGGGAGATCTCAGTCAAGAAGTCATAGAGGAGGACCCATCTCATCTCCTATACCAAGATAATAGACCAGCAACCAATCTACCAATGGATGATAAAATCAAAGGTTTGCAAATGATGCTTGCAATGGACTATGATAGAAACCAAAGACTTGAGAAAAATGGAAATGGGCTTATAATACCTATCATTCTGGAGATGTGAATGAGAAATGATGTACACCTCTGAGTATAACCATTCATGGCTGAAGTCCTCCAGTTAGAAAGGTCAATAATCCTCCTCAGTAATCTACAACCAAACTTCACTACCTGTATCTATAGGTTGAGTCATAGACAACTTCACATTTGACATAATTGGCATCTGTAGTAGTAGTGATGATGAGGATCCCATAACCAACCTACCCATGTTCTTTGAGGATACCACCCTTCTCGTGTGCAGTACCTTATCCTTTGAGTCAAACCATTAAAATCATGAAATCTTCCTAGTTTACCCCCAACTCATCGATTATGACCAACGAGGACCACCAATTCTTGAGACATTTGAAAACGATGAGGTGCTCTTAGAATTCATGGGTTTGCAGGATAATATTCCATGTGGGGATAACAAAGTAGGATTCATCATTGAGATAGATACACATGGGGAAATGATTGAATCCCTTAGTCCCAAAAGCGAAAAACTAAGAATAATCTCTAGGTCCTTGAGTGAAAACTGCACTGTGGAACTCTCCCACCTAAAAAAAGTAAAAAGAAAGGATGCATCCAATGGTGGAAACCTCTTTGAGGCACCTGAGGATGGGGAATTCAATCTTCCTTTCAGAGCTCTTCATGAGGAAAAATTAGCAGTTCTAACAGAAAAATGCAATCCAGTTAATCTAGGAATAGAGGAGACCCCACACATCACATTTTATGCAGAGTCATTACAATCAGAGGAACAAGAGCTCCTAGCGGCCTTCTTGAGAGAAATACAAGTTAATTTTGCATGGAGCTATGCAAACATGCCTGGCCTTGATCTAGAAATCATGGTTAAGATCACCTAGTAGTATACTCTGAAGGAAAGCCCATTAGACAAAAGCTCAGAAAAATGCACCCTCAGATCGCCCTACTAGTCAAAATGGAACTAAAGAAGCTATTGGAAGTAGGATTCATTTGACCAATAGACTATCCAGAATGGGTGTTAAACCTAGTTCTTGTCTCAAAACCCAATGGGGGCATCAGAATCTGCACAAATTTTAGGGACTTGAACAAGGCATGTCCAAAAGATGATTTCCCATTGCCCAACATTGACATGATCGTAGATATGACAATGAGAAATGAAATGCTTTCCTTAATGGATGATTTCTTGGGATACAGCTAGATAATGATTGCTAAAGAATACTAACACAAAACGACCTTCACTTGTCCATGGGGGACTTACTATTGGAATTTGATGCCATTCAGCTTGAAGAATTCAAGAGCAACATACCTGTTACCTATTTTTCACTACAAGCTCAAACAGGTAGAGTTGAATCAAGTTCATCATTGATAGGTACAAATTTTTTGAAGTTTTGTTGTTTAAGTATTCATTGATCATCATAGAGATCATTTTACATCTGAATCATAGTTTTATTGTGCAAGCATTTGAAACATATAATTGAAAATTTGCATAGTAATTCCTTTTATTCATTTTGTAAAAACATTGAATCTCGCACACGTCGCGAGAGTAACTAAATTTGATTATGACAATCAAATGATGAATACAAAATTCAAGGACAAACTACACTACTGAAAATAACATAAGTGTAGAGAAGAGGAGCAATTCATCATTTCCTATAATTATGAATCATTTTCGTTGGTGTCTTCAGTCGTCGCGTCTCAAAGCTGCTGCTACCTCGTTTCCTCGCTCCATGAAACTACAAAATTGTAAAGGAAATGGAATTAGAGTTATAATCTAAGCAATGATGAATTACATTATGCCTTATGCCTATGATATCAAAATAAATGTAATCTGCATTAAATCAAGCATTCACCAGATGAAAGGCAGAAAATCAAGAAAAACATAAGTCAATGGAAGCTTTCAGCTTCTTTTATTTTTCTAACATGTTTGTTTTAATGTGTAGGAACAGGTTCATCATGTTCATGATCATCTTATCAGATATGTGGAGCAAAACGGGCTCCCACAAGGGTTGAGCTTGGCATATCATAAGATTCTAAAGTAGATACATAATTCATCCAAAGATTCAAGAGGGCAGTCAACATGATAATAAGACAACATATTACATCTTAAGGTCAAGTGCCATCATTGACACTTCAATCTTGTGTGTTATCATTATTCTTGATTTCCTACAGAAGGACTAGCAAAGTAATCTATATTATCATCATCAGGAATAGTTACATTTGTATTGGAAGACATTTACAGTTGTGCGTGAACAGTCACATTGACATCCATTATAATGTCCAGAACAGAAACATCAACATAGTTGCAATCTTATGATAAATTAGGTTAGAACTTATTCAATTTAGGACTGAACTTAAGAAGTCTTACTCTAGCAAAATCATCATTTACCATTCAAGTCTTAAGGAATAATGTTTTATTATGACGTTATATATATGACATAACTGTGTCAAAGATGTGTCATAAAGGGATATGGCTGTCATTACTATTTGCCATTCCCAATTTCTTTTGCTAGCAAAATTAAAAGAACAAAATAAAAAACCATACTTTATGCCCGTCAAAGAAAGCATCAGACATCAAGTAGCTACAGGAAGCTTATGCCCATGAACAGAGATGACAATCCAATAGTATCAGGGACAACATATAAAGTCACTAAATGAAAAAGGAGTATTAGCATAATCAGCTATCAAGCATTTACTACAACTGAATGTAAGAGCAAGACAGAAGACAACTATTCTGTTTTGATACAATGCATTGCTTCAGTTGAAACAAACGTAGAAGTTTCAGGATGTCATGATCAAAACAATGTGAACAACATCACAATGGCATCAAAGTAACTTACATGAAACCGCTGGAAACAATGTATTTGAAAGAAGAACAGTGATGACAAATTCCTTCATGCACATCAATATTAAGGACAACACTTTCAACCATTTTCAAGGATTCTTATCGTCAAAAATAATAAAGGCTATGAAGATCACAAAAAGATATAAAATATTTATAATGAAGTGTTTCAAATGATATCAATGGACAAGTATGAGATTAATCAAGATGCAGTCCAAGCAATTCATGAGCATGGAAAATCTTTGAGGGAAAGGAATTGTGGTCATAAGCTCATTGCTTTAATAATTGCTTCCTATGTAAGTCTAATGCAAGAGATGGTAACAAGATCTCTAAACGATAAATAAATGTTCTTTCACAATTTGATGAAACAGCGTAGAAAATCTGCCATTAGAATAGCCAGAGAGTCAAAGAGAAGATTAATTTCAATTGTTCAAGGGTTTAATACTATTTCTGGTATAATCAAAATGGGACAGCATGTCAAAATTGTGCAGTCGCCTGTAATGAAAATCTTCAGCAAGGTCAGAGAATAGCATTAATGAAGACAACCCCACATAAGTCAAATGCAAGGAGTGACAAATAGTAAATGTGTATTTTCCTGGAGTAAGTCATCATTTTGATTACAACGAGTGCAAGAATGAATAACCATAGTCAATAGTCAAAAGGAGAATATAAACACAGGACAGTGAGATGTTGTCTAGATACAAATTTATCTCAACCAGAATGATTTTGAAAGTGTGTATACCATTCATATCATGTTACAGGTTTATTAAGTATAGAGTTTTCAATAAACACGTATATTGTGCAATAAAAGATGCAATGAAAGCAACCATGATAGTCTTAGAATAACCATCTAAGGGTTTCTAATTAAAATGCAATTTTGTCACTGTGAAACAATAGTGCATCAGCAAGGGTTATTTCCATCGATGAGTCGATAATGTATTAGTTCAAACATTTCAAGATTTTCCTTGTAAAATCCATTTTTTATGTGCATTCTACAGTGATACCACATCATGAGGTGTCATCTCTTCGAGGTAAGTAAAAGAAGAATTTGAGATTATGGGGTCATTACAAAACTTGTTTTGAAACCCTCATACCATGTTTGTTTCATTAAAAACATATGGCAGCTTCATGATATGCACAGGAAACAGCAAAAAGATGAAATATTTGTTCATAGAAATGACTTTTGTTTGATGGTTTTGAGCTTTTCCATGCTAATTCTTCATTAACTGGAATTTGTAAAGAAAAATAACTATTCCAAAACTCTTCAGATATCAATTTCAGAATAGGAGACAATGAACAGATGGACAAAATAGAGAAGAAAAATTAGAGAAAAGGGAAAAGACTGTGGCTGTTTAAGCCTTTCAAAGCTTTCAAAACAAGAAAAGTGTTCAGAACTGTGTATTAAAAATAAGACTTGTACCATGCATTTGTCTTCAGAATCTCCATGGAAATCATCAGAAAATAGGAAAATGTGATTTGAGCTCCAAAAGCGGCCCCAGATTTTTAGTACTAGTAGATCATGGCAGCCCAGTACAGTTTAATAACAATGAATGATAATATCAGAAAGTATGTTCAAGATTGTGCTTAGCCGCGACTTTTAAAGCCTCATAAAATGCTATATGATGGAGTCAAACTGGTAAAGAACAAACTTACCATATGAAAATCACAAGATTCAGCTCAACAAACGTCAAAAGGTGCATATTCGAGCCATTTCATAGTGGAATTTCGAGTTCAAACCCTACTCAGCAGTGGCAGCCAGCTTCTTCAAGAATTTTCATCAAGTCAAAAGAGTGATAATGATTTAGGGGTCAGTGTTTGCTTTTGTTCATTCGCCCTAATCCATTTTTGATATTTTTGTTAATGATTTTTAAAAATCATTATGTTCTTTATTGTTCCTGTGGCCATGACTTTTAAGTCAATGAGCCTAGCAAAGTGGTCAGCCTTATCAATAATGAAGCTTTGTGCTAAAATATTATGGCAGGGTTTTAAATTATTGACAAATTTATGCCAAGTGTGGTCGGTTGTAATGAAGAACACATATTTTCAAATGTCACATATTTTCAAATATATACTAGGTATAAGTTTAGCTTTGTTTTTAAACTAATTTGCATTATTCCATGTAAATGAATTAATTAAATGATGCATTATAAATCATTTAATTAATTCATCATCTTTAAATGCAAATAAAGATATTATGTGAAGTTAAATCACAATTTTACTTCAGTTACACATTAGACTCAACTGAAGACTTAGACATGAAGATGGAGTTCCAATGTGCATGGGCGAATTGAGAAGAATGAGATAGCTTTGCATGCTTTAGCCCACCTTTTCAGGGATTTCCAGTTCAGTTTGAGTTGCAGATTAGTTGCATGGTTTATGACTGCCAGTTCGAGATTGAGTTCACTCATTTTTGCATGAGTTTGAACCTTATTTTCAGGGATTTTTATTTATGCTCGGATTTCACCTTGGAGTTATCACTTTCTCACTAAAATTGACTTTCAGTTGCTTGTTCATGCACTTTGAGGTGCATTCTCATTGTATATATTGAAATTTTTTATCTTTTTCATTCTAGTTCTTATTGTTCATGCAATAAAAGATGCAATGAAAGCAACCATGGCAGTCTCAGAATACCCATCTAAGGGTTTCTAATTAAAATGCAATTTTGTCACTGTGAAACAATAGTGCATCAGCAAGGGTTATTTCCATCTGCGAGTCCAGAATGTATTAGTTCAAACATTTCAAGAGTTTCCTTGTAAAATCCATTTTTTATGTGCATTCTACAGTCATACCACGTGATGAGGTGACATCTCTTCGAGGTAAGTAAAAGCAAAATTTGAGATTATGGGGTCATTACAAAACTTGTTTTGAAACCATCATACTAGGTTTGTTTCATTAAAAGCATATGGCGGCTTCATGATATGCACAGGAAACAGCAAAAAGACGCATTATTTGTTCATAGAAATGACTTTTGTTTGATGGTTTTGAGCTTTTCCACATTGATTCTTCATTAACTGGAATTTGTAAAGAAAAATAACTATTCCAAAACTCTTCAGATATCAATGTCAGAATAGGATACAATGAACAGATGGACAGAATAGAGAAAAAATATCAGAGAAAAGGGAAGAGACCACGACTGTTTAAGCCTTTCAAATATTTCAAAACAAGAAAAGTGTTCAAATTTGTGTATTAAAAATAAGACTTACCACACATTTGTCTTCAGAATCTCCATGGAAATCATTAGAAAATAGGAAAATGTGATTCGAGCTCCAAAAACGGCCCCAAAATTTCATTACCAGTAGATCATGGCACCCCAGTATAGTTTAATAATAATGAATGATAATATCAGAAAGTATGTTCAATATTGTGCTCAGTCGTCGCTTTTAAAGCCTCATAATATTTTATATAATGTAGACAAATTGGTAAAGAAAGAACTTACCATATGAAAATCACAAGATTCAACTTAGCAAACGTCAAAAGGTGCAGATTCGAGCCATTTCATGGTGGAATTTTGAGTTCAAATCCTACTCAGTAGTGGCGGCCAGCTTCTTCAGGAAGTTTCATCAAGTCAAAAGAGTGATAATGATTTAGGTTTCGATGTTTACTTTTGTTTATTCACCCTAATCCATTTTTGATATTTTTGTTAACGATTTTTAATAATCATTATGTTCTTCATTGTCCCCATGGCCATGACTTTTAAGTCAATGAGCCTAGCAAAGTGGTTGGCCTTATCAATAATGAAGCTTTGTGCTAAAATATTATGGTAGAGTTTTAAATTATTGACAATGTATGCCAAGTGTGGTTGGTTGTAATGAAGAATGCAGATTTTAAAATGTCACGTATTTTCAAATATATGCTAGGTATGAGTTTAGCTTTGTTTTTAAACTGATTTGCATTATTCCATGTAAATGAATTAATTAAATGATGCATTATAAATCATTTAATTAATTCATCATCTTTAAATGCAAATAAAGATATTATGTAAAGCTGAATCACAATTTTACTTCAGTTACACATCAGACTCAACTGAAGACTTAGACATGAAGATGGAGTTCCAATGTGCATGGGCGAATTGACAAGAATGAGATAGCTTTGAATGTTGTAGCCCACCTTTTTAGGGATTTCCAATTCAGTTTGAGTTGCAGATCAGTTGCATGCTTTATGACTGCCAGTTCGAGATTGAGTTCACTCATTTTTGCATGAGTTTGAACCTTATTTTTATGGATTTTTATTTCTGCTTGGATTTCACCTTCGAGTTATGACTTTCTGACTAAAATTGACTTTCAGTTGCTTGTTCATGCACTTTGAGGTGCATTATCATTGTATATATTGAAAAAGTTTATCTTTTTCATTCTAGTTCTTATTTTTCCCCTTTGCATTCTGCAAAAGTGAATCATTTTGTAACTCAACATTATTTTCAGATTAATACAACAGGTTTATAGGTCAATTAGTGTTTTTTTGTAGAAAGACTCCTTTCATTACCATATTTTTTAGAATTCTCCTTCAAGTTTTCAAGCATCATTGTCATGTAGGATTGATCGAAGTGATTATTATGTTTGCAATTTATAAAACCTTTAAATATTTATGTCTCCTTAATGAAATTTTGTATGCATCCAACTTTAAATCCACTGGTTAAACATTATGCTAATCAATAATCAAACAGTCTAGTTGTGGGAATCATATTTTCCTTCTATGATTGTTTCTTTAAAAGCCTCTATTTAAAACATTCAAGTGTTTAAGCTTTTAGATCTAGTTGTGCGAATGAAAATAGTGAGTAATCATTATGTGATTTAAGTCTGCATATTGAATTCTTCGGTGCATCACCATAGTTAAGTTTCATACTTCAGAATTTAGATTTAGTCTTTCTCCCTTTTCCAGCAAATCATTCAATTATTAACTAGCAAATTAAATAGGATCCATCCTAGAATCTGGAGGTCTAATTCCTTATAGGATACCCACAGCCTTGAATTAGTGCCAATGTTTCAACAGATTGCTGAATTTCAATATTCAAGCATTCGGGTGCAATCTATTTGACAACAGTTTTTGGCACGCCCAGTGGGACTCTGAATCACTTTTCAGAGCAAGATTTTTATAGTTCAAGCTGTTGTTTGGTATATACAGCAGTTTATTTCAGCCTTTCAGAGGATTATTTTCATATACCTGGCAACTCTGTTTCTCAATTTCTAGCAGATCAAGTGTAAATAGCTTATGAGAAATATTCAGACAAGAAGTTCTTCGTTTGAGTATTTTCCACTGTTTTCGCCAAAAAGAATAGGAAGGACAGCCAAGTGAACATCTGGTAAGCCTTCAAGAAAGCAATCAGTTTCTCTGATTCAAAGAGAAAAACCATTAGTTTATATATCGAGAAGGAGAGGCAGATTGTTAACAAGGAAATCAAGTTCATTTTCAGCTTTGCCAAGTTACAGAGTACCAGTTCAACCTATACCGATTGTACAAGCTGCAAATCCTAGAATACCAGTTCTGATGGCCAGAGCGCATGTTTTTGTTCCATTCAATGGGGGAAGCCCATTGGATCTGGCTTAGCATGATGATATTCCAGTAGCAGCACTGAAAAATCTACCCTTTTTTACTAGTAAGGATCAGACTACGCCCATTGAGCATATTAGAGACGTAGCCTCGCTATGTGGAGTTCACCATGTGATTCAGGAGAATGTAGCTTTGAGGTTGTTAGTAGCGTCATTCAAGGGGAAAGCATCTCAATGGTTTTGTGGCTTACCATCCCATAACGTCTTGACATGGGATGACTTACGAGACAAGTTGACAAAACAATTTTTAGATAAGTTTGATCATTTATCTCTAGTTGAACAAATGACGACTATAAAGAGAGTGCCACAAGAACAAATGATGGACTTTAATTTCATATTTCAAAGGACATGGGATTGAATTCGAGTAACGGTAAGGCCAACTCTTGACCATGCTTTTTTGTATTACCTTAGATCATTGCATAGTGATATTGCTTTAATGATATAGTCAATGGGTGGGTTAACATTTCCAACAACATATGAAATCACTATTAGAGCTGAAAACAGCCTTGTACAAGCTGGTAAACTCACCCCAAGACCCCCTATGCCAATTTTTTCAGAGGTATAGCCATATATGCCCATTCAAATACCTCCAATAGCCACTATACCTGTTGTTCTAGCCTTAGATTTCCAAACAGTAGTACAAAATAATGTTGTTCCAGCAAATTCTGATTTGCAAAGTCTTAAAGATACCCAACAACAAATGGCCAAGTTACTACAAACTGTGAGTAACAACTTGGTAAGTCTTAAAAACTAGCAAGGTCAAAATTTTAGGCCTAATCAATTATCATTTCAAGCAAATAGTCTTGCTTATTAAGCTGATTACTAGGGACAAAAGAGAAATTTTAACTTTAGGCATAATTAGCCATTTAACCCAGCTGTTGCTAGCTCTTCAAAAGCACTGATGCCAATACAGAACAACTCAGTGCAGGATTATGTATGGTGCTATCCCTGCAATCAGCCTCATAATCAGGCTACTTACATGAACAGGGTGATTAATCAAGCTCTTATGGTGCAAAATAGTTATGTTGCCTCTGAACAAACAATTAAGAAGGACAATAATCAGCAGGATGAACAAACGTAGCAGAGTGACGTTGATGTTGCCATGATGAACTGGCAATGAATTAAATTTTGCGGAGTTAATCACGTGCAAAGTCAAAATCAGTCAGCCACTTCCATTGCAGCCAATACGAGGGCCAAGAAAAGAGCATTTGATTTAAGACAACAAGCTATTCCTGATAAACAATAGGTAGAAAAAGATAAGTAGCCTACTGTTCAACAGAAAAATCAAGATTTTACAGCCCAACAGGGGCAGGTTCAGCCTTCAACAGCTCAAAATATTCATATTTTACCAAGACAACAGAGTGGACCATCAAAGGAACATCCTAAAGTTTGGCTCCAGCCTCAAGCAGCTCAAACAGATGCTACTGTTGAAAAGGTACAGTCAAAGGTTAATGTTTCTTCTTTCAATATCATTGAACATATGAAAAAGACAATTGTTGGCATTACCATGTTAGATGCATTACTTGGGCAAAAAGAAAGTTTGCAAGAGGCTTTGGCTAAGATATCTATTTCTGATGAAACAAATAAAGAGCAGCCAAGAGTTCTTGTGAACAGTTCAGATGAAAAGCAGGAGTAGCTAGCTAAAAAGGTAAAACCACCACCTTTTTATGTCAGCTTAATAATTGGTGATAACATAGTGCATAACTACATGATCGATAGTGGAGCAAGCAGCTCAATCATGCCTAAACAACTGGTAGACAAATTAGGACTTGAGTATGAACCATTTTCAAAAGGGGTAGTTCAGTTGGATGGTATAGCTGTAAAGTCTGTAGGAGTTATTAAAAATTTGCCTCTCACATTGCATGCCTGTCCTAACTTTCAAATTTTACAGGACATATATATCATTGATCTCCCACCTTATTTTGCCATTTGCTTATCTAGAGACTTCACTGCAAAATTAGGTGGTTATTTGTCATCAGACTGGTCACACATATTTTTTAGAACCAGGTATGGTACTAGAGTTACGATTAAGTCAGAATCACTAGCTAAAGACCATATTGAACCTTATGTTCTGAATCCCATAAATGCAAATCTAGCTTTCCATGATCAGGAGGATCAATCCATGACCCTTGACCCCACTGTACCTATAGAAGGCATACCTGACATAAATCTAGATGAGTGGGAATCCAATAATCGTGAGGTTGATCCATTCAATCTCATAGACGAAGTAGGTTTGGGCATTTATATGATTCGGGAACCTGATGCAATTATACCAAATCTGGTCAAGGAACAAAAATAGCAAGTACAACAAATTGATCAGCTTTGGAAGCTATATTTTGATGGTTCTAGGAGTAAAATTGGTGTTGGTGGAGGAGCTGTTTTGATTTCACCTGAAGGAGAGGTATTTTTCAGCTTTTGGATTTGCTTTCAGCTGTTCTAATAAAGTTGTTGAATATGAATCATTAATACATGGCTTAGAATGGGCCAGAAAAAGAAAGATTAGGTGCTTACAGGTGTATGGTGATTCAGAATTAATAGCAAATCAAATTAGAAATCTGAATTTAACAAAGAATGATTTGCTGACATTGTATAAGCATCGTGTCTGGGACTTAATTGAGGAGTTTGACGCATTTAATCTGCAATCAGTACCAAGAATTCAGAATAAGCAAGCTGATAAACTTGTTGCTCTAGGGTCAAAGTTTGACAATTCAATTGAAATTCACAATGTGAAGGTACAAGAGTACGTAAAGGTAGTTGTCAAACCTTCAGTACCTGATAATAATGTAAGCTAGAATTTTTTTGATAGTGATGAACAGATAGTTCATTTTCTAATGGAAGAAGCAGAGTTTTCTGCTAGAAAGTAGCAAAAATTTGATCAGCAATATGGTGATCAGATCATGCAACTCAAGTCTAACAAGTTGCCAAAGGGCTTGGTGACCCTTGGATCCATCTTCAACACTGATGATCAGGTTAGAAGAGATAAATCAGGCATTATAGTGAAGTACGAACATTACGAATCAATAGAAATTTTCAAGGACAAGTTGCTTAAGCTTCGTAAAGTCTGTACAAAGGTAGAACAACAAGCATTTATCTTGCTTTGTCAAGAATTCAATGACATATTCGCTTGGCAGTATGGAGATTTGAAGGGTTTTAACCTTGAGTTAGCTCAGCATACAATTGAGCTCGAACCCAATGCAAAACTAGTGAGACAGAAGCAGAGGCCCCTGAATCCAAAGTTAGAACATCTGATGAAAACATAATTGAATAAGCTGATTGAAGGTAGTATAATATTTCCAATCAAGCACACTTCTTGGGTCTCAAATTTGGTGCATGTCAGAAAGAAGAGCAGAGAGATAAGGCTATGCGTTGATTTTCATGATCTAAATAGAGTTTCACTCAAAGATCACTATCCGCTACCTTCAATGGAGCAAATATTGCAGGTTGTTTCAGGATCAGAAGGGTTTTCATTGCTGGATGGATATTCAGGTTACAACCAAATCTTGGTTAAGGAGGAAGATCATTATAAGAAAGCCTTTACAACCAAGTGGGGTACTATGGCTTACAAAAATATTCTGTTTGGACTGTTAAATAGAGGAGCCACCTTTTAGAGAGCAATGGATATGGCTCTCCAAAGTTTGATAAATACATTTGTTCTTGTTTACCTGGATGATATCACTGTTTTCTCACGGAATGCTGATGATCATTTCAGTCATCTTAAAAAGATATTCGAGAGATGTAGAGAATATGGAATCCTTTTGAATCCAAAGAAAAGTATTTTTGTTGTTCACGAAGGTAAGCTTCTAGGTTACATTGTTTCAAAAGAAGGCATTTCTATTGACCCAGAATGTATTGCAGCCATTCTAGCTTTACCGCTGCCCACTCACAAAAAGAGTTTGCAGAGCTTCCTGGGAAGACTAAATTTCGTAAGGAGGTTTATTCCCAATGTTGCAGCTTTATTACAGCCATTGACAGCCATGCCGAAGAAAAACATTCAACTCAGCTAATCAAAAGAAGGTAAGAACACTTTCGAGCAGATTAAAGAGGCACTTGCAGCAGCTCCTATTCTTCTAAATCCTAGTTTGGATAAAGATTTCATACTATATGCATTCAGAGGAGTGGATACCATCTCCGCAATGCTTTGTCAGCAAAATAATGAAGGTATAGAGCAGCCCATAACATTCTTTAGTCAAGTCTTGCATGATTACGAAACAAGATATTCATTCGTTGAGAAGCATGCACTTGCTATAATGAGAAGTCTCAAAAAATTTAGACATATGCTGTCTAATAATAAGATAAATCTATTAGTAGCTCACCCAACAGCCAGGGAGTTTCTGTTGAATAAAAATATTAATGATAAGAGAGCAGGCTAGATAACCAAAGTCATGGAGTATGACATCAACATAAAGGTTACCAAGCTTGTTTGAGGTAAAGGACTATGCGAACAACTTGCAGAAAATGAAGAAAATAGCAGTGAAAATGTTGTTACAGTTCTGAATAATGAAGAAGAACCTATTGTTTCAACTATTCCAGCTGATTGGATTCATCAGATGATCCATTACTTGCATACTGGAGATTGTCCAAAAGGTTTAGACAAGTCTAAACAAAGATATTACAGGTTACAAGCAGTTCCTTATGCAGAAATTGATGGTGTTCTTTATAAGAAGGATTTCAATGGTGTTTTTCTCAGGTGTATTTATCTTGATCAGACTGAAAGAATTCTTGAAGAATTCCATGATGGACCTGCTGGAGGTCATTTTGCACCACGTACTACAGCTCTGAAAATTATGAAGGAAGGCTATTATTGGCAAGATCTTTTCAAGGATGCTCATACTTATATTAGAAAATGTGCCAAATGTTCACTTTTTGCAGGAAAACAAAAGTTAGCAGCACTGCCCCTGAATCCAATACAGGTTGAGCAACCATTTGGAAAGTGGGGACTCGATTTTATAGGTCCAATCAGTCCACCCTCAAGTGTTGGGAATAGATGGATTTTAACTACCACAAACTACTTTACGAAGTGGACTGAAGCAATCACATTAAGAGATGCAAATGAAACATCAGTTTTAAACTTTTATCAGGATATAGTTTCCAGGTTTGGTACACCTGATTCAATTATTTCTGATAATGCTTTGGATTTTGTTGGTTTAAGAATTTTAGATTGGTCAGTAAAGAATAATATTTATCTGAACACTTCGTCCAATTATTACCCCCAGGGTAATGGGCAGGCTGAATCGAAAAATAAGAATCTGATTAAGATCATATAGAAGATTATTGAAGATAATCAAAGGTCATGGCATGATAAGCTCAAGTTAGCCCTGTGGGCTGATAGAGTTATGCCAAAACGATCAACAAGATTTTCACCCTATGTTTTGGTTTATGGCAAAGAGGCCAAACTGCTTATCTCAATTGAATTGCCAGCTTTGAGTTACATAAAAGAGCTTGAGTTACTTGACGAGTAGCCAATGCAAGTCAGGCTTGCTAAAATAACATAGTTGGAAGAAACTAGAAGGGAAGCCTATAGAAAGCTTCAGATTCATCATTCTCAAATGAAGAGGACATTTGATAAGAAATAAATAGCAAGGATCTTTAATGAGGGTGATTTAGTTTTCAAGTGGGATGAGCTCAAAATCAGGCTTGGTAAACATACAAAGTTTGATGCCATGTGGGATGGGCCATATATTATTACAGAAAAGAAAGAACACAATGCATTTCAGCTTTCAAAGTTGGATGGTGAAATACTGCAAATCCCTGTCAACGGGATTCATTTGAAACAATGTTATTAAGCATCAGGCTTTCAACTGTACATAGTAGGATAGTTTTCAGTTTCAGTAATGCTTTCAATAAGTGTCTACTGGCATGTTTCATTTCAGTTTTGTCATGTTTTCAATAAGTGCAGTTGCTGCACCTAGTTTGTCAGATTCTGTCTTCAACAAAATTGCAGTAGTTTCTTTCAGTTTGTGTTTTCTGAGTTAAAAGAGAATAGAACATGGACTCCATACCCAATGGATAAGTTATATACTGGTCTATTGTGTTTAGCAATAAAACACTCCACAGAGGTCGCCAATTTGTTGCCTATTTTTCACTACAAGCTCAAACAGATAGAGCTAAATCAAGTTCATCATTGATAGGTACATAAATTTTAAAGTTTTTTTGTTTAAGTATTCATTGATCATCATAGATATCATTTTAAATCTGAATCATAGTTTTATTGTGCAAGCATTTGAAATAGAAAATTGAAAATTTGCATAGTAATTCCTTTTATTCATTTTGTAAAAAAATTGAATCTCGCACAAGCCGCGAGAGTAACTGAATTTGATTATGACAATAAAATGATGAATAAAAAATTCAAGGACAAACTACACTACTGAAAATAACATAAGCGTAAAGAAGAGGAGCAATTCACCATTTCCTATAATGATGAATCACTTCCGTTGGTGTCTTCACTCACCGCGTCTCCAAGCTGCTGCATCCTCGTTTCCTCGCTCCATGAACCTACAAAATTGTAAAGGAAATGGCGTTAGATTTATACTCTAAGAAATGATGAATTACATTATGCCTTATGCCTATGATACCAACATATATGTAATCTGCATTAAATCAAGCATTCACCAGATGAAAGGCTGACAATCAAGAAAAACATAACTCAATGGAAGCTTTCAGCTTCTTTTATTTTGCTAACATGTTTGTTTCAATGCGTAGGAATAGGTTCATCATGTTCATGATCATCTTATCAGATATGTGGACCAAAACGGGCTCCCACAAGGGTTGAGCTCGACATATCATAAGATTCAAAAGTAGATACATAGGTCATCCAAAGATTCAGGAGGGCAGTCAACATGCTAATAAGACAACATTATTACATCTTAAGAACAAGTGCCATCATTGACACTTCAATCTTGTGTGTTATCATTATTCTTGATTGCCTACAGAAGGACTAGCAGAGTAATCTATATTATCATCATAAGGAATAGTTACATTTGTATTGGAAGACATTTGTAGTTGTGCAGGCATAGTCACATTGACATCCATTATAATGTCGAGAAATGCAACATCAACATAGTTGCAATCTTATGATAAATTAGGTAAGAACTTATTCAATTTAGGGTTGAAATTAAGAAGTCTTACTCCAACAAAATCATCATTTACCAATCAAGTCTTAAGGAATAATATTGTACTATGACGTTATATATATGACATCACTATGTCAATGATGCATTATAAAGGGATATGGCTGTCATTACTATTTGCCAATCCAAATTGCTTTTGCTAACAAAATTAAAAGAACAAAAAAAAAACCATACTATATGCCCATCAAAGAAAGCATCAGACATCAAGTAGCTACATGAAGCTTATGCCCATGAACAAAGATGACAGTCCAATAGTATCAAGGACAACATATAAATTCACTAAATGAAAAAGGAGTATTAGCATAATCAACTATCAAGCATTTACTATAGCTGAATGTAAGAGCAAGACAAAAGACAACTATTATGTTTTGATACAATGCATTGCTTCAGCTGAAACAAACATAGAAGTTTCAGGATGTCATGATCAAAAGAATGTGAAAAACATCACAATAGCATCGAAGTAACTTACAGGAAACCGCTGGAAACAATGTATTTTAAAGAACAACAGCAATGACAAATTCCTTCATGCACAACAATATTAAGGACAACACTTTCAGCCATTTTCAAGGATTCTTATCGTCAAAAATAATAAAGGCCATGAAGATCACAAAAAGATATAAAATATTTATAATGAAGTGTTTCAAATGATATCAATGGACAAGTATGAGATTAATCAAGATGCAATCCAAGCAATTCATGAGCATGGAAAATCTTTGAGGGAAAGGAATTATGGTCATAAGTTCATTGCTTTAATAATTGCTTCCTATGTAAGTCTAATGTAAGAGATGGTAACAAGATCTCTAAACAATAAATAAATGTTCATTCACAATTTGATGAAACAACATAGCAAATCTACCATTAGAATAGCCAGAGAGTCAAAGAGAAGATTAATTTCAATTGTTCAAGGGATTAATACTATTTCTGGTATAATCAAAATGGGACAGCATGTCAAAATTGTGCAGTCGCCTGTAATGAAAATCTTTAGCAAGGTCAAAGAATAGCATTAATGAAGACAACCCCACATAAGTCAAATGCGAGGAGTGATAAATAGTAAATGTGTATTTTGCTAGAGTAAGTCACCATTTTGATTACAACGAGTGCAAGAATGAATAACCATAGTCAATAGTCAAAAGGAGAATATAAACACAAGATAGTGAGGTGTTGTCTAGATACAAATTTATATCAGCCAGAATGATTTTGAAAGTGTGTATAGCATTCATATCATGTTACAGGTTTATTAAGTATAGAGTTTTCAATAAACAAGTATACTGTGCAATAAAATATGCAATGAAAGCAACCATGGCAGTGTCAGAATACCCATCTAAGGGTTTCTAATTAAAATGTAGTTTTGTCACTATGAAACAATAGTGCATCAGCAAGGGTTATTTCCATCGGTGAGTCCAGAATGTATTAGTTCAAAGATTTCAAGAGTTTCCTTGTAAAATCCATTTTTTATGTGCATTCTACAGTCATACCACGTCATGAGGTGACATCTCTTCGAGGTAAGTAAAAACATAATTTGAGATTATGTTCGGTCATTACAAAACTTGTTTCGAAACCCTCATACTAGGTTTGTTTCATTAAAAGCATATGGCGGCTTCATGATATGCATAGGAAACCTCAAAAATACGCAATATTTGTGCATAGAAATGACTTTTGTTTGATGGTTTTGAGCTTTTCCATGCCGATTCTTCATTAACTAGAATTTGTAAAGAAAAATAACTATTCCAAAACTCTTCAGATATCAATGTCAGAATAGGAGACAATAAACAGATGGACAAAATAGAGAAGAAATATCAGAGAAAAGGGAAGAGATCACGACTGTTTAAGCCTTTCAAAGATTTCAAAACAAGAAAAGTGTTCAGATCTGTGTATTAAAAATAAGACTTGTACCACACATTTGTCTTCAAAATCTCCATGGCAATCATCAAAAAAGGAAAATGTGATTTGAGCTCCAAAAATGGCCCCAGACTTTCAATACCAATAGATCATGGTGCCCCAGTACAGTTTAATAACAACGAATGATAATATCAGAAAGTATGTTCACTATTGTGCTCAGCCACAACTTTTAAAGCCTCATAAAATGCTATATAATGGAGTCAAACTGGTAAAGAACAAACTTACCATATGAAAATCACAAGATTCAGCTCAACAAATGTCAAAAGGTGCATATTCGAGCCATTTCATGGTGGAATTTCGAGTTCAAACCCTACTCAGCAGTGGCAGCCTGCTTCCTCGGGTAGTTTCATCAAGTCAAAAGAGTTATAATGATTTAGGGTTCGGTGTTTTCTTTTGTTCATTCGCCCTAATCCATTTTTGATATTTTTGTTAATGATTTTTAATAATCATGGTGTTCTTTATTGTGCCCATGGCCATGACTTTTAAGTCAATGAGCCTAGCAAAGTGGTCAGCCTTATCAATAATGAAGCTTTGTGCTAAAATATTATGGCAGGGTTTTAAATTATTGACAAATTTATGCCAAGTGTGGTCGGTTGTAATGAAGAACACATATTTTCAAATGTCACATATTTTCAAATATATGCTAGGTATGAGTTTAGCTTTGTTTTTAAACTGATTTGCATTATTCCATGTAAATGAATTAATTAAATGATGCATTATAAATCATTTAATTAATTCATCATCTTTAAATGCAAATAAAGATATTATGTAAAGTTAAATCACAATTTTACTTCAGTTACACATCAGACTCAACTGAAGACTTAGACATGATGGAGTTCCAATGTGCATGGGCGAATTGACAAGAACGAGATAGATTTGCATGCTTTAGCCCACCTTTTCAGGGATTTCCAGTTCAGTTTGAGTTGCAGATCAGTTGCATTCTTTATGACTGCCAGTTCAAGATTGAGTTCACTCATTTTTGCATGAGTTTGAACCTTATTTTTAGGGATTTTTTCTTTTGCTCAGATTTCACCTTTGGAGTTATGACTTTCTCACTTAAATTGACTTTTAGTTGCTTGTTCATGCACTTTGAGGTGCATTCTCATTGTATATATTGAAAAAAATTATCTTTTTCATTCTAGTTCTTATTTTTTCCCTTTGCACTCTGCAAAAGCGAATCATTTTGTAACTCAACATTATTTTTAGATTAATACAACAGCAGGTTTACAGGTCAATTAGTGTGCTTTTGTAGAAAGAATCCTTTCATTACCATCTTTTTTGGAATTCACCTTCAAGTTTTCAAGTATCATTGTCATGTAGGATTGATCGAAGTGATTATTGTGTTTTTAGTTTATGAAACCTTTAAATATTTATGTCTCCTTAATGAATTTTTGTATGCATCCAACTTTAAATCCACTAGTTAAACATTGTGCTAATCAATAATCGAACAGCCTAGTTGTGGGAATCATATTTTCCTTCTATGAATGTTTCTTTAAAAGCCTCTGTTTAAAACATTCAAGTGTTTAAGATTTTAGATCTAGTTGTGCGAACGAAAATAGTGAGTAATCATTTTGTGAGTTAAGTCTGCATATTGAATTCTTTGGTGCATCACCATAGTTAAGTTTCATTGTTTAGAATTTAGATTTAGTCTTTCTCCCTTTTCTAGCAAATCACTCAGTTATTAACCAGAAAATTAAATAGTAACCAACCTAGAATCTAGAGGTCTAATTCCTTATAGGATACCCAGAACCTGGAATTAGTTCCAATGTTTCAACAGATTGCTGAATTTCAATATTCAAGCATTCCGGTGCAATCTGTTTGACAACAGTTTTTTGCACGCCCGGTGGGTCTTTGAATCACTTTTCAGAGCAATATTTTTACAATTCAAGCTGCTATTTGGTATATACAACAGTTTATTTCAGCCTTTCAGAGGATTATTTTCATACATTCACTTGGCGACTCTGTTTCTCAGTTTCTAGCAGATCAAGTGCAAATAGCTTATGAGAAATAGTCAGACAAGAAGTTCTTCATTTGAGTATTTGTAGCTGTCTTCACCAAAAAGAATATGAAGGACAACCAAGTGAACATCTGGTAAGCCTTCAAGAAAGCAATCAGTTTCTCTGATTCAAAGAGCAGAACCATTAGTTTATACATCAAGAAGGAGAGGCAGATCATTAACAAGGCAGCCAAGTTCATTTTTAGCCTCACCAAGTTACAAAGTACCGGTTCAACCTATACCGATTATACAAGTTGCAAATCGTAGAATACCAGCTCTGATGGCCAAAGCACATGTTTTTGTTCCATTCAATGGGGGCATCCCATTAGATTTGGCTCAACACGATGATATACCAGTAGTAGCACTGAAAAGTATGCCCTTTTTTATTGGTAAGGATCAGACTATGCCCATTGAGCATATTAGAGATGTAGCCTCGCTATGTGGAGTTCACCATGTGATTCAGGAGAACGTAGCTTTGAGGTTGTTAGCAACGTCATTCAAGGGGAAAGCATCTCAGTGGTTTCATGGCTTACCAGCCCATAGCATCCCGACATGGGATGACTTAGGAGACAAGCTGGCAAAGCAATTTTTAGATAAGTCCGATCATTTATCTCTAGTTGAACAAATGATGACTATAAAGAGAGTGCCACAAGAACAAATGATGGACTTTAATTTCATATTTCAAAGGACATGGGATCAAATTCCAGTAATGGTAAGTCCAACTCCTGACCATGCTTTTCTGTATTACCTTAGATCATTGCATAGTGATATTGCTTTAATGATACAATCAATGGGTGGGTTAACATTACCAGTAGCATATGACATCGCTATTAGAGCTGAAAAAATCCTTATACAACCTGGTAAACTCGCCCCAAGACCCCCTATGTCAATTTTCTTATAGGTACAACATAATCTACACGATGAACAAACGCAACAGAGCAACCTTGATGTTGCCATGATGAACTGGCAAGGAAGTGAATTTTGCAGAGTTAATCACGTGAAAAGTGAAAATCAATCAACCACTTCCATTGTAGCCAATATGAGGACCAAGAAAAGAGCATTTGATTTAAGACAACTAGTTGTTCCTGATAAACAATAGGCAAAAGAAGACAAGCAGCCTACTGTTCAACAAAAAAATCAAGATTTTACAGCCCAATAGGGGCAGGTTTAGCCTTCAACAGCTTAGAATGTTCATATTTTACCGAAACAACAGACTGGACAATCAAAGGAGCAGCCTAAAGTTCAGTTTCAGCCTCAAGCAACTCAAACAGATGTTGTTATTCAAAAGGTACAGTCAAACGTTAATGTTTCTTCTTTCAATATCATTGAACATATGAAAAAGAAAAGTGTTGGCATTACCATGTTAGATACATTATGCTTGCCTGGGAAAAAAGAAAGTTTGCAGGAGCCTTTGGCTAAGATATCTATTTCTTATGAAACAAATAAAGAGAAGCCAAGAGTTCTTGCGAATAGTTCAGATCAAAAGCAGGAGGAGCCAGCTAAAGAGGTAAAACCACCACCTTTTTATGTCAGCATAATAATTGGTGATAACATAGTGCATAACTGCATGATTGATAGTGGAGCAAGCAACTCAATCATGCCTAAACAGCTGGTAGACAAGTCAGGATTTGAGTATGAACCATTGTCAAAAGGGGTAGTTCAGTTGGATGGTACAATTGTAAAGTCTGTAGGAGTTATTAAAATTTTTCCTCTTACATTGCATGCCTGTCCTAACTTTCAAATTTCACAGGACATATATATCATTGATCTCCAACCTTTTTTTTCCATTTTCTTATCTAGAGACTTCACTGCAAAATTAGGAGGTTATTTCTCATTAGACTGGTCACACATGTTTTTTAGAACCAGGTATGGTACTAGAGTTACGATTAAGTCAGAATCACTAGCTAAAGACCAGATTGAAGCTTATGTTCTGAATCTCATAAATGCAAATCTAGCTTTCCATGATCAGGAGGATCAATCCATGACCCTTGACCCCACTGTACCTATAGAAGGCATACCTGACATAAATCTAGATGAGTGGGCAGCTGAGAATCATGAGGTTGATCTGTTCAATCTCATAGACGAAGTAGGTTTGGGCATTTATATGATTCGAGAACTTGATGTAATTATACCAAATCTAGTCATGGAATAAAAATAGCAAGTACAACAGATTGATCAGCTTTGGAAGCTATATTTTGACGGTTCTAGGAGTAAAATTGGTGTTGGTGCAGGAGCTGTTTTGATTTCATCTAAATGAGACACGTATTATTCAGCTTTTAGATTTGCTTTCAGCTGTTCTAATAATGTTATTGAATATGAAGCATTAATACATGGCTTAGAATGGGCCAAAAAAAGAAGGATTAAGTGCTTATAGGTGTATGGTGATTAACAATTAATAGAAAATCAAGTTAGAAATCTGAATTTAACAAAGAATGATTTGTTGAGATTGTATAAGCATCATGTCTGGGACTTAATTGAGGAGTTTGACAAATTTAATTTGCAATCAGTACCAATAATTCAAAATAAGCAAGCTGATAAATTTGTTGCTCTAGGGTCACAGTTTAAAATTCCAACTGAAATTCACAATGTGAAGGTACAACAATACGTGAAGGTAGTTGTCAGACCTTCAGTACCTGATAATAATGTTAGTTGGAAATTTTTTGATAGTGATGAACAAATAGTTCATTTTCTGATGGAAGAAGTAGAGGTTTCTGCTGGAAATCAGCAAAAATTTGATCATTAATATGGTGATCAGATCATGCAACTCAAGTCTATCAAGCTACCAAAGGGTTTCGTTACCCTTGAATCCATATTCAGCACCGATGATCAAGTTAGAAGAGATAAATCAGGCATTACAGTGAAGCAGGAACATTATGAATCAATAGTAATTGTTAAGGACAATCTGCTTAAGCTTCATAAATTCTGTACAAAGGAAAAACAACAATCATTTATCTTACTTTGTCAAGAATTCAATGACATATTCGCTTGGTAGTATGGAGATTTGAAGGGTTTTAAATCTGAGTTAGCTCAACATACAATTGAGCTCGAACCCAATGCAAAACTGGTGAGACAGAAGCCAAGGCCCCTGAATCCCTAGAACATCTAATGAAAGCATAATTGAATAAGCTGATTGAGGGTAGTATAATATTTCCAATCAAGCACACTTCTTGGGTGTCAAATTTGGTGCCTGTCAGAAAGAAGAGTGGAGAGATAAGGCTGTACGTTGATTTTCGTGATCTAAACAGAGCTTCACTCAAAGATCACTATTCGCTGCCTTCAATGGAGCAAATATTGCAGGTTGTTTTAGGATCAGAAAGGTTTTCATTGCTAGATGGATATTCAGGTTACAACCAAATCTTGGTTAAGGATGAAAATCAGTATAAGTAGCCTTTACCACCAAGTGGGGTACAATGGCTTACAGAAAGATGTCATTTGGACTGTAAAACGCAGGAGCCACCTTTCAGAGAGCAATGGATATGGCTCTCAAAGGTTTGATAAATAAATTTGTACTTGTTTACCTAGATGATAAAACTATTTTCTCACGGAATGCTGATGATCAGTTCAGTCATCTTTGATAGATATTCGAGAGATGTAGAGAATATGGAATCTCTTTCAATCCAAAGAAAAGTATTTTTGTTGTTCATGAAGGTAAGCTTCTGGGTTGTACATTATTTTAAAAGAAGGAATTTCTATTGACCCAAAACGCATTGCAGCCATTCTAGCTTTACCGTTGCCAGCTCACAAAAAGGGTTTGCAAAGCTTCCTGGGTAGAATAAATTTCGTAAGGAGGTTTATTCCCAATGTTGTAGCTTTATTACACCTATTGACAACCATGCTGAAGAAAAACATTCAACTCAATTGGTCAAAAGAAGGTAAGAACAGTTTCGAGCAGATTAAAGAGGCACTTGCAGTAGCCCCTACTCTTATAAATCCTGATTTTGATAAAGATTTCATACTGTACGCATTCAAAGGAGTGGATACCATCTCTACAATGCTCTATCAACAAAATAATGAAGCTACGGAGCAGCCCATAGCATTCTTTAATCAAGTCTTGCATGATTATGAAACAATATATTCGTTCGTTGAGAAGCATGTACTTGCTGTAGTGAGAAGTCTTAAAAAATTCAGACATATGTTGTCTAATAATAAGATAAAATTGTTGGTAGCTCACCCAATAGTCAAGGAGTTTCTGCTGAATAAAGACATTAATGATAAGAGAGCAGGCTCGATAATCAAAGTCATGGAGTATGACATCACCATAAAGGTTACCAAGCTTGTTCGAGGTAAAGGACTGTGCGAACAGCTTGCAGAAAATGAAGAAAATAGCAGTGAAAATGTTCATTCACAATTTGATGAAACAACGTAGCGAGTTTTCCATTAGAATAGCCAGAGAGTCAAAGAGAAGATTAATTTCAACTTTTCAAGGGTTTAATACTATTTATGGTATAATCAAAATGGGATAGCATGTCAAAATTGTGAAGTCGCCTATAATGAAAATCTTCAGCAAGGTCAGAGAATAGCATACATGAAGATAGCCCCACATAAGTCAAATGCGAGGAGTGACAGACAGTAAATGTGTATTTTCCTATAGTAATTCTTCATTTTGATTACAACGAGTGCAAGAATGAATAACCATAGTCAATAGTCAAAAGGAGAATATAAACACAGGATAGTGAGGTGTTGTCTAGATACAAATTTATCTCAGCCATAATGATTTTGAAAGTGTGTGTACCATTCATATCATGTTATAGGTTTATTAAGTATAGAGTTTTCAATAAACACGTATACTATGCAATAAAAGATGCAATGAAAGCAACCATGGTAGTCTCATAATACCCATCTAAGGGTTTCTAATTAAAATGCAATTTTGTCACTGTGAAACAATAGTGCATCAGGAAGGTTTATTTCCATCGGTGATTCCATAATGTATTAGTTCTAAGATTTCAAGAGTTTCCTTGTAAAATCCAATTTTTATGTGCATTCTACAGTCATACCACGTCATGAGGTGACATCTCTTTGAGGTAAGTAAAAGCAGACTTTGAAATTATATTCGGTCATGACAAAACTTGTTTTGAAACCCTCATACCAGGTTTGTTTCATTAAAAGCATATGGCGGCTTCATGATATGCACAGGAAATAGCAAAAATATGAAATATTTGTGCATAGAAATGACTTTTGTTTGATGGTTTTGAGCTTTTCCATGTTGATTCTTCATTAACTGGAATTTGTAAAGAAAAATAACTATTCCAAAACTCTTCATATATCAATGTCAGAATAGGAGACAATGAACAGATGGACAGAATAGAGAAGAAATATCAGAGAAAAGGGAAGAGACCGCGGCTATTTAAGCCTTTCAAAGATTTCAAAACAAGAAAAGTGTTCAGATTTGTGTATTAAAAATAAGACTTACCATGCATTTGTCTTCAGAATCTACATGGCAATCATCAGAAAATAGGAAAATGTGATTTGAGCTCCAAAAACAGCCTCAGACTCTCAAAACTAGTAGATCATGGTGGCCCAGTATAGTTTAATAACAACGAATGATAATATCAAAAAGTATGTTCAATATTGTGCTCAGCCACGACTTTTAAAGCCTCATAAAATGCTATATAATGGAGTCAAACTGGTAAAGAACGCACTTACCATATGAAAATCACAAGATTCGGCTCAGGAAATGTCAAAAGGTGTAGATTCGAGCCATTTCATGGTGGAATTTCAAGTTCAAACCCTACTTAGTAGTGGCGGCCAACTTCTTAAGGAAGTTTCATCAAGTCAAAAGAGTGATAATGATTTAGGGTTCGGTGTTTACTTTTGTTCATTCGCCCTAATCCATTTTTTATATTTTTGTTAATGATTTTTAATAATCATTATGTTCTTTATTGTCCCCATGGCCATGACTTTTAAGTCAATGAGCCTACCGAAGTGGTCGGCCTTATCAATAATGAAGATTTGTGCTAAAATATTATGGCAGGGTTTTAAATTATTGACAAATTTATGCCAAGTGTGGTTGGTTGTAATGAAGAACGCATATTTTCAAATGTCACATATTTTCAAATATATGCTAGGTATGAGTTTAGCTTTGTTTTTAAATTGATTTGCATTATTCCATGTAAATGAATTAATTAAATGATGCATTATAAATCATTTAATTAATTCATCATCTTTAAATGCAAATAAAGATATTATGTAAAGTTAAATCACAATTTTACTTCAGTTACACATCAGACTCAATTGAAGACTTAGGCATGAAGATGGAGTTCCAATGTGCATGGGCGAATTGACAAGAATGATATAGCTTTGCATGCTTTATCCCACCTTTTCAGGGATTTCCCATTCAGTTTGAGTTGCAGATCAGTTGCATGCTTTATGACTGCCAGTTCGAGATTGAGTTCACTCATTTTTGCATGAGTTTGAACCTTATTTTCAGTGATTTTTTCTTCTGCTCAGATTTCACCTTGGAGTTATCACTTTCTCACTGAAATTGACTTTCAGTTGCACTTGTTCATGCACTTTGAGGTGCATTATCATTGTATATATTGAAAAAAATTATCTTTTTCATTCTATTTCTTAGTTTTCTCCTTTGCACTCTGCAAAAGTGAATTATTTTGTAACTTAGCATTATTTTCAGATTAATACAGTAGCAGGTTTAGAGGTCAATTAGTGTGTTTTTGTAGAAAGACTCCTTTCATTACCATCTTTTTTAGAATTTGCCTTCAAGTTTTCAAGCATCATTGTCATGTAGGATTGATCGAAGTGATTATTGTGTTTGCAGTTTATAAAACCTTTAAATATTTATGTCTCCTTAATGAATTTTTGTATGCATCCAAGTTTAAATCCATTGGTTAAACATTGTGCTAATCAATAATCGAACAGTCTAGTTGTGGGAATCATATTTTCCTTCTATGTTTGTTTCTTTAAAAGCCTCTATTTAAAACATTCAAGTGTTTAAGCTTTTAGATCTAGTTGTGCAAATGAGAATAGTGAGTAATCATTCTATGAGTAAAGTCTACATATTGAATTCTTCGGTGCATCACCATAGTTAAGTTTCATAGTTCAGAATTTAGATTTAGTCTTTCTCCCTTTTCCAGCAAATCACTCAGTTATAACCAGAAAATTAAATAGGAACTAGCCTATAATCTAGAGGTCTAATTCCTTATAGGATACCCACAACCTGGAATTAGTTCCAATGTTTCAATAGATTGTTGAATTTCAATATTCAAGCATTCGGGTGCAATCTATTTGACAACAATACCAAACAACCATGATGTTAATCTTCCATGACATGATCCATAAATTTTTTGAAGATTATGTCGATGACATACTAGCCAAATCCATAAAGAGGAAGGACCACATAGCAACCTTAAGTGCCATTTTTGATAGGTTGGAGGAATACAAGGTTTGATTAAATCCAAAGATGTGTGTCTTCGATGTACAATCAGGAAAGCTGCTATGATACATAATGTCAATGAGAGGTATTGAGGTAGACCCTGCCAAGGTAAAAGGAATCCTTGAGATAGAGGCACCCAAAACATTGACACAATTGAGAGGTCTCCAGGGCAAGCTTCAATCCATTCGAAGATTCATAGCATAGCTGACAGATAAATAAAATCCATAATCTCACCTACTTCACAAGGGAGTAGCGTACAAGTGGGATAACAAGTGTGAAGAAGCCTTCAATAAGATCAAAGAATATCTACTTACACCACCAGTCCTCATGCCACCGATCCCAAGAAAGCCATTGATTCTCTATGTGTCAGCAACAACAGTAGCCCTCGGTGCTGTTCTAGCTCAACACAATGAAAATGGGACAAAAAGGGCCATATATACTACATCAGCTGCACAATGGTTGGGCATGAGTTAAATTACTCCTTCATTGAGAAAGCATGTCTATTAGTAGTGTTTGCATCACAAAAATTTAGACACTACATGTTGGCACACAAAGTGAAATTCATTGCCAAAATTGACCCTCTTAATTACTTACTGTCAAAAGCAATGCTCACTGGAAGAATGGCCAAATGGTTCATGATACTATCAGAGTATGACATTGAATATGTGGAGCAGAAAGCAATTAAAGGCCAAGTCATCGCAGATCAGCTTGCAGAAGCACCAATCTCTTCAGAGAATCCTCTCATCTTAGAGTTTCCAGATGAATCCATCTCCAATCTCAACATAGCCGACCACTGAAAACTTTACTTTGATGGATCATACACACAACATGGATCAGAATCCAATGTCTTCTTTATCAACCCACAAGGGGACTGCATACCAAGGTCCTATAAATTGGTGTTCCCTTACACCAACAACATTGCAAAATATGAGGCTTTAACCATAGGTCTCAAAATAGCAGTGTAGTGGAACATCATGGCCCTTAGAGTATATGGAGACTCCCAGTTGATAATAAACCACTTGTGAACGGTGAGTACTAGACTAAGGATGATAAGCTCAGTCCATATAAGAAACTGGTGGAGACTCTTAAGGAATCCTTAATCAATATCACATTTGAGTAGATACCCAGAGCCAACAATAGAGTTGCAGATGCCATGGCAACAATTGGATCCCTACTGGACATCCCTCACAATGTCCCAAAATATGGATTTTTGGTAGAGCATCTTCTCGTGCCCACATTTGAGGTACTAGAATCAAAATTTGTGTGTGAAATCATTGGTCCCAATGATCCTTGGTACCATGACATTTATAGCTACCTATGAATAGGTATCCTACCTGCTGACTTACCCTCAACCTTAAAATGAACCTTGTCAAAAAGGCATCCCGATTCATCATCCTAGGAGATACCCTGTATCGTAGGACCATAGAAGGAACCTTACTACATTTTTTAAACGTTGAGGAGGCATTGAATGCTTTAACTAAGGTGCATAACGACATCATTGGTTCACACTCAAGTGGAATGACCCTAGACAAGAAATTACTGAGGATGGGATATTATTGGCCTACAATGGAAAGAGAGGCACATGATTACATCAAAAGGTGCCTACAATGTTAGCAGTATGGGGACCTCATCCATGCTCTAGCTCAAGAACTTCATCCCATCATCACACCATGGCCCTTTTTGCAGTATGGACTCAATCTCATTGGAAATATGACTCCCACTTCATCTAATGGCCATAAGTTCATCATAACCGCTACTAAGTACTTTACCAAGTGGCTGGAAGCCATACCCATGACATATATAACTGGAAAGTAGATATCAAAGTTCATCTTGAACTATCTCATTTTCCACGACGGTGTCCCACAAGCCATTATCTTAGATAATGGGACACCATTCAAGAATCAGGATGTCCATGACTTGTGTGAAAAATTCAAAATCCAACATCGCTTGTCCACCCCATATTATCCCCAAGGAAATGGCCAAGTAGAAGCCACAAATAAAACCATTTTAAAGATCCTCAAGAAAACAGTCAATGACGTAGGTCATGACTGGCATTTGTAGTTCAATCCCACCCTCTGAGCCTACCGAACCAGCATCCGCACACCCACCAATGCCACCCCCTTCTCCCTAGTCTACGGATCAAAAGAAGTACTCCCCATTGAGATCGAGCTCCTGTCACTAAGAATATCATTGCAAAACCTCATCACAGATGAAGAATATCGAGTATCAAGACTGAATGAACTGTAGCTATTGGATGAGCGGTGTATAGATGCTTTAAATCATTTGCAAGTCTATCAGAAAAGACTCAAGAGGAGCTATAACAAGAAAATCAGAAGCAAGACTTTCCAAGTTGGAGAATTGGTACTAAAGGAAAATTAGAAGAACATCCCAAATCCAAACAACAAAGGAAAATTTGAACCCAACTGGCTGGGACCACTTATTATCACAACAAGCTATAAGTCAAGGGCATATTAGCTATCAACACCCGAAGGGGAACCTCTACAAGAACCCATGAACAACTCTCATCTCAAATTTTTTTGTGCCTAATCTTTCAAGGTATAGAACCAAAAATGCAAAAAAATCAGAAAATGTCTTGAAAAAAAACCTAGCAAATAGGCATCTTGGTGACAACAAAAAAATCAAAAAGAAAAAATTGAAAAAAAAAAATCAAAAAAGGATTAAAAAAATAGTAAAGAGAAAAATCATTCTTTAGTGAAAACCACTTCAGTGGCACTTTGGGAAAGTACCTTGGTGAAAACCTGGAAAATAGGCGCCTTGTGTAAATAAGCACTTTCCATCCACCAAGATCTTTATAGATTGTTTTGCATCATCCATTACATTTAGATCTCCACCCATTACCCATTTGTTTGGTATCTGCATCATAGCTTAGTCCTATGATTGTATCATGATCCCTCTTAGTACTACTCGGCCCATTCCCAAGGTCAGTTTGTCCCACCTTTATCGGAGTATTCTATTGCATCATGTTGGGGGCATGTTCTCATCGGATCAAATTCGTGTATATTCTTAAAGTCCTAAAATTAGAAAATCCAAAAACATCAGAAAATCCAAAAAAATCAATAAATCACAAAATCCAAAGACATCCAAATCATATCAAAATTTAAAAACAAGTCAAAAAGTTAGTCAAAAAGTCAAAAATAGAGTCATCATGTCAAACTACGAGTCTCTGAGCCTTGAACATAGGAAAGGTTCATCTTTGATCATCCCTCGAGACACTTGGGTCAATCCTTTAGGAGTCTGCCATAATAAACTCACATTTCATCATGTATATCTTCATCTATAAATTGGTCAAGTCGCCAGTCAAACTACGTGGTCTCTGCGTGTATAACATAGGCAAGGCTAATCTGTTGATGAGCCCTCGAGGTCCCTATGATAGGTCGTTATGTTAGTCTCTTGGTCAAAATCTCAGAAAACCCCAAAACATTGGAAAATGAAAATTTGAAACATTTGAAAAATCTCAAAAATACCAAAAACAGCCTCAAAACATGTCAAAACTTCAAAAGCATCCAAATATTTGGAAATAAATCCATCCATCTCATCTCGCTTTCACCCACAATAACATCATTCACAATAAATCAATCATCATCCCCAACCTTTGGTGAAACAGTCAGAAACAAGTCTAGCAAGTGAAAAGTGAAAACTCAAAACATCAAGTCTCAGGTTTACGTCAGTACGTAAACAAGTTAGTCAACTCTTTTTCCTAGGATGTATCCTCATATCAATCATTTGATAACATGATTTCCTAGGATGTATCCTTTCTACAATGGGCATTATTTATTAGAAAGACACTTTGGATAAACGAAATGACGTGCCACCATCGACTAACATTTCCTAGGATGTATCCTTCCTATAATGGCCATTATCTTTTGGCAATAGTTTCGGTTCTTATCCTTAAAAAAAACATTTCCTTTTGGTTTGTGGTATTGAAGAACATCAACTTGTTTGTATACTTTATCTTTTTCTTTTAACTTATCTCTTTTCCCTCATTCCAATAACCTCTCGATGATGTCCAAATAAATGGATTTAGAGAGATAGGAATGGGTCAATGATCATTATCTTTGGTCTACTATGCTTGTTGTACGTTCTTGTAATATAACTTGGTGAATACTTGCTTTGTTAGATATGTATGGATGGCATTTTGGGCAGCTTGTTGAATATTGCATTGATAGGTTATACCTTTCCATGTTTTGGTCTGAGATGTTTGAAACTTCTAAAGTGCATCCTAGCAAGGTTTTTGTATGTCAGGTGTGAACAAGAATACTCCTATGTATTTTTCGAGTCAAATTCCATCATACTAAGTGCAACGCCATCCTGGTTCTTTATACCTTGATGCATCATGCTTATGCGTGTTATCAAACATAAGGTAAGTGGCCCCTTTTAAAATCCCAATTTTTCATAAGCAAATCATCCATTTCTAACATATTTAAGAGGGGTTATAAAGATAAACGGTAGAAAATGTGTTAACTAGGAATATTTAATATTTTTTTTTCTTATAAACGTTTGTGATTCTACTACAGAATAAATAATTAAAAAAATATCCTATTTAATAAATTTTGTACCACTATAACAATGTCAATTACAAAGAAAGTTAACTATATAATTATAGACATGCAAAATTAGCATCATGCATTTAATTAAATTCATTTTCATCCATTCATCAAATAAATCAAGTTCATTAAATTAAAAAAATCAACTTTGTTTAATTTAAGCCTAACATCACCCTCTTTGATTAAATAAATCAAATATTTATTTAATTAAGTCTAAAATCATTTTTCATTTCCTTTTGATTTAGTTTAATCCTTAAATCTAAGTCAAATGAGTCAAATCACCTAATCATCTTTTAAATTAACTAAATCAGGATTAAATTTAATCTAATGCATGTCACATTCTCTAGATTTTCCCACTTGCACAAATAAAGGATTTTAATTAATTTATTAAATCCTCATTTTCCCTCAACAAGGCATCTTTGGAGAATATTCCCCAAAGTTTGAATTCAAATCAAGTTGACTTGTCCCTTCCAACATGGCATTAATTCTCCTCCTACATGTCCCCCACTTGGCATTTAAGCCCTTTTTTCTCCCTTCAACAAGCCAAATTTGAAATTTGAAAAGGCCATTTAATAACATTTATTGGCACATTGACCAAAACTTGCACATCCTCCATCCAATCACATTTGGATAAGTGGCTCCTTCCTATTGGTTGAATCTTTGGCCCATATTCACCCATTTTGCATATTTCTCCATCCTATTGTTCTATAAATTGGAGGTCCCATTCCTCATTTTAGCATCCACAATCTCATGCAAAGTTACTCTCTTCACATTGAGAGCTAATTTTGTTCATTGCATCTTCATCATTGGCTTGTCAAGCGTTGGGAAAGGGTCAATTTTCACACTAAAGTGACACCAATTCACTATGGAATAGGTGTGCATTATGTTTCTTTCATACTTCCAATTAGTTTGCTTTATTATCTTGTTTGAGAGGCATTATGGATTATTTCATAGGAGTATTTATGCATTTACATGAACTAACCCCATTGTTAACTAGTGTTGGAGTTTAAGATTTGTGTAGATTTGTAGGTACTCACAATAATACCCAATTTATGGGAAAAAATAACATATATGCATGATTGCTAGAATTACAAGCATTAAACAACAGAGGGAAAGTTGTGATTGTGTGTAAGCAGCCACAGGTTCTCCATAGTTAAACGTTGTTGTAGTTCTGATTATAGTAATGAATGTACCTCACACTCTATTCACTGATGTAGGAGATATAAATGTTACATAGGAAAAAATTTTGGCCCAGCAAGTCTATGATGCAACCAAAGCACTAGTCGATGAAAGCAACATAGTGTTATATTATGTTAAAAGGGTAAGCCTCAATCCCTCGGCCATGCCTATAAAGATGTGTGTGAAAAGCTTCAATTTTATAAGCGTCCGAGTGAATATGGTAGAATATGATTTGCAGGATTTATCTAGAAACAAGGACCAAGTTTCTAGTGTGGTGTGGGCTCTAGAGAATACGAGCAGTGAGGCTTATAGGTGTCCAAATTTATTGGTACAAATCCCATGGGAAAGACACCTCCTCCCAAGGATCTATGGAAAGTCTGAGTCTATTGCTAAAAGTATCGAAAACACTCTGAATCTTACGAATCATCTTTTGAAGCATAGTCATCCTTAGATAGGGAGTGATGTGAAATAAGCTTTCATTTTGTTTCTTGTCTTGAAATTAAATAAATCCATTTGGATAAAATAAAATATTTTTAAAGAAAAATTCTATTGTAAGAATGTGAAAAACAAATGCAGACTTCTCATTTTTTTCTTTTGGTTTCAAATCTTCAATTGGCTTCTTCTACCTCGAAAGCTTACTTTGTTGTAACTTCTTGTCTCTCACTAGGATTTTGTATTGGTCTCTTGGTTTAATTTCTCTTGGTTCTTATTACTTCTACCTCTGTGGCTTGTTTCTGTACTTTTCAAAGTTGCAATTTTGTTCTCTCAAACAACTCCTCATCAATATGTAAAACTCTTGATTTTAATAAATTTTTTGGCTCAACCACCTTTACCAAAAAAAAAGTATATATTGTATTTTTATAGAATATATATTTATAAACTTGTCTAAGATTTTGTATTACTGCAAACACACATTATATTTAACATCTATTGCAGAATGGTTATTGATAGCTAATAGTTATGTAGAATAAGGTTCAATTCCTACTTTTCCTCCCCTCTGTTCACTTAAAATATCTAGTTTCTCTCCTCTCCGGCTAACCAAACGAATACATATTTTGGCCCCGTAAATTGTGTTGTATTGTATGGTTAAGTTTTCTTTGTAACTGACAAACTTATAGTGGTTCAAAATTTATAAAAAAATATTTTGTTGATGTGTTTGCTTGATTCTTATATTAGGATCAAGTTCAAAAAATTTCTCAAGTATAACCTATTAATCAATATAAACTAGTAATCGCATCTTGGTTTGCAATGGGCACGCTGAAGAGGTGTGGAAGGTCAATTAAGAAAAAAATTGGTCTTTTTTTTTTTGTAAACATTTTGTAGTATGCGAGATCATTTGGTAGGCCATTTAGAAAATGATGGTGTTTGTGTAACAAAGGTCTTAATGGAGAAGTAATAGCTTCTAATCAACTATGCATCCTTTTATAGGGATCAAAATATGAGTGACACAAAACCTCTAAATGAGGAAGATAATTAGGCTCCATTACCAACAAGAGATAGGGATAGAGGAAAAAATGGAGTGAGGATTAAGGAACAAAGATAGAGGACTTGAGAAAGAAAGAGTATACAAAGAGTAAGAGGGAGATAGAGAGTGAGTGATAAGAGAGAGTGATAAGATAGATAAAAGGAAATAGATATGAAGAGAAGAGAGATTAATAGTTAAAATTGCATCTATAACATCTAAAAGAAATTCCCCCCATTATATTGTGATAGATGCCATAACCTATTATAGAGCTCCTATACCAACCTTTGCAACTACAAAATTTGACATGCCATTCACAATTGTACTAATTGGGAAGGTGGAGTTTCTATAGGAGAGAGGGCCAAGGGAGGAGACCACTAGGAAATTATAACATGCTTGTTGGTTTGAATCCATTGTGATAGACCAAATATATATTTTTTGCACACTTTTGGGAGTCTTAAAGTATATTTTACCTTTATTTTCCTTATACCCATTCTCATCCATGTAGTGCTAGAGAAGAGATGCAAGACAGCGAGAGTGTTCTCATTCATTCATAAAAATCTTGCACAAAGGAGACATTAGATTTGGTGAAGTGTAGCTGGTAGGCACAATGCCAAGATCAAGCATAAAGTTTGTGTGAATGAAGCCTTTCACTTCCGTAGAAGCCTAAAAGGCTATATCAGCTATGATTGAGGAAACAAGGGGAAGAAATTCCTTTTAAGGATATGGAAATTAACACTGTTTTGGTTCTGAAACCTAGTGAAATAATTCCTCTAGATGGCCTTGTGATATCTAGTACAAAATCTATACATGAGAGTGTCTTAACAAGTGAATCGATTCTTGTGGAAAAAAAAGGTGGGTAAGGTGGTGTGTGGTGGCACTATGAAAAAAATTGGTTAAGGTGGTGTGGGGTGGCACTATGATTATTTTTTTTGGTGTACACATAGGTGTACACTTAGCTTTCTTAAGCCTACTTAAGTGTTTTTTCTTAGGTTTCTTTTTCTTAGGTGTCAAGGAAATGGTCCTTGAAACTTCTCGCTATTTTCTTGGGTGCTTAGGTGTAATGACCTTGCTCAAATTTGACCTCAAAATGTTGATAAAAAAACTAAAGGAATATCATCAAACAATTCACTTACAAGTTTCCAGCTTGCTTGTTTGTGGGATCAGACTGATATTTCCTTTCAAAAAGTGATAATAGAATGCTTCCAATGCTTGAAATTCAATACTACTATGCATAAAAAATATCGTAGATGCATTTAGGACTTCCTTTTACCATTTACAATGCACTTCTATGCTTTCTATATGCAAATTAATCTTCTATAGCCAATTGACTTTATGCCAAACAGTTGGCTTACATGTTCATATAATGTTCAATGGACAACAATAGGAATAATTGACTGTAAATGATAACTACAGTTGTTTGACATTAAATCAAACACCTATTATGCAATCCTAGAATGCAAATGATAAGCTACAACAACTTGAAATTGTGTCAAAAAGTTTGCAATCAAACTCCTTATTACTCCAAGATGTTATTTCAATGAAAAAGATACAATCTGAGAATGATATACAATCAGCCCTCTTCTTCTAGCATTAACATAAAAAAATTACAACTTCATTACTTTATCATGTAATATAACTAATTGCAATTAGAATGCAAATGCCAAGACTCTTGGCCAAACAATATGAACCATTACAATGCCAAAAATCTAAGTACTCGATCATGTACAACAACAACTTGATATAAACTAATGCAACAATGAATAGCTGAATTTACAATGCTTGGAAGTCTAAACTTACATGCCTATTATATTGTTGGAAGCCACCAAGAACAATTCAATCCTTTAAGAAGATGTCGCCCAAGTCTTCAAAGATATGGTGACTATCTTGTGTAAGCCCAACGATCCTAGTTGTGCCTTTATCTAATTTTTAGGAGCTTGGAATGACAAAGTTGTCCCCTCCATGTGTGTGCCCAGCTGATAGGGCAAGGGTTGGAATGAGATAATCACAATCTCAATGCTCTAGGTGTCCAATAGATAAACCCCTGGTGTTTCACTCCACCAAACAACCTATAGGTCCTAAAGGTATTTAGGCATCCCTGGTCACTTGCCAACCCTGCTATCAATTTCAGTTTGCTACTACCAAACCGTTCTTGATACTTTTCCTCACTTTCTCCATCTAGCCCTTAATCCATTTAAAGACTAGACAACCTCTAAATCCTCCTAACAATGTTGCAGGGGTGTGCATAGGTTTTCTTGGCTTCAAAATGGTCTAGGAATGGTCCTTGTCCAAGCTCAACTCTCCTTTCTTCTATCGCTACCACCATACCCTAGGTTAGGGTTTTAGGAGGGCTACTAGGATTAGGCCTCCTCACACAAGAAAAATGTTTATCACTCCTCCTTTAGCTTACCAGGCCAAACTTGCTTCTGTCACCCTTGCTCAAATTTGGAGCACTAACAGATTTTCAAGGTCTTGGACTATTTTCTGTCTGTACATATAGTGTACCCTGTTCTTGCAAGAACTAGGGTTTTTCCTTAACCTTTTCTTGGACTGTTTGCACTTTCTAGCCTCCAGAAGATCAAACAATGGTTTTTCCTCCTTGCCAACCTTGGTGAGGGCTCCTAAAATCACTGTACATGCTGCATCAACAAATATTTATCACCCCTGCCATGTTGGGTCTGATTTCCAATCATCTTTTCCAAACCGGGCTTCACAAGCTCACCTAGGAAAATATTATAACCTTGCTTCTAGTACTCACAAAGGCACTTACATTTACATTATTTATAGGGATGGAGTTTTTCCTTGCTTCCACAATGTCCATACTTCCTTGTACGGACAGGAAACAAACTCAAAACTCCATTTTCTGGAATTTACCAGTCAAGACAACAAACAAGTAAAGAACACAGTATTTACAAAAAGATAAAAGCGATGGAGAAACTAACTAAAATTCCATAAGAAATGTCTTGAAAGGTTTCACTACATGCTATTTAACAAAACAAAAGCTTTACTTAATTCGTCTCTTGCAGCTGTCACACGCAAGAACAGAAAAATTAGACTTTTTGAACAAAAATCATTGTTTTCTTCTATTATCCTCCTGAACTACCAACGTACAAAGCTTCTAACCCCTTCTAAAATTCGAGAGATCTCTTTTACCAACCATTAGGAAGTGTTAGGTTTTCATTCTTAGCCTAAGAACAGCTAAAAGCTTCCTGTTTGAAAACACAGTGTGTTTTCCAATTTTCACAAAAACTTAGGAATCACCCACACAAAGGATTCCCAACTTATTAAAATTTTAACCTAAGCACAAAAAGGTCCTAAAACACAATATAAATGGTATTTGAGACCTTTCACAACAAAAGAAAATTGATTTAAAAATAATACTTCAAAATGTGTGTATTTTGGCAGGTGCTCCTGCACCATTCTCCCCCTCTCAGCACAAAGATCAAGGAACTTGAGGTGATATCAGTGATAGATCAATGTCTAGCTTCTTAAAGTCAGCTTCCTCAACCCAGGTAGCCTCTGATTCATGTTTGTTCCTCCACTTGACAAGGTGCTCCATGTATGCCTTGTGTCTTGTAGCTTTCTTCACCTTGGACTCCAGGACCTTCTCTGCCTGAGGTTTCTCTTGAGTTGGAAGGGGTATATGACTGATATCCTTAAATATTTCTTGAATGTTCTGAGCTTCATCACTGATTGTCCCCTTATACCTGATCAAATCAGCAACATTGAATATAGGAGATATACCCAAATCTGATGGAAATTCTACCTTGTATGCATTCTAACCATACTTAGCTAATACCTTGCATGGTCCTACTCTTTTCATCTGAATTTTGGTGGAAATTCCCTTCTGCAACCTTTATTTTTTAAGATGAACCATAACATAATCACCCACTTGAAACTGCACATCTCTCCTTGACTCATCAACTTTATCTTTCAACTTTTGTGTTGCTGCTGTAATTGTCTTCTTAACCTGCTCATGAATCTCCTTCATGGTCTGAGTGAAGTCTTCTGCATGTCCACTCCTATTCTCTTGAGATCCAAGGTCTCTAACTTCACAAACTCCTCTTGGGTGCATCCCATACACAACTTCAAATAGACTTTTCCCTGTAGTTCTATTAACACTATCATTATAAGCATACTCAGCTTGAGAAATTACCATATCCCATGTCTGTCCATATTCCTTTGTCAAGCACCTCAAAAGATTACCTAGCACTCTGTTAACCACCTCTGTTTGACCATCGGTCTGAGGATGGTATGCTGATCCAAATGAAATATTGGTTCCCAATCTGCTCCATAGTGTTTTCCAAAAATGGCTCATGAACTTCACATCCCTGTCTGATACAATGCTCAATGGCAATCCATGGATTCTTACAACTTCCCTGAAGAAAAGATGGGCAATGTAACTTGCATCATGTGTAGTCTTGCATGGAATAAAGTGGCTCATCTTGCTAAATCTGTCCACAACTACATAGATACTGTCAAAACCAGTTTTGGTCTTAGGAAGACCTACCACAAAATCCATGCTCACACACTCCCATGGTCTGTTAGGAATAGGCAAGGGCTGATACAAACTAGCATTGCTAGCTCCCCCTTTAGCTTTCATGCAAACAACACACTGTTCTACATACTTCCTAACATCTCTTGCCAACTTAGGCCAGTAATAAAATCTTTGTACCAGCTCTAAAGTTTTGTTAATACCAAAATGCCCACTAAGACTGCCATTATGTTTCTCTTGGATCAAATTTTCCCTCATTGATCCTCTTGGGACACTTAACAGATTACCCTTAAATAACAATCCATTTTGTAGTGTATACTCAGCATATTGACTATGAAAGTGATTTTCAAAATCTGAACATACTTTGTAGGCTTCTGAGAAATCTTCATCCTCACCATAGAGGTCTTTGAAACTCTCTAATCCAATGCTTTTCAGCTGTATCTCTTGGACTGTCAACATTCTCCTGCTTAATGCATCTGCCACCTTGTTCTGCTGTCCCTTCTTGTGCTTGATGGTAAATGTAAAGGCTTGGATGTACTCCATCCATTTCAAATGTCTATTGCTTAACTTCTCTTGGGTGTTGATGTAACTGAGTGCCTGGTTATCTGTGAAGACTACAAACTCTTTGGGCAACAAATAATGCCTCCACTTCCTAAGGGACTGCACTAAAGCATAAAGTTCCAGATAATAGGTAGAGTATTTTTGTTTGGCTTCATTGAGTTTTTCACTGAAGAAGGCTATAGGCCTACCTTCTTGACTAAGGACTCCTCCTACTGCTACTCCACTTGCATCACACTCAACTGTGAATAACTTATCAAAACTAGGCAACAAAAGTATAGGTTGGGTTGCTACCTCTTGTTTCAGCTTTTCAAACCCTTTATCAACTTCTTGTGTCCATTTAATTTTTTCTTTTAGACCACCTTTAATAGTATCTAGAACTGGTGCACATATACCACTAAAATTCCTGATGAATTTTCTATAAAACTGAGCTAAACCATGAAAACTCCTTACCTTTGTTGTTGTGGTTGGTGTAGGCCAGTTTAGGATGGCTTCCACCTTACTCGGATCCATCTTCAGGGTTCCTTGAGATACTACAAAGCCTAGATACACATGTTCTTGTTTGAAGAACTCACACTTTTCAAGGTTGATTGCCAATTGTTCTTCTTGCAGCCTTTTAAGAACTATCTCCACATGTTTCAAATGTTCTTCTGCTGTCTTACTAAAAATTAGTATGTCATCCAAGTAGACCACCACAAAAATCCCTATGAAATCCTTAAGCACCTCATTCATTAGTCTCATGAACGTGCTAGGGGCATTTGAGAGGCCAAATGGCATCACTTTCCACTCATACAAACCATCATTTGTCTTAAAAGCTGTCTTCCATTCATCACCCTCCTTAATTCTGATTTGATGATACCCACTCTTAAGATCTAACTTGGTGTAATATTGTGCTCCTCCAAGGAAATCCATTAAATCTTCAATTCTAGGTATTGGGAATCTATACCGAATGGTGATCCTATTAATTGCTCTAGAATCAGTACAAAGTCTCCACTTACCTCCTTTCTTTGTTGCTAAAACAACTGGAACTGCACAAGGGCTGATGCTCTTTTGAATCAGAACTTGACTCAACAATTCTTCCACTTGCCTTGCCACTTCAAGATTCTAATCTGGTGTGAGTTTGTATGCTGCCTTGTTGGGTAATGAGGCTCCAGGTATGAAATCAATTTTATGACTTATTGCTCTCTTTGGTGGTAGAGTTGTAGGTGTTCCATCACTCACTATGCTCTTGTACTTTTCTAGCAGCCTTTGAACTGTTTCAGGTATGACTATCTTCTCAGCCTTTTCTTCCTCTTTGGACTGCATTAGGACCACATAACCCTCATTCCCTTGGTGTAGATCCTTGATGAACTCCTTGCCACTGCTCAACATGATGTTTGGAACCTTGGATTGTCCTTCATCATCCTCAATCAATGATTGCAGCTTGAAGGTTCTTCCATCCTTCTTGAATTCAATGGTGTTCTCCTTCCCATGATATATAGCACCTCTGTCATATTTCCATGGCCTGCCAAGAAGAAGATGGCATGCATCCACGGGTAGTACATCACAAGTCAGCTTGTCTTTGTAGCCTCCAATTGAGAATTCCACTGTAACCTGCTCATTCACTAGAACACTCTGCCCTTTATTCAGCCAAGTGACCTTGTAGGGATTGGTATGAGGTACCTTTTGCAATTTTAGCTTAGTTACTGCCTCCTCAAGATAATATTATCTATAGAACCAGAATCCACAATGACCTTGCATACCTTTCCCATTATCTTGCACCTTGCTCTAAATAAAGCTCTCCTTTGCTTGGGTTCTTCCTTGACCGGTTGTCTGATCAACACTCTATTAAACATCAAATTTTCACCTACTTCTGATTATATATGACTGATCTCAGGTGATTTGACACTCATGGTGTCCTCTTGTGCATAAGCTACTCTTTTCTCATTGCTAGATGAAGAAGCTTTCTCCGGGCATCTATAAGTTGGGTGACCTAGCCGATTACAGTGATAACATTTCATGGTGGCAAAAGAAAGAGTTACTTCTACCTGCTCCTCTTCCTCTGTTTGAACCCCCTTGAGGTCCTCTTCCTCTATTATATCCTCCTCTTGAATATGTTTCACCTCCATGCTCAGTAAGCTTAGATTCTCCTTGGGTTCTTTGATCATTACCTCTTCCTTGGTAACCTCCACGCTGTCCTCTTTGTTCTCTGCCTCTGCCTCTGCCCTTAGAGGATTGATCATGCTTTCTTTTATTCCTCTCTTCAATCTTTATAGCTAGCTGATAACATTGGTGGACTGTCTTGGGGCTGAGTAAAGCCATCTCTTCCTATATGTTCCACTTCAAACCATTAAGGTACCTAGCCACTTTCAGGCTCTCATCTTCTGCCACATTTGATCTCAAGCAAAGCTTCTAAAACTCTTCAGTATAGGTGTTGAAATCTTGATCTTTCTGCCTTAGACTCTGTCTCTTCTTGTGAAGTTGGATTTCATAATCATCTAGGATATATGCTTCCTTTACCTTAGTAACCATTCCTTTCTAGGTTAATATGGGTTGCTTGCCTTCTTTCTCCCTTTCAGTTTGAATAAACTTCCACCACGTCAGGGCTGATCCTCTCAACCTTGACTTTGCAACCTTCACTTTCTGAGCTTCAGTGACCCCATCACATTCAAAGTGATTATCCATGCCTTCTATCAAGTCCATGACCAGATCGAGATCCATCTTTCCATAGAACAACGGTATGCCCTCAAGTCCTTTTCCACTTAGGGCCTTTAATGCCTTCAAGAAAGGCTCCTCCTCCAAAACAGGGTCAGGTTCAGGGACTTTGTCCTCCTTTGCAACCTCTTCTTCCTTTGGCACTGTTCCTTCCAACCTTGCATTGTTCAATGCCTTCTCCAATTGCTCTATTCTTTCTTTCAGGGACTTGTTGTCCTCTTCTTGTTCTTCAACCCTCTTGGCTAACTGTGCATTTGTCACCATGGCGGGGGTTTCACTGGACTCAACTTCTGACATATAGGCTGCTTTCCCAAATCTTTCACTGCTCTGATACCAATCTGATAGGGCAAGGGTTGGAATGAGATCATCACAATCTCAATGCTTTGGGTCTCCAATAGATAAACCCCTGGTGTTTCACTCCACCAATCAACCTATAGGTCCTAAAGGTATTTAGGCACCCCTGGTCACTTTCCAACCCTACTATCAATTTCAATTTGCTACTACCAAACCGTTCTTGATACTTTTCCTCACTTTCTCCATCTAGCCCTTAATCCCTTTAAAGACTAGACAACCTCTAAATCCTCCTAACAACGTTGTAGGGGTGTGCATAGGTTTTCTTGGCTTCAAAATGGTCTAGGAATGGTCCTTTCCCAAGCTCAACTCTCCTTTCTTCTATCGCTACCACCATACCCTAGGTTAGGGTTTTAGGAGGGCTACTAGGATTAGGCCTCCTCACACAAGAAAAATGTTTATCACTCCTCTCCTTTAGCTTACCAGGCCAAACTTGATTCTGTCACCCTTGCTCAAATTTGGAGCACTAACATATTTTCAAGGTCTTAGATTATTTTCTGTCCGTACATATAGTGTACCCTGTTCTTGCAAGAACTAGGGTTTTTCCTTAACCTTTTCTTGGACTGTTTGCACTTTCTAGCCTCCAGAAGATCAAACAACGGTTTTTCCTCCTTTCCAAACTTGGTGAGGGCTCCTGCAATCACTGTACATGCTGCATCAACAAATATTTATCAACCCTGCCATGTTAGGTCTGATTTCCAACCATCTTTTCCAAACCGGGCTTCACACGCTCGCCTAGGAAAATATTATAACCTTGCTTCCAGTACTCACAAAGGCATTTACATTTACATTATTTACAGGGATGGAGTTTTTCCTTGCTTCCACAACGTCCATACTTCCTGGTACGGATAGGAAACAAACTCAAAACTCCATTTTCTGGAATTTACCAGTCAAGACAGCAAACCAGTAAAGAACACAGTATTTACAAAAAGATAAAAGTGATGGAGAAAATAACTAAAATTCCACAAGAAGTGTCTTGAAAGGTTTCACTACATTCTATTTAACACAACAAAAGCTTTACTTAATTCATCTCTTGCAGCTGTCACATGCAAGAACAGAAAAATTAGACTTTTTGAACAAAAATCACTGTTTTCTTCTATTATCCTCCTGAACTGCCAACGTACAAAGCTTCTAACCCCTTCTAAAAGTCGATATATCTCTTTTACCAACCATTAGGAATTGTTAGGTTTTCATTCTTAGCCTAAGAACGGCTAAAAGCTTCCTGTTTGAAAACACAGTGTGTTTTCCAATTTTCACAAAAACTTAGGAATCACCCACACAAAGGATTCCCAACTTATTAAAATTTTAACCTAAGCACCAAAAGGTCCTAAAATACAATCTAAATGGTATTTGAGACCTTGAACAACAAAAAAAAATTGATTTAAAAACAATACTTCAAAATGTGCTTGTATTTTGGCAGGTGCTCCTGCACCACCAACCATAGGATGAAATTAGATAAAAAATACAAGTTGTTGACGAGTTCTTTATTGGATTTATTGAGAATTACAAATGCCTCATGCAATATAGATGAATTGTTGTATTCCAATCTGCCAATACTATCATAAATCGACCTCCTTAGCCCCTCCTATGTATTTGCAAGGTCCTCCTTTCAATTGACTATAAGTATCATTAATTCACAACCCCACAAAAATGTACAAATCTGGAAATGCAAATAAGACTCATCAATTTTCCTCCTTAATTGAAAAATAAGCTACAAGGTCAAATTTAATTCTTCCCAATGCCTCTACTATCTGATATAAGTGACTGAGAATATCTGATGTAGAAATCTGAGTACAATTCAACCTCTCTTATGCCAAACTTGTTGAAGAATTAACACCAAAATGTCTCCACAAATCCCTAAATCAAATCATATAAAAACTTGGCCAAAGGCCACAAGTTTTTCCAATGAAGCTCAAATAGAAAGTCTGAAGTAAATTTTCTCCCATCTGCAAAAATTCAAGTGATATTTCACACCCTCGGAATTTCCTACCAATTGAGAGTTTTTGTTCTCAATGGCCAATTGTGACAACTGCAAAAACCCTAGGCTCCATAATGCACATCAACATCAACAACAAATATGGATGTTGAGAATGAAGCCCATGATGTCTATTTATACTTTTTCCTCAAGAGGTTGGCCTTCTTCTAGAACTTTTCCAAGTCACCTTCTAGAAGGAATATTATTATTATTATTTTAATATTTTAATATTGCACTTTATAATAATATAAAATATAACCCAATTCCTAAAGTGCAATATATCATTATTATATAAAAATAAGGTTTCCAAAAATAAAAATATCCATGATGATACTAGGAAAACCTTCATGAATTCACGAAATGAGCCAACCAATCAACTCGGTATCTACCAAACAACCCTCTTATTGTGCACCATTAGCCTACAAGGATCAGGAATAGGCTAATTCCTCTAAACTCCATTGCTCATGAAAAAGGGGACATTATAGTCTGTCCTCCCTGAAATTGTGTTATGAAATAACTTGCACAATAGAAGAATATGATATGAAATATGCTGCAAATACTTGATAATAACTGAGAATAACAAGCCACTTCAAGGGGGAAAACCTCCAAATATCTCTAATAAGGACACACTTCACAACTTGATGATGAAATAAGACTCAGAACCTCCTATATATACCTATTTATGCCAAGGATATCACCTAGGCCGACTTAGACACACCTATATAAGACTTAGGCCGACCTAAACAACTAAATAACAATACACTAATGATAATATGATTTAATAGAGAGTTAAGATAGCCACAAGCCGACTATTCATAACCCGATGTACAATAATATTAAGGGCGTAGCATGCCCCCCTTCTTCAAAGAAGCATTGTCCTTAATGCTAATCAAGTTTGGAAACTTTGGAATGAACTCCTCATCTTCCCATGTGGCATCTTCAACCGGTAATTTCTTCCATTGGATGAGATACTCAGTGATAGTTCTATTCCTTAGCTTCTTTGTGCATGTTTGACGAATGCACTTTGGTTCCAAAATGATTCTTCCTTCTTCATCCAGCTCGGGAAGTGTTGTTTGAGTGGGAATATTATGCCCAATTACCTTCTTCAAATAGGAAACATGAAAAATTGGATGGATCTTTATTGTTGGTGGCAAATCAAGCTTGTAGGCAACACTACCGATCTTCTGCATGATTTGGTATGGACCATAATACTTTGGAGACAACTTATTATTCTTTATTTTCTGCTTTAGTGAGATTTTCTTATAAGGCTGCAATCGCAAGAAGACCCAATCCCCAACTTCAAAACTTCTTTCACTACGATGTTGGTCTACCTGTTGTCTCATTCGATTTTGTGCCATGGCTAAATTCTCCTTGAGTTCTGAAAGTACCTTTTGTTGATGAAGCAAGTGGTATTCTACTGCCTGAACTCTTGGGGACACCTTAATTGATGATGTTATGGAAGGAGGATGATATCCATAAAGTGCCAAAAATGGAGACATTTTTGATGAGCTATGAAAAGAAGTGTTATACCACCATTCCGCAAGTGGTAGCCAATCTACCCACTGAGACTATTTCTCTAAAGTGAAACAACGTAGATATCCTTCCAAACACTTATTAACAACCTCCGTTTGCCCATCTGATTGAGGGTGGTATGAAGAGCTAAGAGCCAATTGAGTACCCAAACATGAGAATAAATCTTTCCAAAAGTGACTAGTGAAGATAAGATCACAATCACTAACAATAACTTTAGGTGTACCATGTAGCTTTGGATATTCTCCAAAAAAGCTTTAGCCACTGCACTTGTTGTAAAAGGATGTGCTAATGCAATGAAATGTGCATATTTAGTGAGCCGATCAACTACCACCATCATGACATTATGACCTTTAGATTTGGGAAGCCCTGTGATGAAGTCCATGGATACCTCTTCCCAATGCTGGCTAGGAATAGATAAGGGTTGCAAGAGACCTGGTGTCTTAATTTTCTCCCCTTTATGCCTTTGACACACCAAACATTCAGCCACAAATTTTTGAACATCACCCTTTAGCCCCTCCCAAAAGAAATCTTGCTTGACTCGATGATATGTCTTCAAAAATCCTGAATGACCACCCACTGGAGACTCATGCAACTCTGTGAGAATATTGATTTTAAGGTTGGAATTCTTGCAGAGATACAAACGCTCTTTATACCAAAGAGTATCTCCCTTCCAACAAAACTTATCTAAACTACTAGGATCACTTTTTAATTGCTCGATGAGATTACTTGTCGCAACATCATTTTGCCACTCTTTTTTGGCTTCCTCCACCAAATTTTCTTGTAATATTGAAAGGGCACACAATAAGGATTCATCTTTCTCATCCTTCCTTGACAGTGCATCTGTGACAATATTTTCTTTCCCTTTCTTATATACAATCTCAAAGTCATATCCTAACATCTTAGTGACCCATTTTTGTTGATCTCCAGAAGATAGTCATTGTTCCAAAAAATATTTTAGGCTATCATGATCTGTCTTAACCTTGAAATGTCTACCCAATAGATAAGGCCGCCATTGTTTTACTGCATGGAGTATTGCTAGCATTTCCTTCTCATAAATAGGTTTTACTTGATTCTTACCTTTTAATTGACCACTCTGAAAAGCAATTGGTTGACCTTCTTGCATGAGCACTACTCCTATCCCATTTCCAGAAGCATCACATTCCACAATGAATTCCTTGGTGAACTCAGGAGTGGCAAGTACTGGAGTTGTACACATAGCCTCCTTCAATCTCTCAAATGAAGTATTGGTAGACTCGTTCCAATGAAAAGAATCCTTCTTCAATAGAGTGGTGAGAGGTGATGCTATACTACCATAATTCTTCACAAATCTTCTATAGTACCTTGTCAATCCCAAGAATCCTCTCAATTTCTTAATGGTTTTTGGAATAGGCCATTCCATGATAGCCTTAATTTTGTTAGGGTCCACCTTTACTCCTTCATGTGAAACTATGTGTCCCAAATACTCCACCTCTATAAGACAAAAGCACACTTGGATGGCTTAGCATAGAGTTTATGATCTTCAAGTATTTGTAATGCTTGGTCCACATGTTACAAATGTTCTTCCCAAGTCTTGCTATAAATTAATATATCATCAAAGAATACTAACACAAACTTTCTCAAGAACTTCTTAAAAATGGAATTCATCAAACTTTGGAATGTAGATGGTGCATTGGTAAGACCAAATGGCATCACCAAAAATTCATAATGATCCTCATGAGTCTGAAATGTTGTCTTACAAATATCTTCCTCCTTAATCTGAATTTGGTGATAACCAAATCTAAGATCTAACTTGGTAAAAAACATAGCTCCATTTAATTCATCTAGCAAATCATCAATGACTGGAATTGGAAACTTATCTTTAATGGTGTACATGTTGAGCACTCTATAATCTGGACACATCTGAAGTATCATCCTTCTTCACATTACCATCACCGAGGAGTAAGCACTTTGGCTATGCGATGATTCCTGCCTCTAGCATCTCTTCAACAATTTTTTCTATCTCACTCTTTTGTATGTGGATACCTATAAGGATTGATGTTATGGTTAAGCTCCGGGACTAAGCTGTATGGCATGATCATGATCCCTCTTAGGAGGAATTCCTTTTAGGCATATCTCCAAGAACAACTAGCGATGATCAATTATAGCTTGCAAATCTGGATGAGTAGGAGTATAGATTGAGAGACTTCTAATGAACATAGTTGGGCCACAAATCCATCCCCTCCTTTCTTAAGCAACTTTTGCATTTGATGAGAGCTTACCATTTGTGGAGATTTTTCCTTCAACCCCCTTAGCTCTACTAGCCTTCCTTCTGATTGAAATCTCATGAATAGTTCTTGGAAGTTCATCTCAATTGTTCCTAATGTAGTAAGCCATTGTATTCCCAAAACAATATCTGCTGCACCCATGGATATCACATACATTGGGGTATCAAGTTGATAATCTCCCATGGATAATTTAATGCTATGAAACTTCCTTGAACAACTAACTGTACCACCATCGCGAAATCAAAACTTGGAAACTTCGGAATTTGGATATATGTGAAACAATTTAGGCAATTGCTTCTTTTTGTTGATGAAATTATGGTACTACTTGAGTCGATCAACATTATTTACCTTAGCTTCATTAGGAACCCCACCACCTTGAGAGTTTGTGGAGCATTGAAACCTAAGAGTGCATGACAAGAAATGATTGGTTGAGAATCACGTGATTCCTCATTTGACTCCCTTTCATCTTCTAGTATGGGTTCCTCCTCTTCTTCCTCATTAGGACCTTCAATATAAAACAATTTCTTTTCACTGCATTTATGTCCTCGACTGTATTTGCTATCACAATTGAAACACAAGCCTTTTACTCTTTTCTCCTCAATTTTTTGTGGATTCAACTTAGTAGGTTGTGTTGAATATCCTTTCTCTCTTGTCACATTGGCCCCTTGCTTCTTATGAATCAAATACTTCTCCTCTACCCTGCGTGCTAAGATAAAAGACTCATTTATGGAACTAGGGCTAAACATGCGTACCTCATGTTGAATGTGATCCTTGAGACCACCCAAGAATAAGTCATTCAAGTTTTCCTCAGTAATTGTATCCACCCTTAAGGATAGATTTTGGAATTGCTAAATATAATCCTTAACTGATCCTGTTTGTTGAAGTTTAGCTAGCTGG
>VDFB02373365.1:79589793-79614586 GCA_007258455.2 Sequoia sempervirens
TTGGGTAAAAAAAAAGTTGTCAGCCACATACCCTACACATACCCATCATATCACCACTTTTTGGCCCATCATGATCCAACACATACCCTCTTAAAAATGGAATTCATCAAAATTCAAAATGTAGATGGTGCATTGGTAAGACTGAATGGTATCACCAAAAAATCATAATGACCCTCATGAGTCTGAAATGTTGTCTTACAAATATTTGAACCTCCTTAATATGAATTTGGTGATAACCAGATCTAAGAGCTAACTTGGTAAAATACATAGCTCCATTCAATTCATCTATCAAATCATCAATGACTATAATAGGAAACTTATCTTTAATGGTGAACAGGTTGAGCATTCTATAATCTAGACACGTGCCAAGTTTCATCCTTCTTGTGTACCATCACCATAGGTGAGGAGTAAGCACTTTGGCTATTCCTAGTAATTCTTTCCTCTAGTATCTCCTCAACTACTTTTTCTATCTCACTCTTTTGTATGTATGGGTACCTATAAGGCCTCATGTTTAGTCGTTGGCTCCCTGGAACTAATTGTATGGCATGATCATGATCCCTCTTAGAAGGGAGTTCTTTATGCATATCTCCAAGAACAATTGAGTGACAATCATTTATATCTTGTAAATTTGGATGAGTAGGGGCATTAGATTGAGAGACTTCTAATGAACATAGGTGGGCCACAAATCCATCCACTCCTTTCTTAAGAAAATTTTGCATTTGATGAGAGCTTACAATGTGTGGGGAATTTTCCTTCAACCCCATTAGCTCTACTACCCTTCTTTTTGATTGAAATCTCATGAATAGTTCTTGGAAGTTCATCTCAATTGTTCCCAGTGTAGTGAGCCATTGTACTCCCAAAATTATATTTTCTACACCCATGGATATCACATACATTGGGGTATCAAGTTGATAATGTCCCATGGATAATTTAATGCTATGACACTTCCTTGAACAACTAACTATACCACCATCTACAATCAAAACCTAAAAATCTGGAGTTAGATATATAAAACAATTTAGACAAGTAGCTAACTTTTTGTTGATGAAATTATGAGTACTACTTAAGTCGATCAAAACTGTTGCTTTCTGCTTCTTTAATAACCCCACCACCTTGAGATTTTGTGGAGCACTAAAACTTGAGAGTTCATGACAAGAAATGATTGGTTGAGAATCATGTGATTCCTCATTTGACTCCCTTCCATCCTCTAATATGGGTTCCTCATCTTCTTCCTCACTTTGACCTTCAATATAGAACAATTTCTTTTCACTACATTTATGTCCTCAACTGTATTTGCTATCAAAATTGAAACACAACCCTTTTTCTCTTTTCTCCTCAATTTTTTGTGGAGTCAACCTAGTAGGTTGGGGAAGAGAACGTGTTGAATATCCTTTCTCTCTTGTCACCTTAGCCCCTTTCTTCTTAGGAATCAAATACTTCTCGTCTACCCTGTGTGCTAAGATAAAAGACTCATTTATAAAGCTAGGAATAAACATGCATATCTCATGTTCAATGTGATACTTGAGACCCCCCAAGAATAAATCATTCAAGTTCTCCTCTGTAATTGTATCCAATCTTAAGGATAGATTTTGGAATTGTTGAATAAAATCCTTAACTGATCTTGTTTCTTAAAATTTGGCAAGTTTGTTGAAGAAGTTGTCTAGCACGCTATTGCTATATTGTGCTTGGAGTTCCTCCATAAAAATTGACCATGAGACGGTGAGACCCTCTTTTCTTCGATGAGTACAAATCCAACGATACCAAATGAATTGATCTGGTTCTAGATATAAGGAAGCCATTGTGACCTTTTATACATTTGGGAATTGATGTACTTCAAAAAATTCTCTATTTGGTTTATCCATGTTAGAGGATCCTTGCCATCGAATTTGTGCATATCCACCTTTGGAAACAAATTCCTAGATCCCATAGGAGTATTAAAACTTGTGTCAATGTTAGCTGACTTGGAAGTTTCACCTTGGTTGCTAAGAACTCCTTTCTTGGTTCATTCATATAGGCACTTAACATGCTTTGTATATCCGATATATCTCCTCTTAGGTCATACATATCCATATTCATTGAGGAAATTTCTTCCTTGAGCTTACTGATTTCCTCATTAGGAGTAATATCCTCTATTGTTACTTCATCCTTATCAAGAGTCTTCCTCAAAGCGACATGATTCTTTTTGCCCCTTATTACAAGCCCCGTCATGATGGGAACCAATAATTTTGAAAAACATCACAAATGAAACATAAATTCTCTAAAAAATTTACTGTAACTTACTAGGGCTAAAATACCTCTCACCTAGAAAAATATCCAAGAAATAAGTAGATTTGTAGCCTTGAGAGTGATATTTGTGGAAACCTTAATTTTTCAATAACTTTCTTATTTCTACTCCAATTTTTTTACTGTAATCGCCTTTAGTATATCTTCAAAACCCAACAAAATAAGGCTCCAATTAGACAATATGTGAGAGATATGTAGATTCCAAATAAATTGTGTAGAAACCCTAATTCTACAATAATTCACTCAATTATACTCAAATTCCCCTAAAATATGGGTTGTAGTTTCTTTAATATTTTCTTCAAAAACCCTTTAAAAATTAGAAAAAATTCACCAAAATATGAAAGATATACTCTTCCCAAAATTGTCTCCAATATTGAGAAAAAAACCTTGCCTTTACAATGCCAAGATCATGCTCTGATACCACTTGTACTGAAATAACTTGCACAATAGAAGAAGATGATATCAAATATGTTGCAATTAATCGATAATAACTGAGAATAACAAGCCACTTCAAGGGGAAATGATGCAGGAGCATCCAGTGGTGTGAGGGCCATCTTGCATCACCCAAAATAGTTAAATTTCAAGTTCTCATTTTTTAGATGTTTTACATTTTTAGCAGGATTTACCCCACCCCGTCATAATGGGGAATTCCCAATTTCACGGTTTTCATTTTTTACAGTTCTTTGGGTTGAAAGATATTGTAGTTTTAGTTTCTAGATTTGCACCTAAAATCTTCCGAGTTAGATTTGAGGCACTTGGAGCTCAGGATCAGCCTAAAACTTTCAGAACCAGAGACCTTTCAACCAGTTCTTAAACGGTTCTGCTAGTCAGGGAGTCCGAATCAAAGGGTGCTTAGCCAGGAAGTTGGTAGCACTTTTCTAGAAGAAGATACAAGCACAAATGCTCTTTTGAGAATTTAGCGAACTTCATGTTATGTATGCCGTTGCTGCAAACTACCTAAACTCAAATTTGGTGTTGTTTGGCTCAAATGAGACTCTATTTATGGGCATGTTTTAATTTTGAGTATTACAACTTTTGGGGACAAACTCATATTGTGCCGAAAGGGTGATTAGCCAGCTTCTATAACTTGCATGTGTTGTTGTAGAACTTGAGGATTTGAATCCTCTCTACATGACAGAAGCTCTATTTTCTGAACAATAAAATTATTCTCTTGTTAGTGGGTTATTTTCTAAGTCTCGAATGCGCCCTCATCGGAAAATCCTCGAATATCTCAATGACAACAAAATTCATGAATTCACAACCTCCCTATATATACCTATTTATGCCTGAGTATGCTGGAGCCAGCGAACACCACCATATAAGCCCTAGGCTAACCTAACAAACTAAATAATAATATAACAATGATAACATAACTTAATTAGGAGTTAAGATAGCCACAAGAAAACTATTCATAACCTGATGTACACCAATATTAAGGGCGTAGCAAGCTTGGTTGCAATTGTTTATTTAGCATTAACTATTTTCTCTTTTTCTTTTGTTCTTGAATATTTTATCATCCTAGAAGGAAGACCATTTGAATTTAGAGGAGGGATAATTGTATTTTTCTTTTAAATTATTTGAACCTATATTATATTTATTTGATGGTTCCTTCTATACATTTTCCAATTCTTGTAAAAAATGATCCAACCACTTGAATCTCCTTATATTCATCACTTTATTCTATGATTGATGTATGTGTTTTTAGTGATTGACACTCTATCCTTTCAATTGATTCAAGGTATACTTTAATATAGTTATAAAAAGGATATATAATAGCTTTCCATAATTGGATATGCCCTAAGAAGCTATTTAAACATGGAATTATTTAATGAGGGAAGGTATAAATTAAGTTTAGTCTTTCTTACTTACCTCATGCTCATCCATATTTTTTTCCATAAATCTCTCAAATCAAATTAGATTTTACAAAGAGGTTAAGTTCCTGGATAGAGAAATTAGAAAAATCAGGGACACTATGAAAACTATCATGGAGCATAACCATAGAATTGCTAAACATAACGTCACTATCATGAGCACTATGGCTGAGAAAAAGGAAAATTTCCAGTTACATAGATCTCTAGTTGTGGATTTGGACGTTGATAAGGAAAAAAGAAAGATTGAGGATGCTAGCATCTCGAAGAGGACAAGAGCTCACCTGAAGAGAAAGGATGATTCTAGGCCCCAGGAGATTTAGGCTCTAACAAAGGGCACCCAGGTTATGTGAAACCTTGAAGCTGAGGTTGCTGATAATTTAAATTCATTAGGTTAGTTTTTGGTGTTTTTTTGTGCAGGTTATTTTGTTGGCCTGTGCTTGCTTTGGGCTAGTGGCTGTGGTCTTTTCTTGGCTTTTTCTATTTTGTATCCTTCCTATTTTTTGGGTTTTGTAATGCTTTATCTTTCTTCTGCTTGTAAACTTTGTGGTTTTGGTTCCCTGTAAAACCCATATTTTCCTTTATCAAAAACTATATTTTGAATGTTCACTCTTAGTCAAGTAATTTATTTCTTTGTACATATTTAAATTTGATTTATGTAACTTAATTTTTAATAGTTTTAGCATGGATACATGATGAATAGTTTTAAATATATATTATGTAATTTATTTTTCAATAGTTTTAGCATGGATATTACAAGGGTACATTAGTAATTTATATGGAGTATGTATAAACCCTCCCCATCTGATATAACTAAAAATAGAAATTTGGATGAACTAATTTCCTAAAGAAATAATTGCAACAATGGCTTCCAAGGAAATCCTATTTTTGAATTCATTCTCCATAACTCTAAATAAATACTTGAAATACAAAATAAACTATTTGGACCATATTTTTTTGTGTAGGGTTCATATTTTTGTGTCGAGTTCATATTTTTATTCCAATTGAGTGTAGGGTTCATAATTTTGTTCTCTATTTTACCCATAATTCATACACTATATAAATACTTAAAATAAAAATACATAAAAAAATCAAAATCAAAATAAAAATAATAGTAAAAATAGTAAAAATGGAAAAATAAACACTAACCTAGACTTTGTGATGGCTACAATGTTGTGCGAATCAAAATCCAATTCCTCTCTCAATTGCTGCTGGTAAAAATTAGCTCACATTTATTTTTGAAAAATTTAAATATTTTTTCTAAATGAGATCTCATTTTGTAGATAATAGGATCTTGTTTACTAAAAAATGGGATCCAATTTCATACTAAACAATATCCCATTTCGTGGTTTTTGGCTTGGGATCCTACCATGAAATGGGATCTTGTTTTAAATTTTGGCTCAAGATATTGAAGTGAAATGGGATCATGTTTCCTAAAAAATGGGATACCATTTTTCTCTACTTGATTAGAAATTTTTACGTAAGCTCAAAACTTCCACAATAAGTGGACCCAAATTTGTGCATTTACCCACATGTAGCACATTACTAAATTATGCATCATGATGCTCTACATAAATACTAGAATCTCTCAAAATAAGACCCACTAAAATAAAATCCCCATAGGAGAGGTCCAAATATAGAATATCTATGAGACCCCCCTAAAAGTTGTGAAGTATATTTGGCCCCATCGAAGTTCCTCCACCACTCCATTGAAACCAAGGATATATTACACTATGATAATTCCCCCCTTAATGCTAACAAGAAAGTGATATAGGTAGACCAATTGAGATTAGGCACAAAAGTGTATAGAGGAATGTAGAAGCATCATTAGATCCAAAATTATATACAAGAAATTGGAGGTGTGCATTAGGTCACACACACATGAGGCAATAATCGCAAGGATCCACTGCTTTGATGACTAAAATCCTTACCAACCAAAATAAGCAGCACCATCATGCTAGTCACTAAAATCTATACCAACCATTCTACTAGAACATGTAACACAATATCCTACAACACAAAACATGTTGAATAGCTTCTCACATACACAACTTCCCAAACAGGATTAGATGGTAGTTCAAAACACAAATCAAAGCATAGATGTCATAATCTCTTGATAACCTATAACTTTATAAATGTTAATTAGATTTCTAATAAAAAAATAATCTCAGCATTGAAAATATATATAATATGAAAGATAAATTTTAATTGATAAAAATAAGATAATTTTAAAATTTAATATGATTTTCGATATATATAAAATGTAAATTAATTAGTATAAGGTTATTATTAATTATTTAATTATTAAAAATTTTAATATTTAAATAGAGCTACTAAAAAGCCTTTTATTCTTTAAAAAAAATATTATAGATGAGAAACAATCATGTTAATTTTTCAATCCATATAACCAAGCAAAGTATCAACTTTAAAATAATTCACCTTCTATTTGATTTGAAATTTTATTCTTTTCTTCATATCATGTGATACTATTTATAGATATTTGTTGATTTTTAAATTTGTAATCACAAATATGTAATGGGTGTGCAATATACCATTCTTTAATAGAATAGAATCTAAACACAATTAGAGGTATTAACTTAGTAGGGAGATCACACCTTCTAGGTGGAATGTCAAAATATTTGAAGGCTTCATCAAATTGACATCATTCTTAGTGTAACTATAATATTTTATTTAGACATTTAGTTTGTTGTCCTAATATTATTATGAACAATAAGATAAGCTTGCTCAAGTAATAATCTATTTGAATAAATGTTATCTCTTACATATTACATATAGAGACATCTTCTTAGAACCAATAACATGATGGTTACTAATACAATCATATATTATTGAAACACACCTTGAAAAACAATTACTAATTATTATATCAAAATAAAAACTAATTTTAAGTTTATTTTAAATTTTAGTAAGTTTAAAAATACAAACATAAATATCTTAAATACATCTATGCAAAAACAAATCCAAAAAATTATCTATCTATTTTACTTAAGCAAACAAATTTAATATAGAGACTCCAACTTATCTCTAAATATTTAATATTTAACTAAGCATATTTAATATTTTAACTTATTTCTGATGAAGATAAAATAGTTGTAAATATCTGTAAATGCATTTCTAACATATTTAAGATGGGTTATAAAGATAAACGGTAGAAAATGTGAAAAATTAAAGACTAGGTATCTCCTTGCAGCAAATATTTAATATTTAACTAAGCATATTTAATATTTAACTAAGCATATTTAATATTATTTTAGCTTATTCCTGAAGAAGATAAAACAACTGTAAATATCTGTAAATGTATTTCTAACACATTCAAGAGGAGTTATAAAGATCAATGGCAGAAAATGTGAAAAATTAAAGACTAGGTATCTCCCGACAACAAATATTTAATAATTAAATAAGCATATTTAATATTTTAACTCATTTCTGATGAATATAAAACAACTATAAATATCCATAAATGCATTTCTAACATATTTAAGAGGGGTTATAAAGATAATATTTAACTATGTATATTTAATATTTTAACTTATTTTTTATGAAGATAAAACAATTGTAAATATCTATAACATTTGCATTTCTAACATATTTAAGAGGGGTTATAAAGATAAACGGTAGAAAATGTGTTAACTAGGAATATTTAATATATTTTTTTGCTTATAAATGTTTGTGATTCTACTACAGAATAAATAATTAAAAAAATATCCTATTTAATAAATTTTGTACCACTATAACAATGTCAGTTACAAAGAAAGTTAACTATATAATTGTAGACATGCAAAATTAGCATCATGCATTTTATTAAATTCATATTCATCCATTCATCAAATAAATCAAGTTCATTAAATTCAAAAAATCAACTTTGTTTAATTTAAGCCTAAAATCACCCTCTTTGATTAAATAAATCAAATATTTATTTATTTAAGTCTAAAATCACCTTTCATCTCCTTTTGATTTAGTTTAATCCTTAAATCTAAGTCAAATGAGTCAAAACACCTAATCCTCTTTGAAATTAACTAAATCAAGATTAGATTTAATCTAATGAATGTCACATTCTCTAGATTTTTCCACTTGCACAAATAAAGGATTTTAATTAATTTATTAAATCCTCATTTTCCCTCAACAAGGAATCTTTGGAGAATATTCCCTCAAGTTTGAATTCAAATCAAGTTGACTTGTCCCTTCCAACATGGCGTTAATTCTGCTCTTTCATGTCCCCCACTTGGCATTTAAGCCCCTTTTTCTCCCTCCAACAAGCCAAATTTGAAATTTGAAAAGGCCACCTAATCACATTTATTGGCACATTGACCAAACCTTTCACATCCTCCATCCACTCACATTTGGACAAGTGGATCCTTCCTATTGGTTGAATCTTTGTCACACATTCACCCATTTTGCATATTTCTACATCCTATCAAATTCTATAAATTGGAGGTCCCATTCCTCATTTTAGCATCCACAATCTCATGCAAAGTTACTCTCTTCACATTGAGAGCTAATTTTTTCCATTGCATCTTCATCATTGGCTTGTCAAGGGTTGGAAAAAGGTCACTTTTCACAACAAAGGACACCAATCCACTATGGAATAGGTGTGCATTATGTTTCTTTCATGCTTCCAATTAGTTTGCTTTGTTATCTTGTTTGAGAGGCATTATGCATTATTTCATAAGAGTATCTATGCAATTACATGAACTATCCCCATTGTTAACTAGTGTTGGAGTTTAAGATTTGTGCAGATTTGTAGGTACTCACATATGGCGCTAGAAGGAGGGCTTTATGAAGATTATATTCAAATAAGGAACAAACATGAAACAATTGGTTTTCAAATCTTTTTATATTAGGATGAATGTCTACAAATATTTTGGTCAATGGTTTCTCATTTGAAGTTTAAATAGTGGAATGCTAGATCTAGTAATCAGATGGCTATTGAGCACAAGCATTGAAATCTTTAAAATATTTTGATGGTTTATTATTATTATTTTTTTGGCACTGTGAAAGGTTTGTATTTTGTAACTTGGTCGACCGGTTGATATGGTAATTATACACTGTTAGATCTTCTTTTTCTTCAAAAGAAAGTAGTCGATTACCTGCTGGAGGAGGTGTTCTTTTTTTTTCATACTATTTTATATCCTATGTTGCTTGTATAAGGGAATGTACAGCTTAGAGATGAGCTTAGGATATGTAGGTATTGAGCAGTTTCAAATATTTCAACTATGGTCGATTAACTCTAGCTGAAAGGTCCTTAAACACTTCTCAAGATGCCAATGGGAAATCATGAACATGCTCATTGGCACAGGTGGCTTCTTTGATGGCTGATGTGTTTCCCTTTAGTCCAAATTTGTTGGAAAAGTTTTCCAAAGATGTCCATTGTGTTATACGCCTGCACAAAGGAATTTTGGCTTGAAGCTTCTTTTAAAAATCTTTACTCACTATCATTAAAGTCATGCCTACCAATTTCATCAGATTGAAAGTTTTAAAAAAATAAAATAGTTGAATGCCAGATTGATGTATGGCTTTTTAGTATTTGAAGTGTTAAGAGGTATATTATTGTTATGTTCAAGCAGATTCAAGTTAGATAATTTATTGAATGTGGTTTGTGTACATGACTATCATGACTGTGTTACGAAGAATCTGCTAGAAAGGAAGATATGTAAAAAGTGGTGAAGCACATTTATTATAAAATTTTTCTAGAAAATTTTTAAAAAAATGTAGTGAGTGGTTAGTTTCACTTATAATAAATGATATCAATTTTCTTGATGAGATTTGTTGTTACATTTTCTTGGTGGGATTCATAACAACATAGGAAAGTTTCTTAAAACCTTCAAAATAGTGGCACATTATCCTTGGTTCTAGAGATAGCATCTAACAAGAATTTCCCTTTCATCATGTGTAGGCAAAGTCATTTATGATCAAAATTAATCTCCGACTTTGATTGCATTTTCAGCTAGGTGCGCAAAATTGGGATAAGTAAAAAGAATAAGAGTTATAATATCATTTGTTCCAACAAAATATCTATGAAAAGAATGCATTTAATTGTTTCATTGACTTTGATAGCATCATACGGGTGTGCTGGACTTTAAGAAGATTAAATGGGTTATAATATCATTTGTTCCAACAAAATATCTATGAAAAGACTACATTTAATTGTTTCATTGACTTCGATAGCATCATATGGGTGTGCTGGACTTTAAGAAGATTAAATGGGTTATAATATCATTTGTTCCAACAAAATATCTATGAAAAGACTGCATTTAATTATTTCATTGACTTTGATAGCATCATACGGGTATGTTAGACTTTAAGAAGATTAAATGGGATAGTCAAGGAAAAGCATTAATAAGGGGATTCTTGGGATTGAGATATGTTTTGGTGTCTATTGAAGATATTTTTGTTGCATATTTCATTTTTATGCATGACTTTATGAGGGGCTTATAAAAAAATGATTTTTAGCTCTGACCATTATTTGTTTTACAAAACTCTGCATAACAAATGGAATTTATTTTTATTTTTAAAAATAAAAAATAAAAAATAGTGGTATATGCTTGATCTTGAACATAGTTGTGTTTTTAAAAGAAAATATGATTTTGTGTTTTTATTTTTTATAGGAAAAAGGTGGAGCGTTGGAATCAAGTGAAAACAAATGCAAGATTGGAGTTGAAGAATTGAGCATCAAACTTGAAATCCACAAAGCGTTTTTAAATGCTTTAAAGGGCTTCCATTTTATGTTTTACTTTTCTGTTCTAGATCAACTCACTTCCTTTTGGGCTCTAAAATGAACATTTCAAAATCTTTCAACTTTTGTTGCAAAGGGTTAAAATGAACTTTAGGAAAATTGACTAGATTTCGTTTGAGGTTAACAATTGAACAAGAAAACTTTCATATCTCATTTTGGTGCTTTTAAAACAAATCAAAATCATTACTTTGTGGACTTAAAATGAACATGTGCTACTTTTTTTTTGTAATTGCTTACTCAAACTAACACCATCAAAAATATGTATGTGCTTCTCTCACACCTCATGGTGATCTTGAGAATCAAAAGGATTTTTGGTGGTCTTAGGTTGGGATAAACTAATTACCTCCACACTTCATTTTGGGAACTAAAATTGAACAGCAAAAGTCTTTGCAAGTGTGAGTAGACCTATTGCATGTGTTCTCCCTTTGTTTCTAAATGAAGGTTGATCGAACTATGAATATGTTTTCTTGCTTTTTTTTATCTTAGAGGGCCTACCTTGGGGAAAAATTACTCACCCAAGGGAATGAATCAACCGGTAACACTCTAAAGCCAAGAGTACTTCCAGCTGGGATATAAATGTGGGTATTGGAATAAACACTGGAGTATCACACGGTTGACTCTGATGAGAAGGGAAACAATGGTCTCTCACCACGTTGGGTCAACTCTGATGAACGAAAAGTCTGAATTAAAACCCTTGTTGTAGAAAGGCCAAAATCCCTATCTATTTGTTGGTGCAAGAACAGTCGTTCTGAAGCCACCCCACACTTTTACAGTCTTTAGTAGAAATGGAAAGCATGCCATGGGAGTTTCATGGGTTTTGATGCTTGGTTTCCCTATATAAGTGAGTGTTGTGGAGGGGAGCCAGTGGGATCAAGCATCTAACCATTCACTAAAGATAAGCGTAGCTGGACTTGTCCAAGTGGGGACTCAACAAATATAGTCTTTCATATCCATAAGGTTGTGCTTGTTCTTGGTTACAAAACACTTTGCTTATTCGAAAAAATTTGGAAACAAACATTTAACATCATCATCAAAATTTAAAACCCTTTAGGAGGAAAATACAATTGACCAAATTCAGGTGTTATTGCTTGCCCTTGGGATTTTATCCTTAGAGGTTTCTAAATACTTGGATTTACATCTCAATTTTCCTACTAAAGTTAAAAAATAGGTAACCCTTGCTTTTACTTCATGAAAATTCCACATAACATACTTTGTGGGATTTGAAGAAATTGAGACATTGGACATCTACTTTGGAAATATAATCAAAGAAGTGTTTGTGGTAAAACAAAATCACTAAGCAAAGATAACAAAATTGGCTCTCACACGTGTTAATTCCTCATGATTTCCAAGAAATTCAAAATCCCAAAACAAAAGTCCTTGAGTCAAAGTTCAAAATTTAGGAGTCACATTCAAAAGTTCATCAGGAAATACATTAGGAAGTGCAATCAAAAGCAACATATCAGGGTATGTGTAGGATCATGATGGCCAAGAAGTGGCAATATGATGAGTATGTGTAGGGTATGTGACTGATGACTTCTTTTTTTACCTAAAATCGATGAAAAAAAAATGATTTTTAAAGGGGATTCTCAACTTTCCACCAATATAAATTATGCTTTACTTTGAATTTAATAAATAATTATTATTCATTTTCTATTTGAATTACGACTACAATCTTGATTGATAGGTTGATTGAAAAACATCTATAGCTTTCAAACAATATCATATTTTAGATCGAAAACATAATGTTACATTCTATGCTTCACATATTATAGGATTAAAAAAAGTGAGACTGCATGAGATTTTGACCAAGTTAAGGTGGATTTAGACATATGAGTTTTTATATTTTTAAAAGTTGTAATAAAAAATCATAATTAATTGTTATTTGGAAAAAAATTACAAAAAATATGCATCACATCCATACATGAGTCCTCTACTTATATCTAAAATCTTATAAAAATATTATCATTTTATTAGTTGGGGTAATTAGGATAGACACACCTAATTCTTATTTTTCCACTGAAATTTAAGTACTATTGCATTTTGAAATTTCAAATTTGCACTAAATAAATTTATTTATTTTTAAATAAACCTAGTAGTTTAGAAAATGCATTCAACTTTCTATAGATTCTATTCTTACATATTTTTGAAATAATATAGATAACTTATTCAAATTTTTACGTCAAGTTGCCTAACTCTGATTTTTCTAAAAATTTTGCCACTTAAGGGCCTATTTTTTCCATGATGATCCTACACATACCCATCAAAATAAGCAAAAAAATCACAAGGCTCTATAGACTCATTCCTTTGAACAATCCAAAAATTTATGCTCAGTTTGAACCACTTCTTAGCTATAGAGGTCCTTAGAAGTATCGTATGTTCTTCAATACTGAGGTCTAGTAAGTAAGTGTCTTTTTAGGTAAATCTAGGATCACAATAAAACCTTCATCCATCTTTGAACATCAAAACCAAAATTATTTCATCATCAACTCTTCAAAAATCTTTGAAAAATCCTTCATGTTAAACTTTGGGAAGATCATTTGAAACCAATCCAAAATCACCTTGTTTGATTGAATGTGTGTAGATGCATCCTTCTCCACATATTTGATCAAATTATCAAACCTTGTGAACAAAATCATCCCTTGATAACATCCAACATCCTGGGATTTAGGAGTTCATTATCAAAATCATCTTGTTTGGATAGGAGTGTTTAGATGAATCCTTCTTCTCACACCTAGAAAAATTAGCATCTTGTGAACAATTTAACTCTAGGACAACATCCAACCTCTTATAGTTTATGAGTCCACCAAAATCCAAATCTAAAACAAAAAAATCCCAAATCAAGTCTTAAAGTTTAACATACCCTTCAAGATTTTCTCAAGAGTTCCAAACATCCATCAAACACCCATATTACACCCCTTTGATCCTTAAATCATCCTAAAATTTTCTCTTTTGTACCTAAAGTTAGATCAATCCAAAAAATTAGAGATCACCTTCCACATTCTTGAAGATTGATCCCTATTTTATGGTGCAAACTAGGTCACAACACAATAGGAACATGGAAGCCAACAAAGAAACATCTACTTTGAGTGACTAAAGTCAAACCACTCTCGAAATGAATCCCATTGGGTCTAGCAGTCTCACAATTAACCTTCCTCCATTTTCACAAGACCATCAAGAGGAAGGTGTCCAAGTGGAGGATCTTACCAATAATCCCTTTGTAATGTCACATGAGGAAATCATTTAAATAATTCAAAATATAGAGAATCATAAGATTATCAACATCATGATGAGAATCAATCCCTCACTATACATGCTTGAATTAGCAAAGCAAGGGGCTAAACTCCCCTCTGATTTTGATGTGAGCACTATTGTGGAGCCATCTTTTGGAGTAATGCCTCCAATCTCATCTACCATTCCCATTTCATTTTCCCCCACATTTCAAAGCATCACTCAAAACATCCCACAAATAACATCATCCATTGCTCCAACACAACCCATTGTTAACAAAGGAAGTGCATTTCTCAATGCATTACAAATACATCCTCTCATAAACAATTAGGATTTGGATGCAAACACCATCTTGGAACAAACTGTACCCCAAAATCCATTACATACATATTTCCCTCTCACCTTTCATGATCCAAATGACCCATCATCATCGTCATTTCATGCAACACCCCAAACCTCTCTCCCATAAAATTGCAAGGAGAGGGTGACATGTTCAGACCAGGGGGCATTTTTGACACTACACCATTTCCTCAAGAGATGACATTTCTCACGTTTTCACCACTTCCACCATTTCCATCATTATCCACACCAATTTTTGGCTTAGGGCTTCCCCCTTTACCAAATATCAATCAAAATCATACCAACATCCTGAACATCAATCAAAACATCATGCTAAACCCTCAAAACTTGTCATTGACATCACAACAATAGATGGAAACCATCCCGATAACACAAAACACCACCATCACATCATCAACGATCCCCCTAACATCTCAAAACATGGTTTTTCAAGGACCAACCACATCAATCGCACCATCTACCACTTAAACCCCGATCATCAACACGATGGTGCCTCTCATCACCACAACAAGAACCATTCAAATTCCACCACCACCACCACCAAGCTCCAATATATCAAGCCAATATAGTCTAGAATTGAAAGTAGCTTAGCAAGCTACTTATCAAAAGGTGTTCCTACAAGTACAAAAACAACAAGCCACACAACTAGCTACTCAGCAAGCCACTCAAGCCGCACAAGCTACTCAAGCTTCCCAAGTCACACAATAAGCGCAATAGGCTACATAAGCCCGAGCCTTATTTCAACAACAAGCCACTTAAGTAGCTCAAGCTGCACAGGCACAAGAACAAGCTCAAACTACACAAGCTCAAGCTCAAGCACAAGCTCAAGCACACACTCAAGCTAAATCCCAATATCAAGCAAAAAAAGCACAAGCACAAACACAATATCTTGCACAATAACACGTAGTGCAACAACAAGCATATCATCAAGCACTAAAGTAATATCAAGAAAAGAAGGAAGAAGCCCAATTAGCACCTCAACAACAAGCACAACAACAAGCTCAACAGCATGCACTAATAGCACAACAACAATAGAACAAACAACAAGCATTGTTGGTACAATAGCAATTGCAAACATACTTGGCCCAACAGAATATGCAAACATCATCCATCAACATACCAACCAATCTGCCCATCCCACTGGCAATCAAACCACCTCAGAACAATTTCATCCCACCCGCTAATCCACAAAACGATGTGACAACACAAATCAAGTTGCTATCACAACAAGTGCTCGGCCTTCAATCAGGGCGAACCATGAAAACACCTAGCAACTTGTGTCCTTATACATTCAACAAGAGCCTTGTGATGAAACCATTCCCAAAGGGATTTGAGATCCACAAATTTGATAAGTACCATGGGACGGGAAACCCTAAAGATCACATCAGGGAATTCTAGGTTCATTGCATGGAAGTCACATATGGTGATACTTATTTGATCATGTGACTATTTCCTAAGAGTTTGGCTAGCCACACCATGGAATGGTTCTCTTGCCTACCTACAAGAATCAAAACATTCCAAGAAATCATAGACGCATTTATCAAAAACTATGCATGCAATATTTCCATGGATGTCAGTCTAGAGGAACTATCAGATCTGAAACAAGGTAAGAATGAATCATTTGCTTCATTCCTACAATGATGGTGATCCAAGCCCAATTGAAGGAAATGGGTCATGCCCAAGGAACAACAAGTGTGCACTATCATGTCCAACCTTGACGGCCTCTTGGCATTCCATCTCAAAGTCCAAGGGATCACCACATATGTCCAGTTGATCTCCAAAGTGCTCAGCATTGAACGAGCCCTTATGACAACCTAGAGGATCAAGTTCATATCTTGAACAAAAAAACAATCACCAACCCACCAATTACAATGAAAAACCTCGCATATGGGAAAGAAACAAAAGTATTATGAATGATGGTTTTGTTAATGCCAAAGTTGTCATTAGTGCCCCTCAGTAAAACAAACCCACACCACAACAACAAATCCAAAACCATAATAAAAAAAATCATCAAGTGAGAACAACAACACAACAACAAAATAATCAAGTGATCAATAACGTCAATGATCAAAGGGGACCACCCCAGCGAAACAAGAATTCTACCAAGCAGAAGTACACCGCTCTTGGGGAACCACTCGAAGTCATCATGAAGAAACTAATAAATGAAAACCTCATCAATATTCCCACCTATGAGAACTACTAAGAACCAAATGCTAAACCTCCTTGGTACAACAAAAATTAGCTCTACTACTTCCATAAAATCAAAGGGCACACCACTAACAATTGCGTGAGGTTAAAGAACATATAGTCCAAGACCTCATTGATCAAAGAATCATAAATGTGGAACAACCAATAGGAAATTAGAATCTTAAAATATACAATAACACTAATAAGGGGAAAGGTACCTTCAAGAAAGTGAATCATGTGTATGACCATGTCGTTGCATCACTAGATGACTACTGTGGTACCATCGCCATCAAAGGAGCCCATGTCGATTGTGGAATCACCACAAGAGGTGGAAAATTTACCATTATAGGGTCATCTCAGCCAAACAGAGCACCCACACCCAACCCCAAATTTGTTTCCAATGGTTACAATGTCCTTGATGAGCTAAAAAGAAACCCAACACAAATCTCCATGATGGAGTTATTAAAAATCTCGTCCACCCACAAGAAAATCCTTGAGGAAGCATTGGCTTCATCCACTATCCTCACAGATCTTGATGTGGAACAATTCCAATCTATGGTCAGAAACATCATCACTCCAAGCCTCCTTATGTTCTCCAATCAGGACTTTCCTGCTCAACCATCTCACAACTGTGCACTCCATTTAGAGGTCTTGGTGTATAAAAATAAAGTCAAGCAAGTCTTGGTGGATGGGGGTGCAGGCTTGAATATTTGTTCCCTCAAGCTCATTAAGAACCTACAAAAATCTTAGAGGATTCTATCGAAAAAGGAAAAGGTATTACAATCAAAGCATATGATGATCAGGAAAGAGTGTCCCAAGGCTCAATTAAAATCCCTATTCAAGTAGGGCCAGCTAACATGGAAAATACCTATCAAGTCCTAGATCTTGACCTGCCTTATAAAATTCTCCTACGATGTCCATGGATCCCTACAATGCAAGCAATAGCATCAACCTTCCATCAATGCATCAAATTCACATATGAAGGACAAGAGGTCACCATCCATGGAGATCCTAAACCATTCTCCTACTGCAAGAACCTAGAGGAAAAATACTACAAAATACCTCAAGTGCCTAAAAATGATGAAGGCCCATTAACACCGTACATTGATCCAGCCACTCTCACTTCCACTTCTATGAAAGAGACACCCGCCACTCCTGCCATTCCCACCATCTCTGATATCATAGTCATCATCCAGGATAATGGTTGTGGAAACTACACGATTCCCAAAAATGCTTTTGTGGTAGGAGAGTTACCACAATCTCCCAGATCACAAGGACATCTACAATCAAATGAAGTCTCCACATCTCAAACATCCCATGAAGAATATCCCAACTCTAGAAGTTTGGGAGATCTCAGTTGAGAAGTCATAGAGGAGGACCCATCTCATCTCCTATACCAAGATAATAGACCAGCAACCAATCTACCAATGGATGATAAAAGCAAAGGTTTGCAAATGATGCTTGCAATGGACTATGATAGAAACCAAAGACTTGAGAAAAATGGCAATGGGCTTATAATACCTATCATTCTAGAGATGTGAATGAGAAATGATGTACCCCTCTGAGTATAACCATTCATGGCTGAAGTCCTCCAGTTAGAAAGGTCAATAATCCTCCTCAACAATCTACAACCGAACTTCACTACCCGTATCTATAGGTCGAGTCATAGACAACTTCACATTTGACATAACTAACATCTGTACTAGTAGTGATGATGAGGATCCCATAACCAACCTACCCATGTTCTTCAAGGATACCACCCTTCTCATGTGTAGTACCTTATCCTTTGAGTCAAACCATCAAAATCATGAAATCTTCCTAGTTTACCCCCAACTCATCAATTATGACCAACGAGGACCACCAATTCTTGAGACATTCAAAAATGATGAGGTGCTCTTAGAATTCATGGGTCTGCAGGATAATATTCCATGTGGGGATAACAAAGTAGAATTCATCATTGAGATAGATACACATGCATATTATGGGGAAATGATTGAATCCCTCAGTCCCAAAAGTGAAAAATTGAGAATAATCTCTAGGCCCTTGAGTGAAAACTGCACTGTGGCACTCTCCCACCTAAAAAAAGTAAAAAGAAAGGATGCATCCAATGGTGAAAACCTCTCTGAGGCACCTGAGGATGGGGAATTCAATCTTCCTTTCAGAGCTCTTCATGAGGAAAAATCAGCAGTCCTAATAGAAAAATGCAATCTAGTTAATCTAGGAATAGAGGAGACCCCACACATCACATTTTATGCGGAGTCATTACAAACAGAGGAATAAGAGCTCCTAGCAGCCTTCTTGAGAGAAAGACAAGTTAATTTTTCATGGACCTATGCAAACATGCCTGGCCTTGATCTAGAAATCATGGTTAATCACCTAGCAATATACTCTGAAGCAAAACCCGTTAGACAAAAGCTCAGAAAAATGCACCCTCAGATCGCCCTACTAGTCAAAATGGAACTAAAGAAGCTATTGGAAGTAGGATTCATTTGACCAATAGACTATCCAGAATGGGTGTTAAACCTAGTTCTTGTCTCAAAACCTGATGGGGGCATCAGAATCTGCACAGATTTTAGGGACTTGAATAAGGCATGTCCAAAAGATGATTTCCCATTGCCCAACGTTGACATGATCGTAGATATGACAATGAGACACAAAATGCTTTCCTTAATGGATGATTTCTTGGGATATAGCTAGATAATGATTGCTAAAGAATACCAACACAAAATGACCTCCACTTGTCCATGGGGGACTTACTGCTGGAAAATGATGCCATTCAGCTTGAAGAATTCAGGAGCAACATACCTGTTACCTATTTTTCACTACAAGCTCAAACAGGTAGAGCTGAATCAAGTTCATCATTGATAGGTACAAGTTTTTTGAAGTTTTAATGTTTAAGTATTCATTGCTCATCATAGAGATCATTTTACATCTGAATCATAGTTTTATTGTGCAAGCATTTGAAACAGAAAATTGAAAATTTGCATAGTAATACCTTTGATTCATTTTCTAAAAACATTGAATCTTGCCCAAGTCACGAGAGTAACTGAATTTGATTATGACAATCAAATGATGAATACAAAATTCAAGGACAAACTACACTACTAAAAATAACATAAGTGTAAAGAAGAGGAGCAATTCATCATTGCCTGTAATTATGAATCACTTTCGTTGGTGTCTTCAGTCGTCGTGTCTCCAAGCTGTTGCTACCTCGTTTCCTCACTCCATGAACCTACAAAATTGTAAAGGAAATGGCATTAGAGTTATACTCTAAGCAATGATGAATTACATTCTGTATTATGCCTATGATACCAGGGTATGTGTAGGATCATCATGGAAAAAACACGGCCTTAAGTGGCAAAAAAATTAGAAAAATTAGAGTTAGGAAAATTGACGTAAAAATTTGAATAAGTTATCTATATTATTTCAAAAATATGTAAGAATAGAATCTATAGAAAATTCAATGTGGTTTACCTAAACTACTAGGTTTTAGCAAAATCATTTTGCTGAAAATTTAAAAATTTCCATCTTGATGGTACTTAAATTTTAAAGGGAAAAATTGGTAGTCTCTGTCCGACCACCTAACCACAATAAAATGATAAAATTTTTTTATAAGATTTTAGATATAAGTAAGAGGACTCATGCCCGATGTGATACATATTTTTTTATGTTTTTCGTAAATAATTAATTATGAATATTTTATTACAAATTTTAAAAATACATGCTTATATTACAACGCCGCATAACCCGGTGGCTTTTGTAAAATTCAATTTTCTTTTTTTAATCCTATAATTATGTTTAATGCATAGAATGATGCATGTTTTGGATTCAAAAATATCCTTATATTCCAAATACCGTGTTTTCAGTAAACCTATGTTGGACTTTGAATTAATTTGAATAGAAAATGAATAATAAATTGCCCATTAATTCAAAAGTAATATAGTTATATAGTGGAAATGTGAAGATACCAACTAAAAACCCTTTTCGTTTCATCAATTTTGGGTAAAAAGATAGTCGCCAGCCACATACCCATCATATTGCCACTTTTTGGCCCATCATGATCATGCACATGCCCACCAACAGAAATGTAATCTGCATAAAATCAAGCATTCACTAGATGAAAAGCTGACAATGTGGAAGCTTTTTGCTTCTTTTATTTTTCTAACATGTTTGTTTCAATGTACAGGAACAGGTTCATCATGTTTGTGATCATCTTATCAGATATGTGGAGCAAAACAGGCTCCCACAAGGGTTGAGCTTGGCATATCATAAGATTCTAAAGTAGATACATAGTTCATCCAAAGATTTAGGAGGCATTCAACATGATAATAAGACAACATTATTACATCTTAAGGTCAAGTTCCATCATTGACACTTCAGTCTTGTGTGTTATCATTATTCTTGATTGCCTACAAAAGGACTAGTAGATTAATCTATATTATCATCACCAAGAATAGTTACATTTGATTTGGAAGACATTTACAGTTGTGCGGGCATAGTCACATTGACATCCATTATAATGTCCAGAACAACAACATCAACATAGTTGCAATCTTATGATAAATCAGGTCAGAACTTATTCAAGTTAGGACTAAACTTAAGAAGTCTTACTCTAGCAAAATCATCATTTACCATTCAAGTCTTCAGGAATAATGTTTTATTATGACATTATATATATGACATAACTATGTCGATGATGTGTCATAAAGGGATATGCCTGTCATTACTATTTTCCATTCCCAATTGCTTTTGCTAGCAAAATTAAAAGAACAAAAAAAAAAAAACCATACTTTATGCCCGTCAAAGAAAGCATCAAACATCAAGTAGCTACAGGAAGCTTATACCCATGAACAAAGGTGAAAATCCAATAGTATTAGGGACAACATATAAAGTTCGAAATGAAAAGGGAGTATTAGCATAATCAGCTATCAAGCATTTACTACAGCTGAATGTAAGAGCAAGACATACGACAACTATTATGTTTTGATACAATGCATTGCTTCACCTGAAACAAATGCAAAATTTTCAAGATTTTTCAGGATGTCATGATCAAAAGAATGTGAACAACATCACAATGGCATCAAAGTAACTTACATGAAACCACTGGAAACAATGTATTTGAAAGAAGAACAGTGATGACAAATGCCTTCATGCACAGTAGTATTAAGGACAACACTTTCAGCCATTTTCAAGAATTCTTATTCTCAAAAATAATAAAGGCTATGAAGATCACAAAAAGATATAAAATATTTATAATGAATTGTTTCAAATGATATCAATGGACAAGTATGAGATTAATCAAGATGCAGTCCAAGGAATTCATGAGCATGGAAAATCTTTGAGGGAAAGGAATTGTGGTCATAAGCTCATTGCTTTAATAATTGCTTCCCATGTAATTCTAATGCAAGAGATGGTAACAAGATCTCTAAAGGATAAATAAATGTTCATTCACAATTTGATGAAACAGTGTAACGAATCTACCATTAGAATAGCCAGAGAGTCAAAGAAAAGATTAATTTCAATTGTTCAAGGGTTTAATACTATTTCTGGTATAATCAAAATGGGACAGCATGTCAAAATTGTGCAGTGACCTGTAATGAAAATCTTTAGCAAGGTCAGAGAATAGTGTACATGAAGACAACCCCACATAAGTCAAATGCAATGAGTGACAGACAATAAATGTGTATTTTCCTGGAGTAAGTCATCATTTTGATTACAATGAGTGCAATAGAATGAATAACCATAGTCAATAGTCAAAAGGAGAATATAAACATAGGACAGTGAGGTGTTGTCTAGATACAAATTTATCTCAGCCAGAATGATTTTGAAAGTGTGTATACCATTCATATCATGTTACAGGTTTATTAAGTATAGAGTTTTCAATAAACACGTATATTGTGCAATAAAAGATGCAATGAAAGCAACCATGGCAGTCTCAGAATAGCCATCTAAGGGTTTCTAATTCAAATGTAGTTTTGTCACTATGAAACAATAGTGCATCAGCAAGGGTTATTTCCATCGGTGAGTCCAGAATGTATTAGTTCAAACATTTCAAGAGTTTCCTTGCAAAATCTATTTTTTATGTGCACTCTACAGTCATACCACATCATGAGGTGACATCTCTTCAAGGTAAGTAAAAGCAGAATTTGAGATTATGGGGTCATTACAAAACTTGTTTTGATACCCTCATACCAAGTTTGTTTCATTAAAAGCATATGGCGGCTTGATGATATGCATAAGAAACAATAAAAAGACACAATATTTGTTCATAGAAATGACTTTTGTTTGATGGTTTTGAGCTTTTCCATGTTGATTCTTCATTAACTAGAATTTGTAAAGAAAAATAACTATTCCAAAACTCTTCAGATATCAATGTCAAAATAGGAGACAATGAACAGATAGATAGAATAGAGAAGAAATATCAAAGAAAAGGGAATAGATCATGGCTGTTTAAGCCTTTCAAAGCTTTCAAAACAAGAAAAGTGTTCAAATCTATGTATTAAAAATAAGACTTGTACCATGCATTTTCCTTCAGAATCTCCATGGCAATCATCAAAAAATAGGAAAATATGATTTGAGCTCCAAAAATGACCCCATACTTTCAATACCAGTAGATTATGGCGGCCCAGTATAGTTTAATAACAATGAATGATAATATCAAAAAGTATGTTCAATATTGTGCTTAGTCGCAACTTTTAAAGCCTCATAAAATGCTATATAATGGAGTCAAACTGGTAAAGAATGAACTTACCATTTGAAAATCATAAGATTCAGCTCAATAAACGTCAAAAGGTGCAGATTCAAGCCATTTCATGGTGGAATTTCGAGTTCAAACCCTACTTAGCAGTGGCGGCCAACTTCTTCAGCAAGTTTCATCAAGTCAAGAGTGATAATGATTTAGGGTTCGATGTTTGCTTTTGTTCATTCGCCCTAATCCATTTTTGATATTTTTGTTAATGATTTTTAATAATCATTATGTTCTTTATTGTCCTCATGGCCATAACTTTTAAGTCAGTGAGCCTAGCAAAGTGGTCGGCCTTATCAATAATGAAGCTTTGTGCTAAAATATTATGGCAAGGTTTTAAATTATTGACAAATTTATGCCAAGTGTGGTCGGTTGTAATGAAGAACACATATTTTCAAATATATGCTAGGTATAAGTTTAGCTTTGTTTTTAAACTAATTTGCATTATTCAATGTAAATGAATTAATTAAATGATGCATTATAAATCATTTAATTAATTCATCATCTTTAAATGAAAATAAAGATATTATGTAAAGTTGAATCACTATTTTACTTCTGTTACACAGCAGACTCAACTGAAGACTTAGACATGGAGATGGAGTTCCAATGTGCGTTGACGAATTAACAAGAACGAAATAGCTTTGCATGCTTTAGCTCACCTTTTCAGGGATTTCCAACTCAGTTTGAGTTGCAGATCAGTTGCATGGTTTATGACTGCTAGTTCAAGATTGAGTTCACTCATTTTTGCATGAGTTTGAACCTTATTTTCAAGGATTTTTATTTATGCTCGGATTTCACCTTGGAGTTATCACTTTCTCACTAAAATTGACTTTCAGTTGCTTGATCATGCACTTTGAGGTGCATTCTCATTGTATATATTGGATTTTTTTATCTTTGTCACTCTAGTTCTTATTCTTCATGCAATAAAAGATGCAATGAAAGCAACCATGGAAGTCTCAGAATACCCATCTAAGGGTTTCTAATTAAAATGCAGTTTTGTCACTAAGAAACAATAGTGCATCAACAAGGGTTATTTCCATCAATGAGTCCAGAATGTATTAGTTCAAACATTTCAAGAGTTTCCTTGTAAAATCCATTTTTAATGTGCATTCTACAGTCATACCATGTCATGAGGTAACATCTCTTTGAGGTAAGTAAAAGCAGAATTTGAGATTATGGGGTCATTACAAAACTTGTTTTGAAACCATCATACCAGGTTTGTTTCATTAAAAGCATATGGCAGCTTCATGATATATGCATAGGAAACAAAAAAAAAGACACAATATTTGTTCATAGAAATGACTTTTGTGTGATGGTTTTGAGCTTTTCCATGTTGATTCTTCATTAACTGGAATTTGTAAAGAAAAA
>VDFB02373365.1:79614686-79768523 GCA_007258455.2 Sequoia sempervirens
ATCATTTACCATTCAAGTCTTCAGGAATAATGTTTTATTATGACATTATATATATGACATAACTATGTCGATGATGTGTCATAAAGGGATATGCCTGTCATTACTATTTTCCATTCCCAATTGCTTTTGCTAGCAAAATTAAAAGAACAAAAAAAAAAAAACCATACTTTATGCCCGTCAAAGAAAGCATCAAACATCAAGTAGCTACAGGAAGCTTATACCCATGAACAAAGGTGAAAATCCAATAGTATTAGGGACAACATATAAAGTTCGAAATGAAAAGGGAGTATTAGCATAATCAGCTATCAAGCATTTACTACAGCTGAATGTAAGAGCAAGACATACGACAACTATTATGTTTTGATACAATGCATTGCTTCACCTGAAACAAATGCAAAATTTTCAAGATTTTTCAGGATGTCATGATCAAAAGAATGTGAACAACATCACAATGGCATCAAAGTAACTTACATGAAACCACTGGAAACAATGTATTTGAAAGAAGAACAGTGATGACAAATGCCTTCATGCACAGTAGTATTAAGGACAACACTTTCAGCCATTTTCAAGAATTCTTATTCTCAAAAATAATAAAGGCTATGAAGATCACAAAAAGATATAAAATATTTATAATGAATTGTTTCAAATGATATCAATGGACAAGTATGAGATTAATCAAGATGCAGTCCAAGGAATTCATGAGCATGGAAAATCTTTGAGGGAAAGGAATTGTGGTCATAAGCTCATTGCTTTAATAATTGCTTCCCATGTAATTCTAATGCAAGAGATGGTAACAAGATCTCTAAAGGATAAATAAATGTTCATTCACAATTTGATGAAACAGTGTAACGAATCTACCATTAGAATAGCCAGAGAGTCAAAGAAAAGATTAATTTCAATTGTTCAAGGGTTTAATACTATTTCTGGTATAATCAAAATGGGACAGCATGTCAAAATTGTGCAGTGACCTGTAATGAAAATCTTTAGCAAGGTCAGAGAATAGTGTACATGAAGACAACCCCACATAAGTCAAATGCAATGAGTGACAGACAATAAATGTGTATTTTCCTGGAGTAAGTCATCATTTTGATTACAATGAGTGCAATAGAATGAATAACCATAGTCAATAGTCAAAAGGAGAATATAAACATAGGACAGTGAGGTGTTGTCTAGATACAAATTTATCTCAGCCAGAATGATTTTGAAAGTGTGTATACCATTCATATCATGTTACAGGTTTATTAAGTATAGAGTTTTCAATAAACACGTATATTGTGCAATAAAAGATGCAATGAAAGCAACCATGGCAGTCTCAGAATAGCCATCTAAGGGTTTCTAATTCAAATGTAGTTTTGTCACTATGAAACAATAGTGCATCAGCAAGGGTTATTTCCATCGGTGAGTCCAGAATGTATTAGTTCAAACATTTCAAGAGTTTCCTTGCAAAATCTATTTTTTATGTGCACTCTACAGTCATACCACATCATGAGGTGACATCTCTTCAAGGTAAGTAAAAGCAGAATTTGAGATTATGGGGTCATTACAAAACTTGTTTTGATACCCTCATACCAAGTTTGTTTCATTAAAAGCATATGGCGGCTTGATGATATGCATAAGAAACAATAAAAAGACACAATATTTGTTCATAGAAATGACTTTTGTTTGATGGTTTTGAGCTTTTCCATGTTGATTCTTCATTAACTAGAATTTGTAAAGAAAAATAACTATTCCAAAACTCTTCAGATATCAATGTCAAAATAGGAGACAATGAACAGATAGATAGAATAGAGAAGAAATATCAAAGAAAAGGGAATAGATCATGGCTGTTTAAGCCTTTCAAAGCTTTCAAAACAAGAAAAGTGTTCAAATCTATGTATTAAAAATAAGACTTGTACCATGCATTTTCCTTCAGAATCTCCATGGCAATCATCAAAAAATAGGAAAATATGATTTGAGCTCCAAAAATGACCCCATACTTTCAATACCAGTAGATTATGGCGGCCCAGTATAGTTTAATAACAATGAATGATAATATCAAAAAGTATGTTCAATATTGTGCTTAGTCGCAACTTTTAAAGCCTCATAAAATGCTATATAATGGAGTCAAACTGGTAAAGAATGAACTTACCATTTGAAAATCATAAGATTCAGCTCAATAAACGTCAAAAGGTGCAGATTCAAGCCATTTCATGGTGGAATTTCGAGTTCAAACCCTACTTAGCAGTGGCGGCCAACTTCTTCAGCAAGTTTCATCAAGTCAAGAGTGATAATGATTTAGGGTTCGATGTTTGCTTTTGTTCATTCGCCCTAATCCATTTTTGATATTTTTGTTAATGATTTTTAATAATCATTATGTTCTTTATTGTCCTCATGGCCATAACTTTTAAGTCAGTGAGCCTAGCAAAGTGGTCGGCCTTATCAATAATGAAGCTTTGTGCTAAAATATTATGGCAAGGTTTTAAATTATTGACAAATTTATGCCAAGTGTGGTCGGTTGTAATGAAGAACACATATTTTCAAATATATGCTAGGTATAAGTTTAGCTTTGTTTTTAAACTAATTTGCATTATTCAATGTAAATGAATTAATTAAATGATGCATTATAAATCATTTAATTAATTCATCATCTTTAAATGAAAATAAAGATATTATGTAAAGTTGAATCACTATTTTACTTCTGTTACACAGCAGACTCAACTGAAGACTTAGACATGGAGATGGAGTTCCAATGTGCGTTGACGAATTAACAAGAACGAAATAGCTTTGCATGCTTTAGCTCACCTTTTCAGGGATTTCCAACTCAGTTTGAGTTGCAGATCAGTTGCATGGTTTATGACTGCTAGTTCAAGATTGAGTTCACTCATTTTTGCATGAGTTTGAACCTTATTTTCAAGGATTTTTATTTATGCTCGGATTTCACCTTGGAGTTATCACTTTCTCACTAAAATTGACTTTCAGTTGCTTGATCATGCACTTTGAGGTGCATTCTCATTGTATATATTGGATTTTTTTATCTTTGTCACTCTAGTTCTTATTCTTCATGCAATAAAAGATGCAATGAAAGCAACCATGGAAGTCTCAGAATACCCATCTAAGGGTTTCTAATTAAAATGCAGTTTTGTCACTAAGAAACAATAGTGCATCAACAAGGGTTATTTCCATCAATGAGTCCAGAATGTATTAGTTCAAACATTTCAAGAGTTTCCTTGTAAAATCCATTTTTAATGTGCATTCTACAGTCATACCATGTCATGAGGTAACATCTCTTTGAGGTAAGTAAAAGCAGAATTTGAGATTATGGGGTCATTACAAAACTTGTTTTGAAACCATCATACCAGGTTTGTTTCATTAAAAGCATATGGCAGCTTCATGATATATGCATAGGAAACAAAAAAAAAGACACAATATTTGTTCATAGAAATGACTTTTGTGTGATGGTTTTGAGCTTTTCCATGTTGATTCTTCATTAACTGGAATTTGTAAAGAAAAATAACTATTCCAAAACTCTTCATATATCAATGTCAGAATAGGAGACAATGAATAGATGGATAGAATAGAGAAGAAATATCAGAGAAAAGGGAAGAGACTACGGCTGTTTAAGCCTTTCAAAGATTTCAAATAAAGAAAAGTGTTCAAATCTGTGTATTAAAAATAAGACTTACCATGCATTTGTCTTCAGAATCTCCATGGAAATCATCAGAAAATAGGAAAATGTGATTCGAGCTCCAAAAATGACCCTAGAATTTCAATACTAGTAGATCATGGCACCCCAGTACAGTTTAAGAATAATGACTAATAATATCAGAAAGTATGTTCAATATTGTGCTCACTCATCGCTTTTAAAGCCTCATAATATTCTATATAATATAGTCAAACTGGTAAATAAAGAACTTACCATATGAAAATCACAAGATTCAGCTCAACAAATGTCAAAAGGTGCAAATTCAAGCCATTTCATGGTGGAATTTCAAGTTCAAACCCTACTCAGCAGTGGCAGCCAGCTTCTTTTGGAAGTGTCATCAAGTCAAAAGAGTGATAATGATTTAGGGTTCGGTGTTTGCTTTTGTTCATTCGCCCTAATCCATTTTTCATATTTTTGTTAATGATTTTTAATAATCATTATGTTCTTTATTGTCCCTGTGGCCATGACTTTTAAGTCAATGAGCCTAGCAAAGTGGTCGGCCTTATCAATAATGAAGCTTTGTGCTAAAATATTATGGTAGAGTTTTAAATTATTGACAATTTATGCCAAGTGTGGTCGGTTGTAATGAAGAACGCATATTTTCAAATGTCACATATTTTCAAATATATGCTAGGTATGAGTTTAGCTTTGTTTTTAAACTGATTTGCATTATTCCATGTATATAAATTAATTAAATGATGCATTATAAATCATTTAATTAATTCATCATCTTTAAATGCAAATAAAGATATTATGTAAATCTGAATCACAATTTTACTTCAGTTACACATCAGACTCAACTGAAGACTTAGACATGAAGATGGAGTTCCAATGTGCATGGGTGAATTCACAAGAACGAAATAGCTTTGCATACTTTAGCCCACCTTTTCAGGGATCTCCAGATCAGTTTGAGTTGCAGATCAGTTGCATGCTTTATGACTGCCAGTTTGAGATTGAGTTCACTCATTTTTGCATGAGTTTGAACCTTATTTTTAGGGATTTTTATTTCTGCTCGGATTTCACCTTGGAGTTATCACTTTCTCACTAAAATTGACTTTTAGTTGCTTGTTCATGCACTTTGAGGTGCATTCTCATTGTATATATTGAAAAAGTTTATCTTTTTCATTCTAGTTCTTATTTTTCTCCTTTGCACTCTGCAAAAGCAAATCATTTTGTAACTCAACATTATTTTCAGAATAATACAACAACAGGTTTACAGGTCAATTAGTGTGTTTTTGTAGAAAGACTCCTTTCATTACCATATTTTTTAGAATTCGCCTTCAAGTTTTCAAGAATCATTGTCATGTAGGATTGATCGAAATGATTATTGTGTTTGCATTTTATGAAACTTTTAAATATTTGTCTCCTTAATGAATTTTTGTATGCATCCAATTTTAAATCCAGTAGTTAAACATTGTGCTAATCAATAATTGAAAAACCTAGTTGTGGGAGTCATATTTTCCTTCTATGATTGTTTCTTTAAAAGCCTCTATTTAAAACATTCAAGTGTTTAAGCTTTTAGATCTAGTTGTGCAAATGAAAATAGTGAGTAATCATTCTGTGAGTTAAGTCTGCATATTGAATTCTTTGGTGCATAACCATAGTTAAGTTTCATACTTTAGAATTTAGATTTATTCTTTCTCCCTTTTCCAGCAAATCACTCAGTTATTAACCAGAAAATTAAATAGGAACCAGCCTAGAATCTGGAGGTCTAATTCCTTATAGGATACCCACAGCCTGCAATTAGTGCCAATGTTTCAATAGATTGCTGAATTTCAATATTCAAGCATTCAGGTGCAATCTGTTTGACAACAGTTTTTGGCATGCCCGGTGGGACTCTGAATCACTTTTCAGAGCAAGATTTTAATAGTTCAAGCTGTTACATTTGGTATATACAATAGTTTATTTCAGCCTTTCAGAGGATTATTTTTATACCTGACAACTTCATTTCTTAGTTTCTAGTAGATCAATTGTAAATAGCTCATGAGAAATATTTAGACAAGAAGTTCTTCGTTTGAGTATTTTCCACTGTATTCGCCAAAAAGAATAGGAAGGACAACCAAGCAAACATATGGTAAGCCTTCAAGAAAGCAATCATTTTCTCTGATTGAAAGAGAAAATCCATTAGTTTATATATCGAGAATGGGAGGCAGATCGTTAACAAGGAAATCAAGATCATTTTCAGCTTCGCCAAGTTACAGAGTACTGGTTCAACCTATACCGATTGTACAAGCTGTAAATCCTAGAATACCAGTTCTGATGGCTAAAGCGCATGTTTTTGTTCCATTCAATGGGGGAAGCCCATTAGATCTAGCTCAACATGATGATATATTAGTAGCAGCACTGAAAAGTCTGCCCTTTTTTACTTGTAAGGATCAGATTACGCCCATTGAGCATATTAGAGACGTAGCCTCGCTATGTGGAGTTCACCATGTGATTCAAGAGAACATAGCTTTGAGGTTGTTAGTAATGTCATTCAAGGGGAAAGCATCTCAGTGGTTTCATGGCTTACCATCCCATAGCGTCCCGACATAGGATGACTTACGAGACAAGATGACAAAACAATTTTTAGATAAGTCCGATTATTTATCTCTAGTTGAACAAATGATGACTATAAAGAGAGCACCACAAGAACAAATTATGGAATTTAATTTCATATTTCAAAGGACATGGGATCAAATTCGAGTAACGGTAAGGCCAACTCCTGACCATGCTTTTCTGTATTACCTTAGATCATTGCATAGTGATATTTCTTTAATGATACAATCAATGGGTGGGTTAACATTACTAGCAACATATGAAATCTCTATTAGAGATGAAAACAACCTTATACAAGTTGGTAAACTCACCCCAAGACCCCCTATGCGAATTTTTTCATAGGTACAGCCATATATGCCCATTCAAATACCTCCAATAGCTGCTATACCTATTGTTCCAGCCTTAAATTTTCAAACAGTAGTACAAAATTATGTTGTTCTAGCAAATTCTGATTTGCAAAGTCTTAAAGATACCCAACAGCAAATGGCCAAGTTACTATAAACTGTGAGTAACAACTTGGTAAGTCTTAAACACCAGTAAGGTCAAAATTTTAGGCCTAATCAATCATCGTTTCAAGCAAATAGTCTTGCTTATCAAGTTGATTACCAGGGACAGAAGATAAATTTTAACTTTTGGCATAATTAGCCATTTAACCCAGCTACTACTAGCTCTTCAAAAGTGCCGATGCGAATACAGAACAACTTAGTGTAGGATTATGTATGGTGCTATCCCTGCAATCAGCCTCATAATCAGGCTACTTGCATGAACAGGGTGATTAATCAAGCTCTTATGGTGCAAAATAGTTATGTTGCCTCTAAACAAACAATTAAGGAGGACAATAATCAGCAGGATGAACAAACGCAGTAGAGTGATGTTGATGTTGCCATGATGAACTAACAAGGAATTAAATTTTGCGGAGTTAATCACGTGAAAATTCAAAATCAATCAACCACTTCCATTGCAGCCAATACGAGGGCCAAGAAAAAAGCATTTGATTTAAGACAGCAAGCTATTCCTGATAAACAATAGGTAGAAAAAGACAAGCAACCTATTGTTCAACAAAAAAATCAAGATTTAACAATCCAACAGGGGCAGGTTCAGCCTTCAACAGCTCAGAATGTTCATATTTATCAAGACAATAGACTAGACCATCAAAGGAATAGCCTAAAGTTCGGCTCTAGCCTCAAGCAGCTCAAACAAACGCTATTGTTGAAAAGGTACAGTCAAAAGTTAATGTTTCTTCTTTCAATATCATTGAACATATGAAAAGATAACTGTTGGCATTACCATGTTAGATGCATTACGCCTACCTAGGAAAAAAAAAAGTTTGCAGGAGCCTTTGGCTAAGATATCAATTTATGATGAAACAAATAAAGAGCAGCCAAGAGTTCTTGCGAACACTTTAGATTAAAAGCAGGAGCAGCCAGCTAAAGAGGTAAAAGCACCAACTTTTTATGTCAACTTAATAATTGGTGATAACATAGTGCATAAATGCATGATCGATAGTGGAGCAAGCAGCTCAATCATGCCTAAATAGCTAGTAGACAAATTAGGACTTGAGTATGAACCATTTTCAAAAGGGGTAGTTCAGTTGGATGGTACAACTGTAAAGTCTGTAGGAGTTATTAAAAATTTGCCTCTTACATTGCATGCCTATCCTAACTTTCAAATTTCATAGGACATATATATCATTGATCTCCCACCTTATTTTTCCATTTGCTTATCTAGAGACTTCACTACAAAATTATGTGGTTATTTGTCATCAGACTAGTCACACATGTTTTTTAGAATTAGGTATGGTAGTAGAGTTACGATTAGGTCAGAATCACTAGCTAAAGACCATATTGAACCTTATGTTCTGAATCCCATAAATGCAAATCTAGCTTTCCATGATCAAGAGGATCAATCAATGACCCTTGACCCCACTGTACCTATAGAAAGCATACCTGACATAAATCTAGATGAGTGGGCAGCCGAGAATCACGAGGTTGATCCATTCAATCTCATAGACAAAGTAGGTTTGGGAATTTATATGATTCAGGAACTTGATGCAATTATACCAAATCTGGTCAAGGAATAAAAATAGCAAGTACAACAAATTGATCAGATTTGGAAGCTATATTTTGACAGTTCCAGGAGTAAAATTGGTGTTGGTGGAGGAGTTGTTTTGATTTCACCTGAAGGAGACAGGTATTATTTAGCTTTTAGATTTGCTTTCAGCTATTCTAATAATGTTTTTGAATATGAATCATTAATACATGGCTTAAAATGGGCTAGAAAAAGAAAGATTAGGTGCTTATAGGTGTATGGTGATTAAGAATTAATAGCAAATTAGATTAGAAATCTGAATTTAACAAAGAATGATTTGGTAACATTGTATAAGCATCATGTTTGGTACTTAATTGAGGAGTTTGATGCATTTAATCTGTAATTAATACAAAGAATTTAGAATAAGCAAGCTAATAAACTTGCTGCTCTAGGGTAATAGTTTGACATTCCAACTGAAATTCACAATGTGAAGGTACAAGAGTACGTAAAGGTAGTTGTTAGACCTTCAGTACCTGATAATAATGTAAGCTGATAGATTTTTGATAGTGATGAACAGATAGTTCATTTTCTGATGGAAGAAGTAAAGTTTTCTGCTAGAAATCAGCAAAAATTTGATTAGTAATATGGTGATCAGATCATGCAACTCAAGTCTAACAAGTTGCCAAAGGGCTTGGTGACCCTTGAATCCATCTTCAACACTGATGATCAGGTTAGAAGGGATAAATCAGGCATTACAGTGAAGTAGGAACATTATGAATCAATAGAAATTTTCAAGGACAAGCTGTTTAAGCTTCGTAAAGTCTGTACAAAGGCATAACAACAAGCATTTACCTTGTTTTGTCAAGAATTCAGTGACATATTCACTTGGCAGTATGGAGATTTGAAGGGTTTTAACCCTGAGTTAGCTCAACATACAATTGAGCTTGAACCCGATGCAAAACTAGTGAGACAGAAGTAGAGGGCCTTGAATCCAAAGTTAGAACATCTGATAAAAATATAATTGAATAAGCTGATTGAAGGTAGTATAATATTTCCAATCAAGCACACTTCTTGGGTGTCAAATTTGGTGTCTGTCAGAAAGAAGAGCAAAGAGATAAGGCTGTGTGTTGATTTTCATGATCTAAACAGAGTTTCACTCAAAGATCACTATCCACTGCCTTCAATGGAGCAAATATTGCAGGTTGTTTCAGGATCAGAAGGGTTTTCATTGCTAGATGGATATTTAGGTTACAACCAAATCTTGGTTAAGGAGGAAGATCATTATAAGAAAGCCTTTACCACCAAGTGGGGTACTATGGCTTACAGAAAGATTATGTTTGGACTTTCAAACGCAGGAGCCACCTTTCAAAGAGCAATGGATATGGCTCTCCAAAGTTTGATAAATAAATTTGTTCTTGCTTACCTAGATGATATCACTGTTTTCTCACAGAATTCTGATGATCATTTCAATCATCTTAGACAGATATTCGAGAGATGTAGAGAATATGGAATCTTTTTGAATCCAAAGAAAAGTATTTTTGTTGTTCACAAAGGTAAGCTTCTGGGTTACATTGTTTCAAAAGAAGGCATTTCTATTGACCCATAACGTATTGTAGCCATTCTAGCTTTACCGATGCCCACTCACAAAAAGGGTTTGTAGAGCTTCCTAGGCAGAATAAATTTCATAAGGAGGTTTATTCCCAATGTTGTAGCTTTATTACAGGCATTGATAGCCATGCTGAAGAAAAAAATTCAACTCAGCTAGTCAAAAGAAGGTAAGAACAATTTTGAACAGATTAAAGAGGCACTTGCAGCAACCCCTACTCTTATAAATCCTAATTTTGATAAAAATTTCATACTGTACGCATTTGGAGGAGTGGATACCATCTTCACAATGCTTTGTCAGCAAAATAATGAAGGTATGGAGCATCCCATAGCATTCTTTAGTCAAGTCTTGCATGATTACGAAACAAGATATTCATTCATTGAGAAGCATGTACTTGTTGTAGTGAGAAGTCTGGAAAGATCCAGACATATGCTGTCTAATAATAAGATAAATATGTTGGTAGCTCACCCAACAATTAGGGAGTTTCTATTGAATAAAGACATTAATGATAAGAGAGCAGGCTGGACAACCAAAGTCATGGAGTATGACATCAGCATAAAGGTTACCAAGCTTGTTCAAGGTAAAGGACTGTGTGAACAACTTGCAGAAAATAAAGAAAACAACAGTGAAAATGTTGTTACAATTCTGAATAATGAAGAACCTATTGTTTCAGCTGTTCTAGCTGATTGGATTCATCAGATGATCCATTACTTGCATACTGGAGATTGTCCAGAAGGTTTAGACAAGTCTAAATAAAGATATTACAGGTTACAAGCAATTCCTTATGCAGAAATTGATGATGTTCTTTATAAGAAGGATTTCAATAGTGTTTTTCTCAGGTGTATTTATCTAGATCAAATAGAAAGAATTCTTGAAGAATTCCATGATGGACCTGCTGGAGGTCATTTTGCACCACGTACTATAACTCTGAAAATTATGAAGGCAGGCTATTATTGGCCAGATCTTTTCAAGGATGCTCATACTTATGTCAGAAAATGTGCCAAATGTTCACTTTTGTAGGAAAACAAAAATTAGCAATGATGTCCCTGAATCCAATTCAGGTTGAGCAACCATTTGGAAAGTGGGGACTCGATTTTATCGGTCCAATCAGTCCACCCTCAAGTGTTGGGCATAGATGGATTTTAACTGCCACAGACTACTTTTTGAAGTGGACTAAAGCAATCACATTAAGAGATGTAAATGAAACATCAGTTTTAAACTTTTATTAGGATATAGTTTCCAGGTTAGGTACACCTGATTCAATTATTTTTGATAATGCTTTGGCTTTTGTTGGTTTAAGAATTTCAGATTGGTCAGTAAAGAATAATATTTATCTAAACACTTCATCCAATTATTATCCCCAAGGTAATAGATAGGTTGAATCAAAAAATAAGAATCCGATTAAGATCATACAGAAGATTATTGAAGATAATCAAAGGTTATGGCATGATAAGCTCAAGTTAGCCCTATGGGCTAATAGAGTTATGCCAAAATGATCAACAGGATTTTCACCCTATGTTTTGGTTTATGGCAAAGAGGCCAAACTGTCTATCTCAATTGAATTGTCAACTTTGAGTTACATAAAAGAGCTTGAGTTACTTGAGGAGCAGCCAACCCAAGTCAAGCTTGCTCAAATAACACAGTTGGAAGAAACCAAAAAGGAAGCCTATAGAAAACTTCAGATTCATCATTCTCAAATGAAGAGGACATTCAATAAGAAAGCAACAGCAAGGATCTTTAATGAGGGTGATTTAGTTTTCAAGTGGGATGAGCTCAAAAGCAGGCCTGGTAAACATACAAAGTTTGATGCCATGTGGGATGGCCCATATATTAATACATAAAAGAAAGAACATAATGCATTTTAGCTTTCAAAGCTGGATGGTGAAGTACTGCAAATCCCTGTCAATGGGATTCAATTGAAACAGTGTTATTAAGCATCGGGCTTTTAGCTATACATGGTAGGATAGTTTTTAGTTTCAGTGACGCTTTCAATAAGTGTCTGCTGGGATGTTTCATTTCAGTTTTTTCATGTTTTCAATAAGTGTGATTGTTGCACTTGGTTTGTCAGATTCTATCTTCAACAGAATTGCAGTAGCTTCTTTCAGTTTGCGTTTTCTGAGTTAAAACATAATAGACATGGACTCCATGCCCAATGGATAAGTTATATATTGGTCTATTATGTTTAGCAGGAAAACACTCCACAGAGGTCGCCAATTTGTTACCTATTTTTCACTACAAGCTCAAACAGGTAGAGCTGAATCAAATTCATCATTGATAGGTATAGAAATTTTGAAGTTTTGTTGTTTAAGTATTCATTGATCATCATAGAGACCATTTTACATCTGAATCATAGTTTTATTGTGCAAGCATTTGAAACAGAAAATTGAAAATTTGAATAGGAATGTCTTTTATTCATTTTGTAAAAACACTGAATCTCGCACAAGTCGTGAGATTAACTAAATTTGATTATGACAATCAAATGATGAATACAAAATTCAAGGACAAACTACACTACTGAAAATAACATAAGCGTAAAGAAGAGGAGCAATTCATCATTTCCTATAATGATGAATCACTTTCATTGGTGTCTTCAGTCACCACGTCCCCAAGATGCTGCTGCCTCATTTCCTCGCTCCATGAACCTACAAAGTTGTAAAGGAAATGGCGTTAGATTTATACTCTAAGTAATGATGAATTACATTCTGCCTTATGCCTATGATACCAACAGAAATGTAATCTGCATTAAATCAAGCATTCATCAGATGAAAGGTTGATAATCAAGAAAAACATAACTCAATGGAAGCTTTCTGCTTCTTTTATTTTGCTAACATGTTTGTTTCAATGTGCAGGAACAGGTTCATCATGTTCGTGATCATCTTATCAAATATGTGGAGCAAAACGGGCTCCCACAAGGGTTGAGCTTGGCATATCATAAGATTCTAAAGTAGATACATAATTCATCCAAAGATCCAGGAGGGCAGTCAACATGATAATAAGACAACATTATTACATCTTAAGGACAAGTGCCATCATTGACACTTCAATCTTGTGTGTTATCATTATTCTTGATTGCCTATAGAAGGACTAGCAGATTAATCTATATTATCATCATAAGGAATAGTTACATTTGTATTGGAAGACATTTATAGTTGTGCAGCCACAGTCACATTGACATCCATTATAATGTCCAGAACAACAACATCAACATAGTTGCAATCTTATGATAAATCAGGTCAGAACTTATTCAATTTAAGACTGAACTTAAGAAGTTTTACTCCAACAAAATCATCATTTACCAATCAAGTCTTAAAGAATAATGTTGTATTATGACGTTATATATATGACATAACTGTGCCAATGATGCGTCATAAAGGGATATGGTTGTCATTACTATTTTCCATTCCCAATTGCTTTTGCTAACAAAATTAAAAGAACAAAAAAAAACCATACTTTATGCCCGTCAAAGAAAGTATCAGACATCAAGTAGCTACAAGAAGCTTATGCCCATGAACAGAGATGACAGTCCAATAGTATCAGGGACAACATATAAAGTCACTAAATGAAAAAGGAGTATTAGCATAATCGACTATCAAGCATTTACTACAATTGAATGTAAGAGCAAGACAAAAGACAACTATTATGTTTTGATACAATACATTGCTCTAGCTGAAACAAATGTAGAAGTTTCAGGATGTCATGATCAAAAGAATGTGAACAACATCACAATGGCATCAAAGTAACTTACAGGAAACCATTGGAAACAATGTATTTGAAAGAAGAATAGCGATGACAAATGCCTTCATGCACAGTAGTATTAAGGACAACACTTTCAGCCATTTTCAAGGATTCTTATTGTTAAAAATAATAAAGGCTATGAAGATCACAAAAAGATCTATAAAATATTTATAATGAAGTGTTTCAAATGATATCAATGGACAAGTATGAGATTAATCAAGATGCAGTCCAAGGAATTCATGAGCATGGCAAATCTTTGAGGGAAAGGAATTGTGGTCATAAGCTCATTGCTTTGATAATTGCTTCCAATGTAAGTCTAATGCAAGAGATGGTAACAAGATCTCTAAAGGATAAATAAATGTTCATTCACAATTTAATGAAACAGCGTAGCGAATCTGCCATTAGAATAGCCAGAGACTCAAAGAGAAGATTAATTTCAATTGTTCAAGGGTTTAATACTATTTTTGGTATAATCAAAATGGGACAGCATTGCAAAATTGTGCAGTCACCTGTAATGAAAATCTTCAGCAAGCTCAGAGAATAGCATACATGAAGACAACCACACATAAGTCAAATGCGAGGAGTGACATACAGTAAATGTGTATTTTCGTGGAGTAAGTCATCATTTTGATTACAATGAGTGCAACAATGAATAACCATAGTCAATAGTCAAAAGGAGAATATAAACATAGGACAGTGAGGTGTTGTCTAGATACAAATATATCTCAGCCAGAATGATTTTGAAAGTGTGTATACCATTCATATAATGTTACAGGTTTATTAAGTATAGAGCTTTCAATAAACGCGTATACTGTGCAATAAAAGATGCAATGAAAGCAACCATGGCAGTCTCAAAATACCCATCTAAGGGTTTCTAATTAAAATGTAGTTTTGTCACTGTGAAACAATAGTGCATCAGCAAGGGTTATTTCCATCGGTGAGTCCAAAATGTATTATTTCAAAGATTTCAAGAGTTTCCTTGTAAAATCCATTTTTTATGTGCATTCTACAGTCATACCACGTCATGAGGTGACATCTCTTCGAGGTAAGTAAAAGCATAATTTGAGATTATGGCCGGTCATTACAAAACTTGTTTCGAAACCCTCGTACTAGGTTTGTTTCATTAAAAGCATATGGCGGCTTCATGATATGCATAGGAAACAACAAAAATACACAATATTTGTGCATATAAATGACTTTTGTTTGATGGTTTTGAGCTTTTCCATGCTGATTCTTCATTAACTGGAATTTGTAAAGAAAAATAACTATTCCAAAACTCTTCAGATATCAATGTCAGAATTGGAGACAATGAACAAATGGATAGAATAGAGAAGAAAAGTGTTCAGATCTGTGTATTAAAAATAAGACTTATACCACGCATTTGCCTTTAGAATCTCCATGGAAATCATCAAAAAATAGGAAAATATGATTTGAGCTACAAAAATGGCTGCAAACTTTCAATACCAGTAGATCATGGTGGCCTAGTATAGTTTAATAACAACGAATGATAATATCATAAAGTATGTTCAATATTGTGCTCAACCACGACTTTTAAAGCCTCATAAAATGCTATATAATGGAGTCAAACTGGTAAAGAACGAACTTACCATATGAAAATCACAAGATTCAGCTCAACAAACGTCAAAAGGTGCAAATTCAAGCCATTTCATGGTGGAATTTTGAGTTTAAACCCTATTCAGCAGTGGCGGCCAGCTTCTTCAGCAAGTTTCATCAAGTCAAAAGAGTGATAATGATTTAGGGTTCGGTGTTTTCTTTTGTTCATTCGCCCTAATCCATTTTTTTATATTTTTTTTAACAATTTTTAATATCATTATGTTCTTTACTGTCCCCGTGGCCATGGCTTTTAAGTCAATGAGCCTAGCGAAGTGGTCAACCTTTTCAATAATGAAGCTTTGTGCTAAAATATTATGGCAGGGTTTTAAATTATTGACAAATTTATGCCAAGTGTGGTCGGTTGTAATGAAGAACAAATATTTTCAAATGTCACATATTTTCAAATATATGCTAGGTATGAGTTTAGCTTTGTTCTTAAACTAATTTGCATTATTCCATGTAAATGAATTAATTAAATGATGCATTATAAATCATTTAATTAATTCATCATATTTAAATGCAAATAAAGATATTATGTAAAGTTGAATCACAATTTTACTTCAGTTACACATCAGACTCAACTAAAGACTTAGACATGAAGATGGAGTTCTAATGTGCATGGGCGAATTGACAAGAATGAGATAGATTTGCATGATTTAGCCCACCTTTTTAGGGATTTCCAATTCAGTTTGAGTTGTAGATCAGTTGCATGCTTTATGACTATCAGTTCGAGATTGAGTTCACTCATTTTTGCATGAGTTTGAACCTTATTTTCATGGATTTTTTCTTCTGCTCATATTTCACCTTTGGAGTTGTCACTTTCTCACTGAAATTGACTTTCAGTTTCTTGTTCATGCACTTTGAGGTGCATTCTCATTGTATATATTGAAAAAGTTTATCTTTTTCATTATAGTTCTTATTTTTCTCCTTTGCACTCTGGAAAAGTGAATCATTTTGTAACTTAGCATTATTTTTAGATTAATACAGCAACAGGTTTATAGGTCAATTAGTGTGCTTTTGTAGAAAAAATCCTTTCATTACCATCTTTTTTAGAATTCACCTTCAAGTTTTCAAGTATCATTGTCATGTAGGATTGATCGAAGTGATTATTATGTTTGCAGTTTATGAAACCTTTAAATATTTATGTCTCCTTAATGAATTTTTGTATGCATCCAAGTTTAAATCCACTGGTTAAACATTGTGCTAATCAATAATCGAACAGTCTAGTTGTGGGAATCATATTTTCCTTCTATGAATGTTTCTTTAAAAGCCTCTATTTAAAACATTCAAGTGTTTAAGCTTTTAGATCTAGTTGTGTGAATGAAAATAGTGAGTAATCATTTTGTGAGTTAAGTCTACATATTGAATTCTTCGGTGCATCACCATAGTTAAGTTTCATAGTTCAAAATTTAGATTTAGTCTTTCTCCCTTTTCCAGCAAATCACTCATTTATTAACCAAAAAATTAAATAGGAACCAGCCTAGAATCTAGAAGTCTAATTCCTTATAGGATACCCACAACCTAGAATTAGTTCCAATGTTTCAACAGATTGTTGTATTTCAATATTCAAGCATTCCGGTGCAATCTACAACAATTTTTTTGCACGCCCGGTGGGACTCTGAATCTCTTTTTAGAGCAAGATTTTTACAGATCAAGCTGTTGTTTGGTATATACAGCAGTTTATTTCAGCCTTTCAGAGGATTATTTTCATATACCTGGCGACTCTATTTCTTAGTTTCTAGCAAATGAAGTGCAAATAGCTTATGAGAAATATTCGGACAAGAATTTTTTCTTCGTTTGAGTATTTACAGCTGTCTTCACCAAAAAGAATAGGAAGGACAACCAAGAGAACATATGGTAAGCCTTCAAGAAAGCAATCAGTTTCTCCAATTCAAAGAGCAAAACCATTAGTTTATACATCAAGAAGGAGAGGCAGATCGTTAACAAGTGGCGAAGTTGATTTTCAGCTTCGCCAAGTTACAGAGTATCGGTTCAACCTGTACTAATTATATAAGCTACAAATCCTAGAATACTAGCTTTGATGGTCAAAGTGCATGTTTTTGTTCCATTCAATGGGGGCAGCCCATTAGATCTGGCTCAACACAATTATATACCAGTAGCAGCACTGAAAAGTATGCCCTTTTTTACTGGTAAGGATCAGACTACGCCCATTGAGCATATTAGAGACATAGCCTTGCTATGTGGAGTTCACCATGTGATTCAAGAGAACGTAGCTTTGAGGTTGTTAGCAACGTCATTCAAGGGGAAAGCATCTCAGTGGTTTCGTGGCTTACCATCCCATAGCGTCCTGACATGGGATGAATTAGGAGACAAGCTGACAAAGCAATTTTTAGATAAGTCTGATCATTTATCTCTAGTTGAACAAATGATGACTATAAAGAGAGTGCCACAAGAACAAATGATGGACTTTAATTTCAGATTTTAAAGGACATGGGATCAAATTCTAGTAATGGTAAGGCCAACTCCTGACCATGCTTTTTTGTATTACCTTAGATCATTGCATAGTGATATTGCTTTAATGATACAGTCAATGGGTGGGTTAACATTACCAGTAGCATATGACATCGCTATTAGAGTTGAAAACAACCTTATACAAGCTGGTAAACTCACCCCAAGACCCCCTATGCCAATTTTCTTATAGGTACAACCATATATGCCATATAATCTATAGTATGAACAAACACAGTAGAGTGACCTTGATGTTGCCATGATGAACTAGCAAGGAAATGAATTTTGCGGAGTTAATCACGTGAAAAGTCAAAATCAGTCAACCACTTCCATTGCAACCAATACAAGGGCTAAGAAAAGAGCATTTGATTTAAGACAACAAGTTGTTCCTAATAAACAACAGGCAGAAAAAGACAAGCAGCCTGCTGCTCAACAAAAAAATCAAGATTTTACAGCCCAACAGGGGCAAGTTCAGCCTTCAACAACTCAAAATGTTCATATTTTACCAAGACAACAGACTGGACCATCAAAGGAGCAACCTAAAGTTTGGTTCCAGCCTCAAACAGCTCAAACAGACGCTGTTGTTCAAAAGGTACAATCAAAGGTTAATGTTTCTTCTTTCAATATTATTGAATAGATGAAAAAAAAAACTGTTGGCATTACCATGTTAGATGCATTACGCTTGCCTGGGAAAAAAGAAAGTTTGCAGGAGCCTTTAGCTAGGATATCAATTTATGATGAAACAAATAAAGAGCAGCCAAGAGTTCTTGCGAACAGTTCAGATCAAAAGCAGGAGGAGCCAGCTAAAGAGGTAAAACCACCATCTTTTTATGTCAGCTTAATAATTGGTGATAACATAGTGCATAACTACATGATTGATAGTGGAGCAAGCAGCTCAATCATGCCTAAACAGCTGGTAGACAAGTTAGGACTTGAGTATGAACCATTGTCAAAAGGGGTAGTTCAGTTGGATGGTACAGTTGTAAAGTCTGGAGTTATTAAAAATTTTCCTCTTACATTGCATGCCTATCCTAACTTTCAAATTTCACAGGACATATATATCATTGATCTCCCACCTTATTTTTCCATTTTCTTATCTAGAGACTTCACTGCAAAATTAGGAGGTTATTTCTCATTACACTGTTCAAACATGTTTTTTAGAACCAGGTATGGTACTAGAGTTACGATTAAGTCAGAATCACTAGCTAAAGACCATATTGAACCTTATGTTCTAAATCCCATAAATGCAAATCTAGCTTTCCATGATCAGGAGGATCAATCCATGACCCTTGACCCCACTGTATCTATAGAAAGCATACCTGACATAAATCTAGATGAGTGGGCAACTGAGAATCATGAGGTTGATCCGTTCAATCTCATAGACGAAGTAGGTTTGGGCATTTATATGATTCGGGAACTTGATGCAATTATACCAAATCTGGTCATGGAAGAAAAATAGCAAGTACAACAAATTGATCAACTTTGGAAGCTATATTTTGACGGTTCCAGGAGTAAAATTGGTGTTGGTGGAGGAGCTGTTTTGATTTCACCTGAAGGAGACACGTATTATTTAGCTTTTAGATTTGCTTTCAGCTGTTCTAATAATGTTACTGAATATGAAGCATTAATACATGGCTTAGAATGGGCCAAAAAAAGAAAGATTAAGTGCTTATAGGTGTATGGTGATTAAGAATTAATAGCAAATCAAGTTAGAAATCTGAATTTAACAAAGAATGATTTGTTGAAATTGTATAAGCATCGTGTCTGGGACTTAATTAAGGAGTTTGACGCATTTAATCTGCAATCAGTACCAAGAATTCAGAATAAGCAAGCTGATAAACTTGCTGCTCTAGGGTCATAGTTTAAAATTCCAACTAAAATTCACAATGTGAAGGTATAGCAGTATGTGAAGGTAGTTTTCAGACCTTCAGTACCTGATAATAATGTAAGTTGGCAGATTTTTGATAGTGATGAATAGATAGTTCATTTTCTAATGGAAGAAGTAGAGTTTTTTGATGAAAATCATTAAAAATTTGATCAGTAATATGGTGATCAGATCATGCAACTCAAGTCTAACAAGCTACCAAAGGGTTTGGTTACCCTTGAATCCATCTTCAACACTAATGATCAAGTTAGAAGAGATAAATTAGGCATTACAGTGAAGCAGGAACATTACAAATCAATAGAAATTTTTAAGGATAGTCTGCTTAAGCTTCATAAAGTCTGTACAAAGGCAGAACATCAAGCATTTATCTTGCTTTGCCAAGAATTCAATGACATATTTGCTTTGCAATATGGAGATTTGAAGGGTTTTAACCTTGGGTTCTAGCTCAGCATACAATTGAGCTCAAACCCAATGCAAAACTGGTGAGACAGAAGCAGAGGCCCCTGAATCCCAAGTTAGAACATCTAATGAAAACATAATTGAATAAGTTGATTGAAGGTAGTATAATATTTCCAATCAAGCACACTTCTTTGGTGTCAAATTTGGTGCCTGTCAAAAAGAAGAGCGGAGAGATAAGGTTGTGCGTTGATTTTCGTGATCTAAACAGAGCTTCACTCAAAGATCACTATCCGCTACCTTCAATGGAGCAAATATTTCAGGTTGTTTCAGGATCAAAAAGGTTTTCATTGCTAGATGGATATTCAGGTTACAACCAAATCTTGGTTAAGGAGGAAAATTAGTATAAGCAACCTTTACCACCAAGTGGGGTACTATGGCTTACAAAAAGATTTTGTTTGGACTGTCAAATGTAGGAGCCACCTTTCAGAGAGCGATGGATATGGCTCTCAAATTTTTGATAAATAAATTTGTTCTTGTTTACCTAGATGATATAACTGTTTTCTCACAGAATGTTGATGATCAGTTCAATCATCTTAGACAGATATTCGAGAGATGTAGAGAATTTGGAATCTCTTTCAATCCAAAGAAAATATTTTTTGTTGTTCACGAAGGTAAGCTTTTGGGCTGTACATTATTTCAAAAGAAGGCATTTCTATTGACCCAGAACATATTGCAGCCATTCTAGCTTTACTGTTGCCCGCTCACAAAAATGGTTTGCAGATCTTCCTAGGCAGAATAAATTTCATAAGGAGGTTTATTCCCAATGTTACAGCTTTATTACACCTATTGACAGCCATGCTGAAGAAAAACATTCAACTTAGTTGGTCAAAAGAAGGTAAGAATAGTTTCGAGCAGATTAAAGAGGCACTTGTAGCAGCCCCTACTCTTATAAATCCTACTTTTGATAAAGGTTTCATACTGTACGCATTCAGATGAGTGGATACCATCTCCACAATACTCTATCAGAAAAATAATGAAGGTATGGAGCAGCCCATAGCATTCTTTAGTCAAGTCTTGCATGATTACAAAACAATATATTCGTTTGTTGAGAAGCATCTACTTGCTGTAGTGAGAAGTCTAAAAAAATTCAAACATATGTTGTCTAATAATAAGATAAATTTGTTGGTAGCTCACCCATTAGTCAGGGAGTTTCTGCTGAATAAAGACATTAATGATAAGACAGCAGGCTAGATAACCAAAGTCATGGAGTATCACATCACCATAAAGGTTACCAAGCTTGTTCGAGGTAAAGGACTGTATGAACAACTTGTAGAAAATGAAGAAAACACCAGTGAAAATGTTCATTCACAATTTGATGAAACAGTGTAGCGAATTTTCTATTAGAATAGCCAGAGAGTCAAAGAGAAGATTAACTTCAATTTTCCAAGGGTTTAATACTATTTCTGGTATAATCAAAATGGGAAAGCATGTCAAAATTGTGTAGTCGCCTATAATGAAAATCTTCAGCAAGGTCAAAGAATAGCATACATGAAGACAACCCCACATAAGTCAAATGCGAGGAGTGACAGACAGTAAATGTGTATTTTCCTGGAGTAATTCATCATTTTGATTACAATGAGTGCAAGAATGAATAACCATAGTCAATAGTCAAAAGGAGAATATAAACAAAGGACAGTGAGGTGTTGTCTAGATACAAATTTATCTCAGCCAGAATGATTTTGAAAGTGTGTATACCATTCATATCATGTTGCAGGTTTATTAAGTATAGATTTTTCAATAAACATGTATACTATGCAATAAAACATGCAATGAAAGCAACCATGGTAGTCTCATAATACCCATCTAAGGGTTTCTAATTAAATTGCAGTTTTGTCACTATGAAACAATAGTGCATCAGGAAGGTTTATTTCCATCGGTGAGTCCAGAATGTATTAGTTCTAAGATTTCAAGAGTTTCCTTGTAACATCCACTTTTTATGTGCATTCTACACTCATACCACGTCATGAGGTGACATCTCTTCGAGGTAAGTAAAAGCAAAATTTGAGATTATGGGGTCATTACAAAACTTGTTTTGAAACCCTCATACTAGGTTTGTTTCATTAAAAGCATATGGCGGGTTCATGATATGCATAGGAAACAACAAAAATATGAAATATTTGTGCATAGAAATGACTTTTGTTTGATGGTTTTGAACTTTTCCATGTTGATTCTTCATTAACTCGAATTTGTAAAGAAAAATAACTATTCCAAAACTCTTCATATATCAATGTCAGAATAGGAGACAATGAACAGATGGACAAAATAGACAAGAAATATCAGAGAAAAGGGAAGAGACCGCGACTGTTTAAGCCTTTCAAAGATTTCAAAACAAGAAAAGTGTTTAGATCTGTGTATTAAAAATAAGACTTACCATGCATTTGTCTTCAGAATCTCCATGGCAATCATCTGAAAATAGGAAAATGTGATTCAAGCTCCAAAAACGGCCTTAGACTTTCAATACTAGTTGATCATGGCAGCCCACTATAGTTTAATAACAACGAGTGATAATATCAGAAAGTATGTTCAATATTGTGCTCAACCACGACTTTTAAAGCCTCATAAAATGCTATATAATGGAGTCAAATTGGTAAAGAATGAACTTACCATATGAAAATCACAAGATTCGGCTCAGGAAACGTCAAAAGGTGCATATTCGAGCCATTTCATGGTGAAATTTTGAGTTCAAACCCTACTCAGCAGTGGCGGCTAGCTTCTTCAGGAAGTTTCATCAAGTCAAAAGAGTGATCTAATGATTTAGGGTTCTGTTTTTGCTTTTGTTCATTCGCCCTAATCCATTTTTGATATTTTTGTTAATGATTTTTAATAATCATTATGTTCTTTATTGTCCCCATGGCCATGACTTTTAAGTCAATGAGCCTAGCAAAGTGGTCGGCCTTATCAATAATGAAGCTTTGTGCTAAAATATTATGGCATGGTTTTAAATTATTGACAAATTTATGCCAAGTGTGGTCGGTTGTAATGAAGAACGCATATTTTCAAATATATGCTAGGTATGAGTTTAGCTTTGTTTTTAAACTGATTTGCATTATTCCATGTAAATGAATTAATTAAATGATGCATTATAAATCATTTAATTAATTCATCATCTTTAAATGCAAATAAAGATATTATGTAAAGTTGAATCACAATTTTACTTCAGTTACACATCAGACTCAACTGAAGACTTAGACATGAAAATGGAGTTCCAATGTGCATGGGCGAATTGACAAGAATGAGATAGCTTTGCATGCTTTAGCCCACCTTTTCAGGGATTTCCAATTCAGTTTCAGTGGCAGATCAGTTGCATGCTTATGATTGCTAGTTTGAGATTGAGTTCACTCATTTTTGCATGAGTTTGAACCTTATTTTCAGGGATTTTTTCTTTTGCTCAGATTTCACCTTGGAGTTATCACTTTCTCACTGAAATTGACTTTCAGTTGCACTTGTTCATGCACTTTGAGGTGCATTATCATTGTATATATTGAAAAAGTTTATCTTTTTCATTCTATTTCTTATTTTTCTCCTTTGCACTCTGCAGAAGCGAATCATTTTGTAACTCAGCATTATTTTCAGATTAATACAGTAACAGGTTTAGAGGTCAATTAGTGTGTTTTTGTAGAAAGACTTCCTTCATTACCATCTTTTTTAGAATTTTCCTTCAAGTTTTCAAGCATCATTGTCATGTAGGATTGATCGAAGTGATTATTGTGTTTGCAGTTTAAAAAACCTTTAAATATTTGTCTCCTTAATGAATTTTTGTATGCATCCAAGTTTAAATCCACTGGTTAAACATTGTGCTAATCAATAATCGAATAGTCTACTTGTGGGAATCATATTTTCCTTCTATGATTGTTTCTTTAAGAGCCTCTATTTAAAACATTCAAGTGTTTAAGCTTTTAGATCTAGTTGTGCGAATGAAAATAGTGAGTAATCATTCTGCGAGTAAAGTCTGTATATTGAATTCTTTGGTGCATCACCATAGTTAAGTTTCATAGTTCAGAATTTAGATTTTGTATTTCTCCCTTTTCCAGCAAATCACTCATTTATTAGCCAGAAAATTAAATAGGAACTAGCCTATAATATGGAGGTCTAATTCCTTATAGGATACCCACAACCTGGAATTAGTTCCAATGTTTCAACAGATTGCTGAATTTCAATATTCAAGCATTCGGGTGCAATCTGTTTGACAACAATACCAAACAACCATGATGTTAATCTTCCATGACATGATCCATAAATTTTTTGAAGATTATGTTGATGAAATACTAGCCAAATCCATAAAGAGGAAGGACCACATAGGAACCTTAAGTGCCATTTTTGGTAGGTTGGAGGAATACAAGGTCTGATTAAATCCAAAGAAATGTGTCTTTGATGTACAATCAGGAAAGCTGCTATGATACATAATGTTAATGAGAGGTATTGAGGTAGATCCTACCAAGGTAAAAGGAATCCTTGAGATAGGGGCACCCAAAACATTGAGACAATTGAGAGGTCTCTAGGGCAAGCGTCAGTCCATCTGAAGATTCATAGTATAGCTGGCAGATAAATAAAATCCATAATCTCACCTACTTCACAAGGGAGTAGCAAGTGGCATAACAAGTGTGAAGAAGCCTTCAATAAGACCATAGAATATCTACTTACACCACCAGTCCTCATGCCACTGATCCCAACAAAGCCATTGATTCTCTATGTGTTAGCAACAACAGTAGCCCTCGGTGCTCTTCTAGCTCAACACGATGAAAATGGGACAAAAAGGGCCATATATACTACATCATTTGCACAATGGTTGGGCATGAGTTAAATTACTCATTCATTGAGAAAGCATGTCTATTAGTAGTGTTTGCATCACAAAAAATTAGACACTACATGTTGGCACACAAAGTCAAATTCATCACCAAAATTGACCCTCTCAAGCACTTACTATCAAAAGCAATGCTCACTGAAAGAATGGCCAAATGGGTCATGATACTATTAGAGTATGACATTGAATATGTGGAGTGGAAATCAATTAAAGGCCAAGTCATCGTAGATAAGCTTGCAGAAGCACCAATCTCTTCAAAGAATCCTCTCATCTCAGAGTTTCCAGATGAATCCATCTTCAATCTCAACATAACTGACCACTGGAAACTTTACTTTGATGGCTCATGCACACAGCATGGATTAGAATCCAATGTCTTCTTTATCAACCCACAAGGGGACTGCATACCAAGGTCCTATAAATTGGTGTTCCCTTACACCAACAATATTGCAAAATATGAGCCTTTAACCATATGTCTCAGAATAGCAGTGTAGTGGCACATCATGGCCCTTAGAGTATATGGAGACTCCTAATTGATAATAAACCACTTGTGAATGGTGAGTACCAGACTAAGGATGATAAGATCAGTCCATATAAGAAACTGGTGGAGACTCTTAAGGAATCCTTAATCAATATCACATTTGAGTAGATACCCAGAGCCAACAATAGAGTTGCAGATGCCATGGCAACAATTGGATCCCTACTGGACATCCCTCACAATGTCCCAAAATATGGATTTTTGGTATCTAGAGTATCTTCTCATGCCAACATTTGAGGTACCAAAATCAAAATTTGCGTGTGAAATCATTGGTCTCGATGATCCCTAGTACCATGACATTTATACCTACCTATGAATAGGTGTCCTACCTGCTGACTTACCCTCAGCCTTAAAATGAACCTTTGTCAAAAAGGCATCCCGATTTGTCATCCTAGGAGATACCCTGTATCGTAGGACCATAGAAGGAACCTTACTACATTTTTTAAATGCTGAGGAGGCATTGACTGCTTTAACTAAGGTGCATAATGACATCATTGGTTCACACTCGAGTGGAATGACCCTAGCCAAGAAATTGCTGAGGATGGGATATTATTGGCCTATAATGGAAAGAGAGGCACATGACTACATCAAAAGGTTCCTACAATGTTAGCAGCATGGGGACCATCCATGCTCTAGCTCAAGAACTTCATCCCATCATCACACCATGGCCTTTTTCGTAGTATGTACTCGATCTCATTGGAAATATAACTCCCACTTCATCTAATGGCCATAAGTTCATCATAACCACTACTGAGTACTTTACCAAGTGGCTAGAAGCCATACCCATGACATATATAACTAGAAAATAGATATCAAAGTTCATCTTGAACTATGTCATTTCCCACTATGGTGTCCCACAAGCCATTATCTTAGATAATGGGACACCATTCAAGAATGAGGATGTCCATGACTTGTGTGAAAATTTCAAAATCCAACATCGCTTGTCCACCCTATATTATCCCCAAGGAAATGGCCAAGTAGAAGCCACAAATAAAACCATTTTAAAGATCCTCAAGAAAATAGTCAATGACGTAGCTCATGACTGGCATCTATAGTTCAATCCCACCCTCTGAGCCTATCAAACCAGCATTCGCACACCCACCAATGCCACCCCCTTCTCCCTTGTCTATGGATGAAAAGAAGTACTCCCCATTGAGATCAAGCTCTCGTCACTAAGAATATCATTGCAAAACCTCATCACAGATGAAGAATATCGAGCATCAAGACTGAATGAACTGTAGCTATTGGATGAGTGGTGTATAGATGCTTTAAATCATTTGCAAGTCTATCAAAAAAGACTCAAGAGGAGCTATAACAAGAAAATCAAAAGCAAGACTTTCCAAGTTGGAGAATTGGTACTAAATGAAAATTAGAAGAACATCCCAAATCCAAACAACAAAGGAAAGTTTAAACCCAACTGGCTGGGACTACTTATTATCACAACAAGCTATAAGTCAAGGTCATATCAGCTATCAACACATGAAGGGGAACCTCTGCAAGAACCCATGAACAACTCTCATCTCAAAAAGTTTTGTGCCTAATCTTTCAAGGTATAGAACCAAAAATCCAAAAAAATCAGAAAATGTCTTGAAAAAAAACCTAGCAAACAGGCATCTTGGTGACAACAAAAAAATCAAAAAGAAAAAAATCCAAAAAAAATAATCAAAAAAAGGATTAAAAAAATAGTAAAGAGAAAAATTGTCCTCTAGTGAAAACCACTTCAGTGGCACTTTGGGAAAGTACCTTGGTGAAAACCTGGAAAACAGGCACCTTGTGTAAATAAGCACTTTCCATCCACCAGGATCTTTATAGATTGTTTTGCATCATCCATCCATTATGTTTCCATCATCCATTGCATTCAGATCTCCACCCATTACCCATTCGTTTGGTATCTGCATCATAGCTTACTCCTATGAGCGTATCATGATCCCTCTTAGTACTACTCGGCCCATTCCCAAGGTCAGTTTGTCCCACCTTTATCAGAGTATTCTATTGCATCATGTTGGGGGCATGTTCTCATCGGATCAGATTCGTGTATATTCTTGAAGTCCTAAAATTAGAAAATCCAAAATCATCAGAATATCTAAAAAAATCAATAAATCACAAAATCCAAAGACATCCAAATCATATCAAAATTTAAAAATAGGTCAAAAAGTCAAAAATAGAGTCATCATGTCAAACTATGAGTCTCTGAGCCTTGAACATAGTAAAGGTTGATATTTGATCATCCCCCGAGACACTTAGGTCAATCCTTTAGGAGTCTGCCATAATAAACTCACATTTCATCATGTATATCTTCATTTGTAAATTGGTCAAGTCACCAGTCAAACTACATGGTCTCTACATGTATAACGTAGGCAAGGCTAATCTATTGATCAGCCCCCGAGGTCCCTATGATAGATCATTATGTTAGTCTCTTGGTCAAAATCTTAGAAAACCCCAAAACATTGGAAAATGAAAATTCGAAACATTTGAAAAATCTCAAAAATACCAAAAACAACCTCAAAACATGTCAAAACTCCAAAAGCATCCAAATATTTGGAAAAAAATCCATCCATCTCATCTCGCTTTCACCCACAATAACATCATTCACAATAAATCAATCATCATCCCCAACCTTTGGTGAAACAGTCAGAAACAAGTCTAGCAAGTGAAAAGTGAAAACTCAAAACATCAAGTCTCAGGTTTAGGTCAGTACGTAAACAAGTTAGTCAACTCTTTTTCCTAGGATGTATCCTCATATCAATCATCTGATAACATGATTTCCTAGGATGTATCCTTCCTACAATGGGCATTATTTATTAGAAAGAACACTTTGGATAAACCTGCCACCATCCACTAACATTTCCTAGGATGTATCCTTCCTACAATGGACATTATCTTTTGGCAATAGTTTCGGTTCTTATCCTTAAAAAACACATTTCCTTTTGGTTTGTGGTATTGAAGAACATCAACTTGTTTGTATACTTTATCTTTTTCTTTTGACTTATCTCTTTTCGCTCATTCCAATAACCTCTCGATGATGTCCAAATAAATGGATTTAGAGAGATAGGAATGGGTCAACGATCATTATCTTTGGTCTACTATGCTTGTTGTACGTTCTTGTAATATAACTTGGTGAATACTTGCTTTGTTAGATATGTATGGATGGTGTTTTGGGTAGCTTGTTGAATATTGCATTGATAGGTTATACCTTTCCATGTTTTGGTCCGAGATGTTTGAAACTTCTAAAGTGCATCCTAGCAAGGTTTTTGTATGTCAGGTGTGAACAAGAATACTCCTATCTATTTGTTGAGTCTGAAAATTCCATCATACTAAGTGCAATGCCATCCTGGTTCTTTATACCTTGATGCATCGTGCTTATGCGTGTTATCAAACATAAGGTAAGTGGCCCCTTTTAAAATCCCAATTCTTGATAAGCAAATCATCCATTTCTCATCATCATCTCTCATAAAGTTGGCTTGTTGGATCCTCTTGTCATCATCTCATTTCTCAAATTTCTTCTTTTCCACACTAACATTATATCAGGATAGTTAATCATCATCGCTAATGCATCCATCTTGCATCCACAAACCATTAACATAATGCATATCACATCATATCATATAAGAAACACCGATCATCTCACATACATATTCATCATCATAATATAGATATGTTAGTCTAAGCATCTCATTAATCATACATTTGCATAAAACATCCATTGCATAATCATATAGGCATCATCACATCATATCATCATTTAAGTTGTTTAGGATAATATAGATTGGTTATTCTAAGCATCTTAAAACCATCTCATTTGCATCATCATCATAACCATCCATACGTCCATCTCGAACCTCTTTCTCACGAGATCGACCCTCAAATCTAATCTTTTTGCTCGATCTCACAAGGGGGCAATGTAGTAGTGCACTTCTTTCTGCTGGGGCATCTAAAAAAATATTTTTTTTTTTGAAATTTGATCATGATAAGTTTATTCTTTGAACCAACACAGCAAGTACATTGCTTCAAAGAGGCGAAAAATGTAGACATGCAAAATTAGCATCATGCATTTAATTAAATTCATATTCATCCATTCATCAAATAAATCAAGTTCATTAAATTCAAAAAATAAACTTTGTTTAATTTAAGCCTAACATCACCCTCTTTGATTAAATAAATGAAATATTTATTTAATTAAGTCTAAAATCATTTTTCATTTCCTTTTGATTTAGTTAATCCTTAAATCTAAGTCAAATGAGTCAAATCACCTAATCATCTTTTAAATTAACTAAATCAAGATTAAATTTAATCTAATGCATGTCACATTCTCTAGATTTTCCCACTTGCACAAATAAAGGATTTTAATTAATTTATTAAATCCTCATTTTCCCTCAACAAGGCATCTTTGGAGAATATTCCCTCAAGTTTGAATTCAAATCAAGTTGACTTGTCCCTTCCAACATGGCATTAATACTCCTCCTACATGTCCCCCACTTGGCATTTAAGCCCCTTTTTCTCCCTTCAACAAGCCAAATTTTAAATTTGAAAAGGCCATCTAATGACATTTATTGGCACATTGACCAAAACTTGCACATCCTCCATCCAATCACATTTGGACAAGTGGCTCCTTCCTATTGGTTGAATCTTTGGCCCACATTCACCCATTTTGCATATTTCTCCATCCTATCATTCTATAAATTGGAGGTCTCATTCCTCATTTTAGCATCCACAATCTCATGCAAAGTTACTCTCTTCACATTGAGAGCTAATTTTGTTCATTGCATCTTCATCATTGGCTTGTCAAGGGTTGGGAAAGGGTCACTTTTCACACTAAAGTGACACCAACTCACTATGGAATAGGTGTGCATTATGTTTCTTTCATGCTTCCAATTAGTTTGCTTTGTTATCTTGTTTGAGAGGCATTATGGATTATTTCATAGGAGTATTTATGCATTTAAATGAACTAACCCCATTGTTAACTAGTGTTGGAGTTTAAGATTTGTGTAGATTTGTAGGTACTCACAATAATACCCAATTTATGGGAAAAAATAATGTATATGCATGATTGCTAGAATTACAAGCATTAAACAGTAGAGAGAAAGTTGTGATTGTGTGTAAGCAGCCATGGGTTTTCTATAGTTAAACATTGTTGTAGTTCTGATTATAGTAATGAATGTACCTCGCACTCTATTCGCCAATGTAGGAGATATAAATGTTACACAGGAAAAAAGTTTGGCCAAGCAAGTCTATGATGCAACCAAAGCACTGGTCGATGAAAGAAACATAGTGTTATATTGTGTTAAAAGGCTAAGCCTCAATCCCTCGGCCATGCCTCTCAAGATGTGTGTGAAAAGCTTCAATTTTATAAGTGTCCAAGTGAATATGGTAGAATATGATTTGCAGGATTTATCTAGAAACAAGGACCGAGTTTCTAGTGTGGTGTGGGCTCTAGAGAATACGAGCAGTGAGGCTTATAGGTGTCCAAATTTATTGGTACAAATCCCATGGGCAAGACACCTCCTTCCAAGGATCTATGGAAAGTCTGAGTCTATTGCTAAAAGTATTGAAAACACTTTGAATCTTACGAATCATCTTTTGAAGCATAGTCATCCTTAGATAGGGAGTGATGTGAAATAAGCTTTCATTTGCTTTCTTGTCTTGAAATTAAATAAATCCATTTGGATAAAATAAAATATTTTTTAAGAAAAAAGCTATAGTAAGAATGTGAAAAAAAAATGCGGACTTCTCATTTTTTTCTTTTGGTTTCAAATCTTCAATTGGCTTCTTCTACCTCGAAAGCTTACTTTGTTGTAACTTCTTGTCTCTCACCAGGTTTTTGTATTGGTCTCTTGGTTTAATTTCTCTTGTTTCTTATTACTTCTGCCTCTGTGGCTTGTTTCTGTACTTTTCAAAGTTACAATTTTGTTCTCTCAAACAACTCCTCATCGATATGTAAAACTCTTTATTTTAATAAAATTTGTGGCTCAACCACCTTTACCAAAAATAAAGTATATATTGTATTTTTATAGAATATATATTTATAAACTTGTCTAAGATTTTGTATTACTGCAAACACACATTATATTTAACATCTATTGTAGAATGGTTATTGATAGCTAATAGTTATGCAGAATAAGGTTCAATTCCTACTTTTCCTCCCCTCTATTCACTTACAATCTCTAGTTTATCTCCTCTGTGGCTAACCAAACGAATACATATTTTGGCCCCATAAATTGTGTTGTATTGTATGGTTAAGTTTTCTTTGTAATTGACAAACTTATAGTGGTTCAAAATTTATAAAAAAATATTTTGTGGATGTGTTTGCTTGACTCTTATATTAGGATCAAGTTCAACAATTTTCTCAAGTATAATCTATTAATCAATATAAACTAGTAATCGCATCTTGGTTTGCAATGGGCACGCCGAAGAGGTGTGGAAGGTCAGTTAAGAAAAAAATTGGTCTTTTTTTTTTTGCAAACATTTTGCAGTATGTGAGATCATTTGGTAGGCCATTTAGCAAATGATGATGTTTTTGTAACAAAGGTCTTAATGGAGAAGTAATAGCTTCTAATCAACTATGCATCCTTTTATAGGGATCAAAATATGAGTGACACAAAACCTCTAAATGAGGAAGATAATTAGGCTCCATTACCAACAAGAGATAGGGATAGAGGAAAAAATGGAGTGAGGATTAAAGAACAAAGATAGAGGACTTGAGAAAGAAAGAGTATACAAAGAGTAAGAGGGAGATAGAGAATGAGTGATAAGAGAGAGTATACAAAGAGGTAGATAGAGAGAGTGATAAGATAGATAAAATGAAATAGATATGGAGAGAAGAGAGATTAATAGTTAAAATTGCATCTATAACATCTAAAATAAATTCCCTCCATTATATTGTGATAGATGCCATAACCTATTATAGAGCTCCTATACCAACCTTTGCAATTACAAAATTTGACATGCCATTCATAATTGTACTAATTGGGAAGGTGGAATTTCTATAGGAGAGAGGGCCAAGGGCGGAGACCACTAGGAAATTATAACATGCTTGTTGGTTTGAATCCATTGTGATTGACCCAATATATATTTTTTGCACACTTTTGGGAGTCTTAAAGTACATTTTACCTTTATTTTCCGTATACCCATTCTCATCCATGTAGTGCTAGAGAAGATATGCAAGACAATGAGAGTGTTCTCATTTATTCATAAAAATGTTGCACAAAGGAGACATCAGATTTGGTGAAGTGAAGTTGGTAGGCACAATGCCAAGATCAAGCATAAATTTTGTGTGAATGAACCCTTTCACTTCTGTAGAAGCCTAAAAGGCTATATCAGCTATGATTGAGGAAACAAGGGGAAGAAATTCCTTTTAAGGATATGGAAATTAACACCATTTTTGTTCTAAAACCTAGTGAAATAATTCCTCTAGATGGCCTTGTGATATCTAGTACAAAATATGTACATGAGAGTGGCTTAACAAGTGAATCGATTCTTGTGGAAAAAAAGGTGGGTAAGGTGGTGTGTGGTGGCACTATGAAAAAAATTGGTTAAGGTGGTGTGGGGTGGCACTATGATTATTTTTTTTGGTGTACACATAGGTGTACACTTGGCTTTATTAAGCCTACTTAGGTATTTGTTCTTAGGTGTCTTTTGCTTAGGTGTCAAGGAAATGGTCCTTGAAACCTCTCGCTATTTTATTGGGTGCTTAGGTGTAATGACCTTGCTCAAATTTGACCTCAAAATGTTGATAAAAAAACTAAAGGAATATCGTCAAACAATTCACTTACAATTTTCCAGCTTGCTTGTTCGTGGGATCAGACTAATATTTCCTTTCAAAAAGTGATTATAGAATGCTTCCAATGCTTGAAATTCAATACTACTATGCATAACAAATCTCGTAGATGTATTTAGGACTTCCTTTTACCATTTACAATGCACTTCTATGCTTTCTATATGCAAATTAATCTTCTATAGCCAATTGACTTTATGCCAAACAATTGGCTTACATGTTCATATAATGTTCAATGGACAACAATAGGAATAACTGACTGTAAATGATAACTATAGTTGTTTGACATTAAATCAAACATCTATTATGTAATCCTAGAATGCAAATGATAAGCTACAACAACTTGACATTGTGTCAAACAGTTTGCAATCAAACTCCTTATTACTCCAAGATGTTATTTCAATGAAAAAGATACAATCTGAGAATGATATACAATCAGCCCTCTTCTTTTTAGAATTAACATAAAAACATTACAACTTCATTACTTTATGATGTAATATAACTAATTGCAATTAGAATGCAGATGCCAAGACTCTTGGCCAAACAATATGAACCATTACAATGCCAAAAATATAAGTACTCGATCATGTACAACAACAACTTGATATAAACTAATGCAACAATGAATAACTGAATTTACAATGCTTGGAAGTCTAAACTTACATGCCTATTATATTGTTGAAATCCACCAAGAACAAGTCAATCCTTTAAGAAGATGTCACCCAAGTCTTCAAAGATATGGCAACTATCTTGTGTAAGCCCAATGATCCTAGTTGTGTCATTATCTAATTTTTAGGAGCTTGGAATGACAAAGTTGTCCCCTCCATGTGCGTGCCCAGCCATAGGATGAAATTAGATCAACAATACAAGTTGTTTTCGACTTCTTTATTGGATGTATTGAGCATTACAAATGCCTCATGCAATATAGATGAATTGTTGTATTCCAATCTACCAATACTATCATAAATCGACCTCCTTAGCCCCTCCTATGTATTTGCAAGGTCCTCCCTTCAATTGACTATAAGTATCATTAATTCACAGCCCCAGAAAAATGTACAAATTTGGAAATGCAAATAAGACTCATCGATTTTCCTCCTTAATTGAAAAATAAGCTACAAGGCCAAATTTAATTCTTCTCAATGCCTCTACTATTTGATATAAGTGACTGAGAATATCTTATGTAGAAATATGAGTACAATTCAACCTCTCTTATGCCAAACTTGTTGAAGAATTAACACCAAAATGTCTCCACAAAGCCCTAAATTGAATCATACAAAAACTTGGCCAAAGGCCACAAGTTTTTCCAATGAAGCTCAAATAGAAAGTCTGAAGTAAATTTTCTCCCATCTGTAAAAATTCAAGTGATATTTCACACCCTCAAAATTTCCTACCAATTGAGAGTTTTTGTTCTCAATGGCCAATTGCGACAACTACAGAAACCCTAGGCTCCATAATGCACATCAACATCAACAACAAATATGGATGTTGAGAACGAAGCCCATGATGTCTATTTATACTTTTTCCTCAAGAGGTTGGCCTCCTAGAACTTTTCCAAGTCACCTTTTAGAAGGAATACTATTATTATTATTTTAATATTTTAATATTGCACTTTATAATAATATAAAATATGACCCAATTCCTAAAGTGCAATATAACATTATAATATAAAAATAAGGTTTCCAAAAATAAAAATATCCATGATGATACTAGGAAAACCTTCATGAAGTCATGAAATGAGCCAATCAATCAACTCGGTATCTTCCAAACGACCCTCTTATTGTGCACCATTAGCCTACAAGGATCAGGAATAGGCTAATTCCTCTAAACTCCATTGCTCATGAAAAATGGGACATTATAGTCTATCCTCCCTGAAATTGCTTTTCCCCAAGAAATCTCAGCAACAAGTACAACTTTCCTCCACCTGGATCCCAAGTGAAGATTTGTGTAATGTTCCTTTCACCACTGAATATCTCCTCTAACACAAGTACTGACACAACCAACTGGAACTGCTGAGACCACTCAATAGCTGATGTAAACAATGCCAAATATGAATGTGCAATGGAACCCCAAATAGGATAGTCATCGATCAATAAAGACTCTAAGAAGATCAAGTCACCAACCAACAAGTAGATAGCTGCCCTATCATATGAAATAGGTGACCAATCCAAAGATGGGTTGTGGATACCTTCATTACCCTCCAAGAACAACTCTTGATTGGTTGATCCATTAAGAGTGTCATCTCCAACAACATCATCCTCCACAAAAGAATGATCAACCTCCACACAACATGAAGAAACCTCAAATTGTACCAAGTCTTTCGATTGATCAACCTTATCAACCTCACCACAAAGTGCTTCATTCCCTTGAGTAAGGAGTCTTCTAATGTGATCAATCCTTTTTTACCTTGCCACATTGATGAGATTGACTTTGTCTTTCACTTCTTGAAGGCATTGTCTTGCCTTAGCAGCCACTAACGTATCCTCCTTGGCCTTCCTCATCCATTCTTCATTCATCATTTTAGACCTTTTAATCTCTTCAATGCCAAAATACACAAAATCGGTCCTCTTATAATTGATATCTTCATGTCCACTAATGAGTGTAGGGATTCCATCAAGAGATGATATCATTTCATTTGCTTTCCCATGATCGCAAGCTCCCTTATCATAAAAATGATGATGCACCATGTTGTTATCCTCAAACAAATACATGATGACATCATGCCACTGTAAAATGCCTTCATCATGTGAGGACAAAACACTAGTGGCTGCTCCATTAGGTAGAGGATCAAATTCCACATCCTCCCTTATATCTTGTGCCTCCAAATCACAATCTTTTTCTTCATAATGATAGGATGAAGTATTGCTAAACTCATCTAATGAAGAATCACAAGAAACCATATCTTAATGTGGCTTCTCTAATAAAACTGATTGGTCTTCAAATGTCACTTGCTCTTCTTCAACCTTGAAATCCTTCTGAAGTTTCTTGTGCCCAATTTCTTCCTCTTTGCTGGTCTAATTTTTGTTCTCTATGTGATCAATTGTATGTTGGTCACTAATTGCTGCAAACTCATTGTAGAGGTTTCTAGATACCTCACGTGTAGAGACCTCTTGATCCTCCTTCCTTTCATTTTTTTATGTAGACTTCTTAGAAGTCATATATCGAGATAAATTACTTTTGGTTGGAGTGTCTCTAAGCAATTTACTTATTTTTATGTAAACTGTTTCCAAAGCTTATTCATACTTTTGTCCCACTGCTTCTGAGTGCTTGAAGTAGCCATGCTCAATGCCCAACAAGATGGCAGGAAATCGCTCTGAACCACTGTAGTGACCTTGCTCAAATTTTACCTCAAAATGTTGATAAAAAAACTCAAGGAATATCATCAAACAATTCACTTGCAAGTTTCGAGCTTGCTGGTTCATGGGATCAAATTGATATGTCCTTTGAAAAAGTGATTATAGAATGCTTCCAATGCTTGAAATTCAATACTTCTATGTATAAAAATCTCGTAGATGCATTTAGGACTTCCTTTTACCATTTACAATGCACTTCTATGCTTTCTATATGCAAATTAATCTTCTACAACCAATTGAATTTATGCCAAACAATTGGCTTACATGTTCATATAATGTTCAATGGACAACAATAGGAATAATTGACTGTAAATGATAACTACAACTATTTGGAATTAAATCAAACACTTAGCATGCAATCCTACAATGCAAATGATAATCTACAACAACTTGACATTGTGTCAAATAGTTTGCAATCAAACTCCTCATTAATCCAAGATGTTATTTCAATGTAAAAGATACAATCTGAGAACAATATACAATCAACCTGCTTCTTCTAGCATTGACATAACAACATTACAACTTCATTACTTTATGATGTAATATAACTGACTGCAATTAGAATGCAGATGCCAAGACTCTTGGCCAGACAATATGAACCATTACAACATGCCAAAAATTTGAGTACTTGATCATCTACAACAACAACTTGATATAAACTAATGCAAAAATGAATAACTGAATTTACAATGCTTGGAAGTCTAAACTTACATGCCTATTATATTGTTGGCAGCCACCAAGAATAAGTCAATCCTTTAAGAAGATCTCGCCCAAGTCTTCAAAGATGTGGTGACTATCTTGTGTAAGCCCAACGATCCTAGTTGTGCCTTTATCTAATTTTTAGGAGCTTGGAATGACAAAGCCATCCCCTCCATGTGTGCACCCAGCCATAGGATGAAATCAGATTAGCAATACAAGTTGTTGTCGACTTCTTTATTGGATGTATTGAGCATTACAAATGCCTCATGCAATATAGATGAATTGTTGTATTCCAATCTTCCAATACTATCATAAATCGAACTCCTTAGCCCCTCCTATGTATTTTTAAGGTCCTCCCTTCAATTGACTATAAGTATCATCAATTCACAGCCCCACAAAAATGTACAAATCTGGAAATGCAAAGAAGACTCATCAATTTTCCTCATTAATTGAAAAAGAAGCTACAAGGCCAAATTGAATTCTTCTCAATGCCTCTACTATCTGATATAAGTGACTGAGAATATCTGATGTAGAAATATGAGTATAATTCAGCCTCTCTTATGCCAAACTTGTTGAAGAATTAACACCAAAATGTCTCCACAAAGCCCTAAATCGAATCGTACAAAAACTTGGCCAAAGGCCACAAGTTTTTCCAATGAAGCTCAAATAGAAAGTCTGTAATAACTTTCTCCCAGCTACAATAATTCAGGTGATATTTCACACCATTAAAATTGCCTATCAATTGAGAGTTTCATTCTTAATGGCCAATTGTGACAACTACAGAAACGCTAGGCTCCACAATGCACATCAACAACAAATATGGATGCTAAGAATGAAGCCCATAATGTCTATTTACACTTTTTCCTCAAGAGGTCAGCCTCCTAGAAATTTTCCAAGTCACCTTCTAGAAGGAATTTTTTTTTTTTAATATTTTAATATTGCACTTTATAATAATATAAAATATAACCCAACTCCTAAAGTGCAATATAACATTATAATATAAAAATAAGGTTTCCAAAAATAGAAATATCCATGATGATACTAGGAAAACCTTCAAATGAGCCAAAAATGACTCGACTCAAATGACCCTCTTATCGTGCCATTAGTCTATAGGCTAATTCCTCTAAACTCCATTGCTCATGAAAAAGGAGACATTACATTAGGAGTCTCACCCTATCTTTGTGTTTGATCTCCTATCCTATCCACTTTTGGTGGATCTTGGTTTCCTTCTCCTTGCCTATTTAAACAAGGCTCATTGTACTCTTGAATTCAATCTCTTGAATATCAATTTGGCTTTTTGTGTGCTCATGCTTTGTAGAAGTTTATATTGTATTTCATTTGCAGATCTTGGCTAACATTCTTTCATGCAAGTCAAAAGCTTCTCGTTTTAAGCAAAATCGAGCACTCAGCCATTTCAAGGTTCAATTTTTGATTTTTTTTTTACAATTAGGAGATTGTACTAATCTATTTTTGTATAGAAAATTTGTAAAAAATAGAAATATTTTTTTAACAGCGGGCCTTTCAACCCTCTGCCCATCCACCCATTTTGGGTACAATCTTGGTTTTTGTAGTTTCTCTGAAGGCCCCACAGCCAGCTACAACCTCAACCTTCTTTTTCCCTTTGCGCAACCTCTTATGCTCCCTTTGCAGTCCTTTTGGAGTTCTTTGTCTAGTTGTGTAAATGGTCTTTTAGTGGAGGCAATTTGCATTTCTTGCGTTTAATTTCTGCTCATTTTTTAGGAAATAAATCATGCCCCCTCTTTGTTTGCAAACCGACCCTACACATTGTTGGAGGACGTGAAAAGTGCTTGGTTTGCTTTGGATTTAATCTTTGCTGACAATGGTGAATTCTCCTTTTGTTGGTGGCCCGCAAGGCCACTCTGAAAGATTAAAAATCTATAACAATTCTTATATTATACTTGTAATTCAAAAAATTATCACATCCAATACTCAATTAGAAAAAAACTTAATATCTTCTGCTCAAAAAATTAAAAAACAAGTAACAATATATTTGCTCACAGATTGAGTGAACAACAGAGCTAAGAAATAATAATTCTATATTATTCAACTTTGTATCAAACCAGTTACAAAGAACTCTTATATAAAGAAGTTTCAAAAGACAACGGTCAGTTGTAGGAGAAATAAAGCTAGAAAGCTAAAAAGCTAAGGAAAGAAAAACAAAACAAACTACTCCTGACTGCTCAAATACGTGCAGTTTTTATTATGCTTTAAAAAAGCTAAAAGCTAAAAAAACTAAAACTAAATCAAGAGATATGCGCAATATGCAAACTGGTATTTTCAAACTGCTTTAAAACTAAAACTTAAAAACTATTGAATCGTTCACATCTTCAATCTCCTCCGTAATGATCAATAGGGGTGAGTCCCAATTGATTTCTCAAGGCCACAAAACTTGTTGTAGAAAGAGCCTTGGTAAAGATATCAGCAACTTGCTCAGATGTAGGATAGAACTGCAACTCCACTTGTCCATCTTGAACCAAATCACAGATGTAATGATGTCGGATCTCTATGTGTTTCATTTTGGTATGAAACACATGATTCTTTGTCATGGCAATAGTGCTATTATTATCACAATAAATGGTGGTTGGATGCTCAGGAGCCAAATGTAGATCTGCCAATATCCTTCTTATCCATACCACTTGAGAACTTGCCGATGATGCTGCCATGTATTCTGCTTCGGCTGAAGAAAGAGCCACTATTGCCTATTTTTTACTACTCCAAGAAACAACTCCAGAACCAAGTGAAAAAACATATCCAGATGTAGACTTTCTATCATCCACTGAACCAGTCCAATCAGAATCTTTGTAATGAACTAACTCAAACTGTTTAGTGGGAGAATAATGAATTCCAAAATTTTGTGTACCACTCACGTACCGCAAAATTCTTTTAGCAACTCGCCAATGAGACTCATGTGGATCCTACATGAACTAAGAGGTGAGGCTCATAACATACATAATATTGGGTCTAGTGGTTGTGAGGTACATGAGACTACCAACCAAACTTCTATATAAAGTAGCATTAACCTTGGGACTAATATCCTCCTTAGTTAATTTCTCACCAATTGCTATGGGGGTTGCAAATGCTTTACATGCCACCATTCTAAACTTCTTCAATAAATCAGAAACATACTTAGTTTGAGAAATATATATACCTTTTGATGTTTGTAGTACCTCCACACCAAGAAAATAGTGCATGAGTCCTATATCTAACATTTCAAATTCTTGTTTCATTTCTGCTTGAAACTTCTCTATGAGAGCTTTCTTGTTATGTGTATAAATAAGATCATCAACATAAAGGAAAACTATGAGAATATCATTACCAATATGTTGACATACAAGGTTGGCTCTGAGTGGCTTCTGTTGAATCCTTTCTTCATGAAATAACTATCAATTCTAGCATACCAGGCACGGGGAGCTTGCTTCAACCCATAAAGAAATTTCTTCAACTTGTAGACTAAGTGTTATTTTCCTTGAACTTCATAACACATAGGTTGTTCCACATAAAATTCCTCATCTATACAATCATTAAGGAATGCTGATTTCACATCCATTTGAAATATTGGCCACTTGTACTATGCAGCTACAGACAATATAATCTTTACTGTATCAAGTCTAGCCACAGGAGAAAAAGTTTTTGCATAATCCACTCTAGGAGTTTGTGCAAATCCTTTGGCAATTAATCTTACCTTATGCCATTCCATTGAACCATCGGCATGATATTTGACTTTGTAGATCCATTTCACACCAATCACCTATTTATCTTTGGGAAGTTGCACTAATTCCCAAGTATTATTCTTATGAATGGAATTCATCTCATCATTCATAGCATTAACCCATACTGATTTTTTCACTGCTTCTTCATACACAGAGGGTTCAACTTGAATTGTACTAAATAAAGAAAAATTAACAACTGGAACTATATTTGCACTCCTCTAATAAATATCAACCAAAATTCATACATTTCTTGGAACTGATGGTGGAGGTGATGGTGGAGGTGAATCACTATCTGAATTTGTGCTATTAGAAGAACTGGGTGAACTTGGAGGATTGGAACTTAAGCTTGAACTTCCACTTGAGCTTGTGGGGAGAGGAGGAACAATATTATCTTCCATGTTTATGATTATTGATGGATTTTTCTGCACAACATCTTTCCACTACCATACTCCCCCTTCATCAAAAATCACATCCCGACTAACAATCCATTGCTTTGTGTCAGGATTATAGAATCTATATCACTTAGTTGCAGTAGAATATCCCACAAAGATACAAAGTTGGGATTTGGCATCCAACTTCCTCCGCTTTTGAACTGGAATGTGCACATATTCCAAACATCCAAAGACTCGAAGATGAGCCACTGAAGGCTTGTGACCACTCTAGGCTTCCTTTGGAGTGATGTTTTGAACAACTTTCGTGGGACTTCTATTCAAAATATATATTGTAGTGGCAACTGCTTCTCCCCAAAAATTATTTGGAAGATTTTTTGTCTACAACATGCTTTGTACCATTTCCATGATGGTACGGTTCTTTCTTTCAGCAATACCATTTTTCTGAGGTGTATATGTAGCAGTAAGCTATCTCTGTATCCCATTCTTGATACAAAAATCAGCAAACTCATTAGAGGTAAACTCTCCCCCTCTATCTTTTTTGAGTATCTTGACATGATACCCACTCTATTTTTCAGCCATAGCTTTAAAATTCTTGAAGCATGTAAAGGCTTCAGATTTATGCTTAAGAAAATAAACCCAAGTGTGGCATGAGTAATCATCAATGAAAGTAAAAAAATAAAGGTTCTTACCCAATGATTCCTCTTGCATGTCACCACAAATGTCAGCATGCACAAGCTCTAGAGGAGATTTTTCTCTCAAAGATTTATTCACCGGAAAACTATCTCGATGATGCTTGCCAAATGCACACCCTGAACAAACTTCTTCTTTTGCCTTGATTGGAGGAAGCCTTCTTACCATATTATTTTTATTGAGCAAAGATAACCCTTGAAAATTCAGATGACCATATCATTGATGCCATAACCACGAATCATCTGTAGTTGATTTGAGTGCATGCAACTGACTGGAAACCAATGTGAGAGGAAACAATCTATTCTCTGTCATACAAGTCTTTGCTACAAGATGATGATTGTTAGATTTATCAAATATCTTGCAACAGTTATCTTCAAACACTACTTTATAATTTTTTCCTACAAGCTGCCCAATACTCAAAAGATTATGTTGTAACTGTGGCACAAACAAAGTATCATGAATATGAGTAGTTTCTCCTTGCTTAGTCTTGACTGCAAGGGTACCTTTTCCCATTACATCAACCTCCTTATCATCTCCAAATTTAACTTGACTTTGTACTGAATCATCTAACTTGACAAAGAGATCAGATTTACCTGTCATGTGATTGGAGCAGCTTGTCCAAGAACCAAACATCCTCTTGGTGTTCTTTTGCCAAATTGCATGTGAAGAATGTGGAATGTTTTGTATCTACAGAAGACTCTTCTGTATAATTGGCTCTTGACTTATTCAAGTCAGATTTCTTCTTTCTGCACTCAGATTCATAATGACCATACCTTTCACAATATCGGCACTAGATACTCCTCTGATCTATAGAACTTCGTCCTCGTCCTCTGTTATTTCCTCATCCTCTACCTCGTCCTCTATTATTAGAAGAAGATTCACCTTGATATTTAGTGGTGTGAGAGGAAGGAGACCTTTCTTCAAGTTTTATAGAAGACTGGAAAGCTTGCACCAAACTTTCTGTAGAACGTTGCATACGCTCTTCATGAGATTGCAAAGAAATTGTCAACTCTGCAACTTTGAAAGTAGTTAAATCTTTACTTTCTTCAATGGCTATCACCACTGGATCAAATTTAGGAGGAAGGGATCTTAGAATTTTTTCTACAATTGTTTGTTCAGTTATTGTTTCCCCTTGAATCCTAAGCTGATTCACAACACCTTGAACTCTAGTAATAAATTCATGAATAGACTCAGTTTCCTTCATCATTAAATTTGCAAATTCTCTTCGAAAAGTTTGAAGTCTTACCAATCTGATTTTATCTGTACCTTGATATGCAATTTGTAAAGCCTCCCATGCATCCTTTGATTTTTTCATACCAGCAATTTGAAGGAAAATTGAAACATCCAATGCAGATTGAATGGTAAAAAGAGCTTTGTTATCCTTCTTTCTGTCTTCTTTCAGCTGATTTCGTTGTTGTTGTGTCAAGGCATTTAATGCAGTCTGATCTGCAGGTTCTGGGTATCCTACTTCCACTAATTCCCAGAGTTCTTGGGATAATAGTAGGGTCTTCATTTTGATACTCCAATAATCATAGTTATCTCCAGAAAACAATGGAAGCTGAAATGGTAAACTGTTGCTATTGGCCATTTGGAGATAACTACTTCTCTAGCCTTACTACCTGCACAATCAGAAAATTCTGCAACCTGCTTTGATACCAAATGAAAGATTAAAAATCTATAACAGTTCTTATATTATACTTGTAATTCAAAAAATTATCACATCCAATACTCAATTAGGAAAAAACTTAATATCTTCTGCTCAGAAAATTAAAAAACAAGAAACAATATATCTGCTCACAGATTGAGCGAACAGCAGACCTAAGAAATAATAATTCTGTATTATTCAACTGTGTATCAAACCGGTTACAAAGAACTCTTATATAAAGAAGTTTCAAAAGACAGCGATCAGCTGTAGGAGAAATAAAGCTAGAAAGCTAAAAAGCTAAGGAAAGAAATACATAAAAAACTACTCCTAACTGCTCAAATACATGCAGTTTTATTATGCTTTAAAAAAGTTAAAACCTAAAAAACCTAAAACTAAATCAAGAGATATGCGCAGTATGCAAACTGCTGTTTTAAAACTGCTTCTAAAACTAAAACTAAAAAACTATTGAATCGTTCACATCTTCACACTCTGTATGCAGCAAAGATTTCTGCAGTTATGTAGCGGTAGATGATATCACCAAGACTGGTTCTTCCATTCTTGGGAAGAGCTTCCGAATAAATATCAGGAACCTCCATCTCAGACAAAACATTGCCGTTGATTGCCACTGCAGCTTTGAGAATTTGGTTTGTTGAATCTCGTTGATGTTGCAAACGTTTCCTTGCATCATCACACAGACCACATGGAGGGACTCGCGGAATAGGCAACCACCATTTTTCTTCTTGACGTTGAGGAGGGCTCCTAAGCGGACCACAGCCATCTGCATCTGGCACCAATATTCCCTGATGCACATACCAGAATTCGGTATCCTTGAAACTTTCAAGGAGCATTGCATCAAGTTTACGCAAGGCTGGAACAGTTATTTTTCAGACCCTGAGGGCTACGCATTCTGTTGAGTGCGATTTTTCATTGTAGAGGGCGTTTGGACTCCATTCCCCGCACCAACGGTTGAACAATTCGATAGTGCCTCAATCAACTCGAAGATAGTTTATCTCCCATCCGATTGTCCCGAAAGCTTGTCCTTCATTGATCGGCTGTCATTCCTCTTGTCGCAGGGATTTGTCTTTTATTCGCTAGCTTATGATCCGGGTACAATCTCTGCACAGTCACTACATTTAGTGATGGGAGGAGCAAAACATTGGTAAGAGGCATCGTTGTCGCTGCAATTATTGAGAACAGCAGTACTCGGTGGTAAGAAGCAGAGATTTTGATGTAAAGTTTCTTTTAAATATTAAAACTTTGTATTAATCCTACATATTAAAGTCTTGAGGCGATGATGTATTTGTAAAGGGCAGATGCTTTTAGCCCTAGTCAGTGTTTATTATTGCTCTATCAGCGTACTTGGTCACATGGATGACCTGATGGCAGCCCCTAGGTGCACAATTTTTGCGCCAGTGTGGTTTTCATTGGTTTGTGCTTTGCCTCCTAAGTGCCTTTTTACAGTCCTTTTTTTTAAAAAAAATTATGCACTCAAATTATAAAGCACCAAAACAAGGGGGTGAAAAACTAATTAAGGGGGGTTGTCTTGTGTTTTGTTCTTTTTTCACAAAATGGACATAATCCTTACTCCATTTAAATACCATAAATGGAAGCAATCAATGGAGATAAAACTCAAGAAACTAGGATTGCATTGGGTCACTATGGGTTTGGAACCTAAACCAACAGCTGCTGTAGAAAAAACGTAAATAGTTTAATTGAAATGATGAAGCCTGTGGTACATTGTGTATGTCTCTTTCATCTGACCTTCTCTTTCACATTGCTTCTGCCACTACACCTAATGAAGTATGGACTACATTAGATAAATTGTTTGGCAAAAAAAATGTAATGAGAGGACATCAACTGGAGATTGAACTAATAAGTCTTAATCCACAAGACTTTAACACAATTCAAGATTTTTTCACTAAGCTGCATTTGGTAAGGTTTCAACTCAAACAATGTGGGATTGACAAACAAGATGATCAATTGATTCTAAGTGTCTTATCAAAGTTTGGCTCTATGTATTCAATATTTGTTTCAACTTTTCATGCAACAAAGGATGGTCTTGGTACACGCTTCACTATGCCTTCTCTTTCAAATTTTGTTGTTTCTCTTACAAAGGAGCAAGAAAAACTAATTCAAATGGGTACTTGATGAAGACATCTCAGCCAAAGGCTCTTATTGCAAATGAACAAAAGGTTTCTCCATCTAAACCTAAGGATCAAGTTAAAGACGCCAACTTAGAGAATCCATTTTCCTCCTCAAAAGGGAAAAGTTTTAAGAGAGGGCTTACTTGTACTTATTGTAAAAAGCTTGGACATGAAGAAAGAAAATGCTTCAAAAAAGATCAAGATGAGTTAAAGAATATACTTAAACAAACTCAACTTGAATTGTCCAAACTTAAGGCAAGTGAATCTTCTAATGTTGCATCGACATCATCAAATAAATCAGAGAAAGGTAAAGGTCTAGCACTTCTTGCTTCAGTACATCATACTTCACATAAATGGCTTCTTGATTTAAGGGTTTCACACCACATGGTTGCCTCTAAGGAGTTGTTTTCTACTCTTGAGCCATGTTAATTCCCTCTAACTCTTATGGGGAATAACTTGTATATGACAACTTATGGAAAAGGATCCATTGATTTTGATGAAGGGACATTTCTTAATGTACTTTATGTTCCATCTTTATCCACCAATCTTCTTTCCATTTATCAAATCACACATCTAGCTTAGGAAAAACTGTTGAGTTCACACCCACTTCAGTGATTCAAAGATTTACAAAGTAATGCCATCATTGCTATAGGACATGTTGATCATGGTTCTAGAGTGTATTATTTTTCTTGCTTTGGTTCTTCCAACTTTGATGATGGTATGAGTATAGATGACACTGAAACCTTCAGTCTTCAGAAGGAAACTCAGTTTGGTTGTTTACACCTTGGAGTTGTATCCTCTTCATTGGTTCTCACACCTACTGATATTATCTCTTCTTCATTTACTACTTCATCAGCTTTGAGTGTTCCATCCTCCTTAGTTTCTCATGATTCAGGACAGGAGGATCAACACATATGTTCTATTAATGTAGTTAATTGGGATGAATACTTGGAAGGCATATCAGACTTGTTTAGTGAGTTCCATTTTCTAGAGTTGATAAATATTTTTGATGATAGTCATGCTATTATCACCATGGAGGATGTTGTTCCTCTATCTCCTTATACTACATTTTGATTCCACCAATGGTTTCACTACAGCTTCGAGAGATTTCATCACAGTCTTTGAGTTATGTGCAACATTTAGAGACTTATGTTCTTCTCACTTGCGAAGATATTATGCACCCTTTTGTATTTTTCCTTCTTCCACAAGGAAGACTTGTTGTTTGACTTTTTTGAATCACTTTCACCATTTTTCATCGAGCATCACTCAGGACTGTAGGATCCATTAGCTTATGGCGGGGCTCTCTAGTCTCTCTCTTTCTCTCCTATGGGGGGAATATCACTTGTTCTTTTGTGATAGAAGTAGTTCTTGGGGGCTCTTGAGTCCTATTTTTCTTCTTCTTTCACTTATACTTTTTTTGTCTATTTTCTCTTTTAGAGAGGATTTTTGTTCCCATTGGGGTTTTCTCCCTTTCTCCTCCTTTTGAGAAAGTTGTTTGTACATGGGCTCCTAGCATGGCCTCGTAGCTAGGACCCATCCTTTTTTTCCCACCTAAGTTATGCTTAAGGGGGGGTGTTGGTGTACACATAGGTGTACACTTGGCTTTCTTAAGCCTACTTAGGTGTTTGTGCCTAGGTTTCTTTTGCTTAGGTGTCAAGGGAATGGTCCTTGACACCTCTCGCTATTTTCTTGGGTGGTTAGGAGTCCCACCCTATCTTTTTGTTTGACCTCCTATCCTATCCTATCTTTGTGTTTGACCTCCTATCCTATCCACTTTTGGTGGATCTTAATTTCCTTCTCCTTGCCTATTTAAGCAAGGCTGATTGTACTCTTGAATATCAATTTGGCTTTTTGTGTGCTCATGCTTTGTAGAAGTTTATATTTCCTTTCATTTGCAGATCTTGGCTAACATTCTTTCAATTTTCCTAATTCAAAGGTTTTGTTTCCTTTTTGTTTGGATATTGTAAATGGATGTATATCACATCAATCCATTGAAACCTTTGTTGCACAAATGTACCCCAAAAATAGACCTTTTTTTTTTTCAAAATGACCATCCACATCTCTTTCGACATACCCATTTTACACCAAGGTGTGATTGCCAATATACTATTATTATACAAGGAAAATTGTTAATCTAGAAAATTGTGGAGTGAAAATAATTAAATTGATGTGTTAACATCCTTTTTTATTAAATTATAAAGATAAAGCAAGTTGTATACTTTTTTCTTAAGATCAGATTTGTACACATGCTCTAAAAGTGCACATGTACAGGTTTATATGGATATCAATCAAAGAAGAATTTAGGACTAGATTTGCATAGAATCCTTTCAATTATAACTTCAATGTGTACGTATTGTATCAATGAGAATATATACATGTATATGTTCATAGAAGCCTATGTTATATGCCTATCAATGAAATGTGTATTTAGAAACCAAACTTACAACAAGAATAAATTTGTGCATTACTGGAATTAGTACATATTGTTGTAGGTTTCTTAGGTTTTGAACTTCACAAAAGTCATCAGCAGATATAGACTCAACATTTATTCATAGGCCCCCTTGATACAAATCTTATGGGTTTATAATATTTTGGGACATAAGATCTTATAAAACCCTAATAACCAAGACCATATTTGCCCCTACTTGTTTTCTAATATTTCCAAACTCTCACAATGGGTTTGGATGAAGTAACAAATTTTGACTCAATGGATTTATTCTTTTGTGACTTTGGTTGGTTGCATTTCTGGGTCATAGGTTTAGACACAACATTTTTCCTATGTGACACAATACCTTTCTTTAAGGACACTTTGGTTTTACATGCTTGCTTTGTTGAAATGCTAGAAGAATGTACATTCCATTTAACATCTTTAGGTTGTGTGTTTCCTAATTGATCTTGTATCTATTAAGTTATTTTATCAATAATATGTAGTTGTTGCAAAATTGTATGAACATAGGTTTATATTGTCTCCAACATTTAGATACTAATCTTGCTTCATTTTTTGTGCATACATAAAATTGTAAAGACAATTTTCCATCAATGTATAAACCTTTATAAACCAAGTTTTCAAATAAATGACACCTATTCCAACCTATTATGCATTAGCCCAAACATCCATTTTCTTGGAAAAAGGAAATTGTGAGTTACCATGTAGTCAAATTATTTGGTCTAAGTACAGTCAACATCATTTAGATGTCACACATAATCCCCTCATAGGCCTCTGTATTCAAACTTGTATGACCGATAGACATGGTCAATAATTATATCGTATTACAAAAGACATTTTGAATGCCTGATCACATAAAAATATTTTACAAAGAGACAAAATATTTCCAATCAAATGGTGGTTGACACTTTAAAACAATTTGGTTATCTTCTCTTCACAGAATGTGGTACCTAGACTACTACAAATTCATCCACAAAATGAATAAGTGTTGTAGAATGATATAAGTGTAGTATTTCATTGGTAGAAGAAAAATTTAACTACCGCATAATTATCTAAACTGAAGATATTTTAGAAAATTTACAAATGTGTTAACTTTGATGATTAACAAGTCAACAGATCTTACCCTTGCATGGCATATTTTACTTCCAGTGATCACTAACTTAAACCTTAACAGTTCCAATTATTTATGAAAATTGATTCAATATTTTTTTCATACCTTGATGCTACATTAGTGTGAATTTCTATGCTTCTTTTTTTCGCTTCATAAAATACAACTACACTTCCAGTTCCTATAATCATAATTTGAAATAGAAGGAAAATAATTCTTGATATTCTAAATCATTTGTTCCAAAGAAACAAATTGGAACATATATACTACAATTTTTTCAAATGTATGTTGCACAAACAACATACATGTTATATCTGACTATGGTTGATAAGGTCATAATAGAATTACACAGGGCAAGGCATTTGATAATCAGGATATCTCTTCATTGTTGCTCTCGAGTCTCTACTTTCTTGTAAATGAAGCAACTAGAAAAAGTAATATAGATGCATAGAAATAGTGCACTCAATGTATCCAAAAGCCAATAGTAGTCTGTGTAGACATGCAAAGTTAGCTCGTCGTGCACTTAATTATTTCATATTCATCCTCTCATTAAATAAATCAAATTCACATTCATCCATTCATCAAGTAAAATAAGTTCATTCCTAAGGTTATCCATTTAAATTAAATAAATCAACTTTGTTTAATTTAAGTCTCACATCCCCCTTTTTAATTAAATAAACCAAACTTTATTTAATTAAATCCCAAATGCATATTCCATCCCTTTTGATTTAAATAAATCAAAGTATTTAAATCAAATAGGTCAAAAGCATCTAATCATCATCTAAGTTAATCAAACTATGATTAATCTAATCTAACCACCCATCACATCCTCTAGCTTTTCCCACTTGCACCAATAAATGCACCAATAAAGCATTTTAATTTATTTATTAAAATCATCATTTTCCCTGAACAAAGCATCTTTTGAGAATATTCCTCAAGTTTTAATTCGAAAACGAGTGGACTTGTCCCTTCCAATATGGCAGTAACTTCCCTCATACATGTCCCCCACTTGGCATTAAAGTCACTCTTTCTCCCTCCAACAAGAAAATTTTGAAATTTGAAAAGGCCAACCAATCTCATTTATGGGCACATTGACCAAAACTTGCACATTCCTCAACCATTCACAAGGTGACAAGTGGCTCCATCTCATTGGCCAAATCTTTATCCCACATTGCTATCTTTTGAGCACTCTTACCATTTGAGATTCTATAAATGGAAGCTTCATTCTTCAAAAAATCATCCACAATCCTCATGCAAAGTTACTCTCTTCAATGGAGAGATAATTTTGTCCACTCCACAACTCATCATCTTGATCATCAACATATCATCAACATATCAAGAGCTTATCAAGGATTGGGAAAAGGGATTCTTTCCACAGAAGCACCAATCCAATATGAGATAAATTTAGATTCATGTTGTTTATATGCTTATTTAGCTTTTCTTATTGTTTTAATTTTGCATTTAGCATATCTAACATGATGTAATATTTCATAGGAATATTAGATTTGTTGTGTTCTGCTTGACTTATTCTTGTTAAGGCTTAACATTTTGCAGATTTAGCATCCACAGTCTGAATGTGCTTTGTTTAGGTTATCGACAAACTCGTTCTATTTATTTCCTATGCTACTCACTTTCTCAATAAGAGAAATAAGAATACTACTGAAAAAATTGCCAACTCCAAATACAATCAAATAAAGAGCAATTCCTAAGCTTCTCATTGTGTTAGGCATCTGATCATAAAAGTACTCTAGCAATCCTATGATTGCAAAAGTTTCAGATATGCCAAACAAAATATATTGTGGAAGCATCCAAAAAATTCTCAAGGGAATTGTTGCATGAGGGATGTGTATCAATGCTACAATGACCATGGTAATAACTGAAAATAATATACCAACACCTATTCTATGAAGCAATGTTATACCATGCTTGTTTCTAGTAATACTTCTAGCAAGTGACACAAATATTTGATCATACATAGGCACCAACACAAGAATAGTCAGGCTAATAAATATTTGCAAGGTTGCTGGAGGAGCTTCAATATTTCCACTAATCCTCCTATTCATTGTGGCACCCTGTTTTGTGAAAAAAAATTAAGGTTCTTGAAAAACTATCGCATACATCAAACACCACTGAAATGGGTAGTAACCTTAAAACAAGTTTCATCTCTTCAACCTATGTGACAATGCATAGCCTCTGAACAATCAATATTTGTTTTATGTTCATAGCCTAAACCAATTGCAGCTCTTGCTTTGTCAAGAAGCCTACAAAACAACAGATAATTATTTTGAGTTTGTCAATTCCATTTTGAAAAGCATAAATTTTGATAATAAAACTAAATAAAACTAGGGCTATTTGACATTCTTTCAGTTGACACATAGCAGTATTGATAAGATAGCTTCTGAATTCAACTTTATGTTTTCATTTGTTGTTTTAGATTGCACAACAGTATAATTACATGCATATAAACATATAGTAAGAGATTACCTAAATTGATTTGTGGGCATAATCTTTCTTGTTTCACCTTGTAAAATTCTTGAGTTATGTACAATTTATGTTCTCCATGAGAAGGAATACTCATAGAGACATTCCACCTATGAATAGCTACAACAAAAACTTGAGCAATTTGAGTTACTAGACTAGCAAAAGGTAGTTTATATTAGTACATTCTTGTCCCACACAAGAAAATAGAGAACAAAATTCCCATGACTATAGTTGGAATGCCAAAACCTAAACCCCATCCAACATTTTCTTGAATGTACACAAGCATAGAAACAACTTAGATTGAGCCAATGCATATACCGAAATACCATCAACTGAAGAATAAACTCTTATACTTCCTCTTTGTTGTGTTTCCTTCATCAAATTGATCTACACCAAATGCTTCTAAATAAGGTCTATGACTTCCTTCACCCAATGCAACCATGTATAGGGAAACATAGAAAAATCACCTGAAACACTAGATGTATGGAGCAAAGAATTGATGTTTTGTTACATGAGGATGGGCTAAGGAGTGTCAAAGAAGCTGAAAGAGTTAAATAGAGAAACCCCTGCAGCTAGAGAACATCTCACTAATTAGTTTTAGTCAATCTCTTGAAAGCCCAACTATTTCTAAATCAAATAGAAAACCAAGCCAGATTTTCATTATTCTTAATTGTGCATAAGTTTATAACTAAAATCCCAAACTTGGATCTTCAACAAGGCACTTGCTTTCCTAGTAAACAAAACACCAAACTGAAAGATACTCGCTTTCCCGGTGTTTCTAGATTCTTAACTAGAAGTATTAAATGAGATATTCAACAAGTAACCTCTTCTTGTGGACAAATGCACTTAGCCAAAAGCAAGGAAAATTTTAAGCAACTAGAGATATCTTTAGGAGTTTGGAATAGTAAGTAAATCTTTTCAAATTTTAAACATAAGAAGTACACAATAAGAAAAAAAATTCCTTTTTTTTTTTTTTTAAATACATGTATTATAGGTTAACATTGGAGAAAGGTACTCAAAGATCAACTTCATTTTTTTCCTTTTAAAATATCATTGAGAAAAATATTATATTTTCTATCTTAAAGATGCTAAATCCAATATTTGTCCAAGTGATTGAGGCTTTCATGGACTTATTGAAAACTTAATATGTTTGTTGTACATTGTTTAATTTCCTAGAAGTTTGGACTATTGAATACCTACTTATATATATATAAGAAGGGATATGTCTAGATTCGTAGTATTTTTAATTTTCTTATATACATATATATGGTGTGGATATAATATAAAAAGGAATAGAAAAGAATAAAAGCATTTGTTCTTCAAATAGAAAGGACGATCTTCAAATCTCAGGTCCCGAATGAAGCCCAAAAAGCATGAGTTGGAAAAGTTGAGTAGCATTAGCCTAATAGCCCATGCCAACAAAACACAAGGGATGTACTATAGTGGGATTGGATATCTCAACTTAACTCACAGTGATTTGCTTATATGGCAACTAACTACATGACCAAAGGGGTCTACTTTACCCACAAAGTTGTCAGGCTATTTTGAAAGGATAAGAAATCTGATATATATTCAGGACATAGGACTAGACATTAGTGAAAGTTAAATGTTGAGTGAGGAAAATTTTGCAAGCCATGTTTTTTTGGTATAGATGTCATTGGTACATGATGAAACATAGTAGGTTTCCAGTGTATTGTTGTCACATGCCAGTGTGGATAATTATTTCTTCATTGTGAAACTAGACCAAACTTGCTTCATTTACTGAACAAAGCTATTAGAATCTTTCCCTAGATTTATTTTTGTTTCAAGCCTTCTCATAATGAGAAATTTATTGTCCTTCTACTCCTGATGTATTAAATGAGACCTTCAAAGGAAATCTAATTTTCATTACCAAGTACACTAGGGACAAGTTTTCCTGTCATGTCTACTTCTCTCCACCTATTATGTGCTTTCAACAGGTATAACCTTTTTAGAGACGTACTACCCTATATCAGCATTGGATGTTTGGAGATCAACTAGTAGGACCAGCTGGCGTCATCCTAGGATAAATTTTCTAGTCAGTCTCTCTCAACCATATCATTCTCTTGTAACTTTAAACTATAATATATGACAAAGTTCCTCTATCCTTAATGCTTCAATGGATTTCCATACTGTTCCAAAGCTCCCATTTTTGGCATGGGTAGGGAGAATGCTAGGAAAGGTTGTAGAATTCAACTTTAAACCCGACAATTACATTTGCTTGGAAATTTATGAAGTCTTTTCAATAAATATATTTCATGGATATCCTATAATCATTGTAGTCCACAAGACCACATCTCTTTAAGCCACCTTGTCAAACATTTCACATGCCTTGTCTATGCCTCCACATTTTGTATACATGTCTACCAAGGAAGTTGCAATTACAACATCTGACAAAATTCCTCTATCCTATATGCTTTGATGGATATCCATACCCTGTTCCAAATCCCCCATTTTTGCACAGGCAAGGAGAATGGAAAGGTTGTGGAGTCTATATTTACACCTGCTAATTGGTTGGAAAAGCTATAAATCCCAATGGTGTGCTTACCATTCACCTATTTATAATTAACCGTACAATGCGTAGGGTTTGATAAGGAGACAAAATTGTAGGGAGAAAGGTTTGTATACTATGAATAAGATTAACCTTGTAGTTCGTGTTGCCTCTCCCTCTCTTATTGCGTCACTTAGCCCAACATCCTTGTTAGTAGATGCTACAAATTTATGGAGTGAAAAATAAAAAATTAAACATTGTTTAGATCAGAGTTATGACACCATATTCTGGCCTACTACTCACCTTTCTCAGTGCCCCTTTGGTATCTCTAGTGTGCCTCCCTCTCCATGTAGCTCTATGGTTTCCATCAACTATATTACTCTTTGTACGCCCCTTTACTAGTTGCAACCATGCTTTTCGTTTCATCCCTACAACATAGATGAATGCATGGGATAAAAAGAAATATGCTTGATAAAAGTGTGATGCTTAGGAATGGGAAAATGGTAGTGGAATAAAACATGAAAAATTAAAATCGACAAAAAATATCCAACGGCTTGAAACATTCCAATCATCTTGCATGCATTTCAGGAAATCCAAATCTTTCATTTTAAAAATTAGTTGGGCTTCTTCAAATAGGGAACACTTTCAGCATAATTAATATCAAAAGATAAGTGAGAATTCAATATATTTTTAAAGATAATGAAGTTGTGGGGTGGGGGGCCTAGTTCGATTGGCTAAAGCATTCTCTTGTAGGCAAGAGTTCATGAGGTCTACTCTCCCCCCATCCCCTTGGTACCAGAGGGCATGTCATGCCAATGTCACCATGAAAAAAGTTTACTAGACACACTATAGTTTATAGGGGGCTACCTAATTCCCGATGATAATCAAGTTGTATTGATTATCAAAAATTATTTTGAATAAAAATGTTATATTTTACTAGATGAGATTTGGAACAAAGGGATACATTCATAAACAAAAATGAAGAAATAGGTTGTTGGATCAATAGTTCTTTCTATCTTGTCAAAGCAATATGCAAGTTAATATGCATGGAATATTCATTTCATAGTATCCATATAAGAGATTCATCCCAAAATATTAAAAATAAAAATAAAAAAATTCTTGAAATTGTAGGGACTTGTAAAATTTATAGAATTTTAAATACTTTATAAAACAAAATTTCCCAAGCTCTAAGAAATTGTGTAAACTCCAAGATCTATATATACATTGAACTTTAAAAGATTTGAAGATCCTAGAAAATGTATAAAACTCTTGGTAGCCTAAACAAATGGAATTATGTATGTTTATGAACATATTTTGAATTGATAAGTAGGAGGTATTTTTCACAGTGTATCAAATTATGATATTGCTATCGGGATTCAACTATGTGGTTTTTGAGTCAAACTCATTCGTCTCCATGTTTCATGAGCAGTGGTTCACATGAACCCATCTATCATGAGTATGAATGGTCCAATAAACACTCATTGCATCTAGGTGATGCTCACAAAGGTGAATTATTGGGCCTTTCTCGGAGGTCGCCCATCCTAGTACTACTAAAACTCAAGCACACTTAATCATGAAGTTTCATAATTTGACATGATGTGGAAAATACCTCCTACTTATCATATAATTCGTTTGTACTTAGCTTTAGTAAAAAATCAAATGTACCCAAATAATAAATATGAGTGACTATCAACATTATATTGTTTGACTTACATTTGTGCATAGGGTATGTGCAGATCATCATGGAAAAAATAGGCCCTTAAGTGGAAAAAAATTTTGAAAAATCAAAGTTAGGCAACTTGACATAAAAATTTGAATAAGTTATCTATATTATTTCAAAATATATGTAAGAATAGAATCTATAGCAAATTGAATGTAGTTTCTAAACTACTAGGTTTATTTTTTTTAAATCTATTTGGTAAAAATTTGAAATTTCAATGCAGTAGTACTTAAATTTCAAGGAAAAAATAAGAAGTAGGTGTCTGTCTGACCACCCTAACCATAATAAAATTATAATATTTTTTTATAGGATTTTAGATATATAAGTAGAGGACTCATGTCCTGATGTAATGCATTTTTTTTGTAATTTATTTCCAAGTAAATAATTAATTATGAATTTTTATTAAAATTTTTAAAAATGATAAAAACTCATATGTTTGACCATCTTAACTTTGTTAAAACTTCATGAAATTCATTTTTTTTAATCCTATAGTATGAGAAGAATAGAATGTGACGCACATTTCAGATTCAAAAAATGTGATACTGTTTGAAAGTTATAGATGTTTTTCAATCAGCCTATCAATTAGGACTTTAGTCATAATTCAAATAGAAAATGAATAATAATAATTTATTAAATTCAAAGTAAAGCATAATTTATATTGGTGGAAAGTTGAGAATCTCCTTTAAAAACCTTTTTCCTTTCATCAATTTTGGGTAAAAAAAAGTCATCAGCCACATACCCTACACATACCCATCATATTGCCACTTTTCGGCCCATCATGATCCTGCACATACCCCATAATATATTGGTCCTAATCTTGATGAACATGAACAATTGTTTACGCTACACAACACACAATGACATATCTATAATTATTGACCTTTCTTGTGTCATTTAAGAAACATTGAACTACTTGTTAAGAACTAGACATCCACCATATAAAATACACAAAGACCAATAACAACAATTCATATTTGTAAAATAATTTCCTATAACCTTATATCATTTGATTTATTTTCAAATAATAATTGTTACCAAACTACATTGATTCTTATTTATGAATCCAATTTTAAAAATTAAACAAAATCATTCTATTGCTCCCTGATGTGAAGAGTTTGCATGAGCACTCTGCTAGAGTTTTATTTTTTCTTAGTTCCTTGGCCCCTTGTTTGTCATTTTTTTCTCTTGGTTTAAGAAATTTTTCATCCTTCTACATTTATTACAATCCTTTTTATTTTTTCCTTTATATGGCATCAAATAGCTTCAACCTAATAGTACATGTTTGTGTTGACAATTTGATAGCTCTATAACATGACTCTCCCAATAAAGCATCCCCAAAAATTTATCATGAAGGTATTCTATGAGGTATGCACTAAGAAACTCTAGCAGATGTGGTTTTATCCATCCTGAAATGTGACAATGCATGTAATTAGTTAGAACATTTTACTCATATAGGTTATTTTGTGGGGAAATTCCCCTTGAAAACATGCTCTGGGAATGGGTCGATAAAAATTAGAAACTACATGATGTCCAACTTGATTTTGTTCAAAACTTCACCAATGGTTTTCCCTTTCTTGTTTTTTGAGGCCCGCCATGTTGAGGCTATCCTCAAGCATGGTTCTTGGAATACCCAATTGTCCTTGCAAGTGTTTCAAACTTGAACATGAGACTTTATAGTCTCAAATGATAAGAAACTATGTGTGCCTATATGTCTTAAATTTTTGGGCCTTCCTCTACCTTCCTAAATATTTTTGCAACACATTGCCTCCTGTTTTAATGGGTAAAGTTATTTGTGTGGGGCCTAATAATTTTTATCAGGCTCATCCTCAAGAATATGTCTACATTGAGGTTGATTTATTTAAGGACATGAAATAGTTGATAGATAAATTCATATTGGAAATATTAATCACAAACTTACCTTAATCTGCCTAATACTTATTTTCAATGTCAATCTTTCAAGTATAAAACTAAGGATTATCCTCTGGCTATTCCTCAATTCAAGTCTCCTCTTCAACTAGCTAAAGTGTCCCAATAAACAAAGGATACCACTTAAAAATTTGAAGAAAATAGAAACAAGCTAAAGCTCTTGACCCTCTATGGATTATTTTGTTGCCAAAGTTTAGCTAGCAATTATTTCAAACCCTTTTGAGAAGGGAAAAGAGGTTATCTTACCCTCAAATGAAGCACCCTCTAGACCAAGGTTCTCTCAAACACCACATCCAACATCGATTATTTCTTAACAACCAAAAATATGAAGAACACCAAAGTAATGATGTCCCAAGTTTGGGACTCACTATTGTGGGATAATTGAAAGAATATTTTCACGAAGTATGTTTGAGAGAATCTATGACAAAGAGATGGTATAAGAGATATTATTCAATGTATAATCATGATTAAGAAGTAAGCTACAAAATAGATTAGGAATATTGAACCACTTGTGACACATCATATAACATCTCTATAAAGGTGGTAAATAAAAAAAATGGAGTCTGGGTCATATAGATTTTTACCATGGTATTTTGGAACCTTATTTGGGCCCATGGTAATAACTTGTGCTAGTTTCTAGGGCTTCATATTCCTATATATTGAGGTCTTGAGATAAAGATAAAAGACAATATTTTTTGGAAGGCTTTTGCCATTGAATTTCTACCAAAGGAAGAGGATGATGATCTCTATGGAGGTAAGAAATTGATAAATTGTATTGTAATCTAGGTTTATTGTTGTTGAATAATACATTGGTTTAGTGCTTTGGAGGTTAGTTTTTTTAAAGAGGTTTCATAGGATTCAAATATATTTTATTCTTTTTTTATGGTTAATTTATCTTCTATATCTCTCATTATATCTTTTATAGGTGTTATTTAAATGCTATAATTTTACTAAAATTCTTGTCACTCTAATGAATGTTTTAGTCTCCTAAAAGGGTTAATGTGGAAATGATTGCATTGCTTGATATTTATGAAGATTTAATTTAATTGATAAGGGTCTTATAGGTATTCTTTCATATATATTACAATTGAGGCATTCTTCATTGGTTGCATTGATCACTATTGGTAAGGTTTATCTCCATTTCTCAAAATTGGTATGGTTTGTTCCTATTGATCAACATTGGTGTGACTTACAATATCATTGATCACCATGACATCATTTTATCACCATCAATCAGTATTGGTAAAATTTATCATTAGTGATTGTTATTTATTTAAGTTCATCACCATATATCTATAATCATTTCTAAATGAGCGCTTTTCTCCATTTGAGGTCACATCACAATTACCTTGGCCATGATGCAAGGCACGTTCCTATCTTATTATCATATCTCTAGTTCATTAGCACTAATTAAGATTATTTTTTTGAGTGTTTATAAAAAAAAATTTCACAATTAACTTATTATTACTATTATGTTATATTATTTTGTACTCACATGCTTATTTTGGATGACATTTAATCTCATGCACAATCTTCCTTTGCTTAAATTCCTTCAACCCATTCTAGAAATCAATTTAGTGTAGCATATATTATTCACTAATGTTCCCATTTAATGTACTTAATTTTCTCTTTTAATGTGGAAGTTACTCATGGAATATTTTTCTTCTATCTCCTAGGATTTTATTAGAGAATGTGTACATTATAGGTCAAGTGCTATGATCACATCTTGTAAATTTCATTACTTTATATCAATCCAATGGGTGAGATCCTTTAAGTGTATTAGTATCTCATTTTTTTCACATGTATATTTTGGAGTGCTACATACTTTGTGATGCATTATTATTATGACCTAAATGCACCTCAAAGTGAAGAAAAATATAATGGTAAAATTTGTATAACCATTTCATTTCACCTTTTGGTTTTGCAATCATTTTGGGGGAGTGGCTTGATATGTATATAGATAACAAAAAATGACATAATCTTGTATAAAATTGGATGCATTTACCTAGCAATTATCTATTATAGATGTCCCCATACATTTAATGTATCAATCAAATTATCAATTTTATGAACACACTCATGATCTTGTAATTGTAATGCAATCCTATCTTGCTCATTGGCTTATCTAGGATGGCTTCATGGTTGTAAATATGTGTACGGGAGTGCAAAATCATGCCACCATATATAAAATTTAAAGATTCGAAGTTGATTAGTGGACCCCATTTTCCTTTGTCATCCAAAGCCAACAAAACATAAACTTATAGTATGATTTGATGGCATGCACTAGTACTTATAAATACTTATTGAACTTTTAAATTTGAGTCCCAAATCTATAATGAATGTGTAATAGTATTATTTAATACAATAGAGGCCAAACACAGCTAAAGGTATTCACCTAAAAGGGAGACCACACTTTCTAAGTTAAAAGAACTCAAAATATGAAGGCTTCATCAAATTGATATAATTCTTAGTGTTGCTTGATTATTCTATACAGACATTTAGTTTGTTGTCCAAATGTTATTATGACAATAGGATAATATTGTTTAGGTAAGACTATACTTGAATAGGTGTTATCTCAATAGACATCTTTTTAGAACCTGTAACTTAATGATTACCAATGTAACCACATACCATTAAAACACAAATAAAATAATGTCAAACAAACTTAAATATCAAAAATAGAAAATAATTTAAAATACAAAAATTATAGAAAACAATTTAAACCCTAAAAAATTGCACATGTATTCTACTTAAAAAAATTAATATAAAAACTCAAAACTTATCTCTAAATTTCCTTTAAATAAATGTATTTAATATTTAACTTATTTCTAATATATTTATTCAACTAACTAGTTGTAAATAGTTGTATATGCATCTCTAACATATTGAAGAGGGCATGTGAAAATTGAAATACTGTCACCCTGCAACAAATATTTGCTTGATCATAAATGTTCCCAATTCTACTACCAAATAAAAATTTTTAAAAAATCATATTTAATAAATTTTGTGTTTATATGCATTTTAATAAATAAATAAATATATTTAAATTTGTTTAAAATTATGTTTATGTATGTAATAAATAAATAAATATATTTTAAATATATATATATATATATGCATAAAATCTTTTTTGTTTTTTTTTTCTATATTTTTAGTTTGGTTAATTATTTAATTATTTTAATAAATGTGTGGCCATCAACTTTATAATTATAATTATCAAATAAAAAAAATATTTTAAATTAACAAATCAATTTTTTTTTTGATTCATACATTTTTTGAAAATTTGATTAACTTTTAAATTTAAACTTTGAAAGATAAGAGGTCTTTCATTTCATTGACTATATTTATCTTTATTTTACATGTTACTTATTTTTGAAATATTATGTTTATCTTTAAATATCAATATTTTGACATGTAAATGATTATCAAATTTAAGATTAAATATAAAAATTTATGTTAACATGTTCATTCAATTACACTTCATTGCTTAATTATAGAATACCTTTGAACATTAATAAAATATTTTTTAGACAAATAAAATAATTTTTTTTTTTATGTAATAGTTTTAATAGATTTAAATATTTAATATTTATATAGAAATTAAAATAATTCTTTCACTAAATTATAAATTTACATTTTCATTTTGGTTTCCTTTAAATTCTCTTTTGTATTTTGTATAATATTTATATTTTTTAAATGATAGTTATATATGTAATAAACTAATGTATGAAGTAAATAATGCATTTTATTTAGTTTAAGAAATAAAATTAAATATTAAATTATTGAAATAAGTTTTAAAATGTTTATTTAACTTATGTCATAAATGTAATATAGTGCATTTGAGATAAGTTATAAAAATTACTATAAAATACAAAGTAATTGTTCTTTTAACTATATAATGAAAATAATGAATATTAAACCTTTCTATGAATTATTATGAAATAGAAGAGTTTCATTTTAGCTATAGGACCTATAGAGGTCTTCAAGAATGGAGTATAATGTGAAAGAAAATGTTACAATGAAGTTGAGAAATATTTACAAAGTTTTACTCTTATGTGGAAAGCTAGTATAATGGAAATAAGATGACAATGTACTCTATCATAAGATTTTAGACTTGGTAATGTAAATCAACCACTAATATTGTTACATTTAGAAAAATAGTTAAAACATAAGAGGGAAGGATATATGTATGCAATTTTTTAATTGAAAAAAACAAAAAAGAATTGCTTAAGGTTGTCCAAAACATATAGGGAAGGACATAAGCATGCAATTTTTCAGTTTAATAATGATAAAAGGAATTACTTATGGTTTTCAATTTTTAAAAGAGTTAATTTCATGTGGTCAATCACACATTACGAAAATTCATGATGTTAAATGTTTATCATAATCAAAAGAATCAACTATAGAATGAGCTAGTGAATTAGAAAAATTGAATGTTAAATTCACTTCTTACTCATCTAGGCTAACATTTTCAAAGTCAACTATCAATTTCATGATTAATCAACCAATAGTAGGGGAGATGGGCCCATAGTGGAGCACCCTAACTTCACATTTCTCAAAATCCTACATGAAAATTTCAAATCACTTCCAATTCTGTACAATAGTTTATTTGGCAACTCTTGTGCTTCTATATTTCATTTTAGGGCCACATCATCAAATATGATGCCACATCAGCATGCTTTTTGTTGAGGTATCCAAAAAGGCCCAAAAAAAAAGTGAGACCGATAGTGGTGCACTAAGTCATGTTTTATTGGTGTACTGATGTGGCATCACATGATTTGTCACTTTGCATACTTTATGGATAAAAGGTGTTTTGCAATTGGATATTAAAGTGCTCCACTATGGGGCCCACTGAGGACTACTTCTATCCCCACTATTGGACCCTACTCCATTATGAGCCCCTCTCCCCTATAGTCCCCTTAAAAAACAAGAAAGAATGAAAGGAATATTTCTTGGAATAAAAAACAAAAACTACCATTTCCTATATAGTTACCCATAATCACCCATAGAAAATTTTCCCCCTTCTACCACCCAAGAATTACTCCTATCATTCTCATTACCGCTCCTATAGTTCACTTTTTTTAATTTGTGAGGCCCAAACTCCATAAAAAAAAACCCAACAATTGAATTTGTTTCTATTATATGTAAATTTATATCTGATAAAAACTAGACCTAGAACTAGTAATTCTTTCATTACAACCTTGTCTTCTAATAAGACTTGTTCTTCTTCATACATCCCTACTTCATTTATAAGTGTCTAAACCAAAGCTATGGTTGGATTTGAAATTACTTAGTCTACTATAATGGAGGATTCTTTTAGTTTAACTAAAATGTGTTTTTTTTCTAGAACTAAATAATTTTCCCTTTTAACACAAATATTTTCTAGATTTAAATAAATTATATTTTACTTTGAATCTTTTGGTAAGTTAGAGCATAAAATAAATTTGTTAAATGCTATTTTCTAGAGATTAGTGTATAGTTCATAGAATAAATTTATAGAATAGATAATAATGTAGAAAGAACAACTTAGGAATATAAAATGAATGTCATTACTGAAAATATCAGTGTGCCATGTAGATGTATTCACATCACGTTGTTATACATATGACCCAAAAAGCTAAAACACTTTATAAAACTATACTAGTTTCATTTAGTAGTTCACCTACTCTACAAAACCGAAGATGGGAATTTATGAGCTATAAGTAGGTGATAAAAAAAGATAAATAAACATGCAAGATTTATATTTTTTAAAGGAATAATGGAAATTAATAATTAAATATGAAAAAATCACAAAACTTCATGTGGTAGAGTTTTATCAAAATACCTACATATACAAAGAAAATGAAAATTATTTAGGGTTGTTTGAGAGCTTACCTTTAGGTCAATTTCTTATGTTGATCCCTTGACATCCATTGCCAACCAATATATTAAAAATTATAAAATAGCATGCTATCATACCTTAAGTGTGTCTAAGAATAAAACAAAATTGTCAAAAAATAAAACTATGAACATTCAACATTAGTCTATGGCGAAGTCTAGCATAGTGTATGTATTTGAAAAATAGGTGGTGTTCTACACTAAAAGAGTTTTTATCAAGATACAATAGGGGATATAATATAAAATTTATACCAATATGATTCAAAGATAAAAATAATAATATTACAAAGAAAAGTTGAGACCATTGAAATATTTAGTAGATTTAGAGCCCAAGCAATCTTTTGAGACATTTAATGGTAATTTAGAATGAGAGTGTGCAACATAATAGAGTCCTTGAGCCTTGTAAAAGAGTTAAAATAGAGTTTCTCCAAGAAAGCATGAGATCCAAGAGATCCCAAAAAAATTATTAAAAGGAAATGATGTTATATGGAGAGTAATCAAACTCAGAGGTTAAATTTTTCCCCATTTTTATCAGTGCAATTTTCCCCCAAATTATTCAACGAGGGTTTGGGGGAAGCACCCCCAAGATGGGGTCAAGGGACAGTGCCCTTTGTGTCAAGCGTTATTTTTCTATTGGCCGACATAAAAAAACCATATTTTGTAACCAACATAAGTATTGATAAAATGGCTAAGGGTTATGGTTTCCATTGATATTGTATTTGTAGCATTTGCATCAGTACTGAGTTGCAAGGATTGTTGGTTGTAATCAGTTTGATTTTGTAGATAATAATATTGGACTCTTTATTGGTGGATGTAGCCCAAGTTTGGGTGAACCACATTAAAATTGTCTCTCGCTATTATTATTTATGTGTATTTTTCATTCCTCTATTTAATCTTTATCTGCACTTAATTGATATCTTCTACATGTAATTCCTAACAAATGAGAGTATTGTTGGATAATATTCACATGTGAGAAGCATTAAATTACTAGAATAGAATTATGGTAAGTGGAAACATATAGTTGAATGGGAAACTAATGATTCACTTGAAAAATCCAAGATGCTATTGCATCACATTGACATTTATATGGTGTGCTTGTCTCCTAGGGAATTTCTCTAACATTTGGAACATGTTCCTAGATCAGAAGCAAGAATAATATTATACTCCAAAATCTTGAGAAACCTTGCTGAAAGGTAAATCGACCAAGGTTTGGGCTCAAATGAACCTAATACATGATATGAAAGTATTCACTAAAATAGGTTCAAAGTACAACATGAAATTGTGAGAATAGATATTTTTTAAATTATATTTTTCTCTTACTTTAGCAAAATGAATTCAATTATTGATAGGTTATGCTAAAGTACTTAAACAAAATGTTGAAACTAAGTCTAAAAGTGATACCCAAAAGGATAATGTAGATGATGTAGATAGTTTTGGGTAGAACAATAACACCCCCAGACTGAAAGCCTATAAAATTAGCATGTTAGAAAAATACATAATATTGAAAGATAAAAAACATGTTAATTTAAAATAAAAGAAGAAAATAGAGGAATTATAATATTGTGGGAAGAATAATACAAAGAGTAAATGAATTAGAAAGAAATAAGGTTGGATGTATATCCCTTCATATTAATTTTGTATGACACCTATGAAGTAAATAGAGGAAGGTTGGTTCACCAACTTAATATTCAAAGGGAAGTTGTGGAAATTATATCTGAAGGATAATTCAAAAAATAAAAAATTAAGGAAAAGAATATGATAGTAAAAAGGAAAGTTTCAAGATCTACATAGAGAAAATGATGCCAAAACTTGAGCTTGTAGTAAGAAGTTACGAAGGTTTCTATGAGATAAGTACTAATTTTTTGGCTCTGTAATAAAGTATTTTATTGATTTGAAACTGGATTTACAAATGTCTACAAGATGTAGGATCCACCTTGATTATCAGGCTTAACAACCATATGCCCAACACCAAACAAAAAATAAATAGGTCTGGACCACAACCACACTAGCTTTAAACCAGATAAACCGATGCAACAGACTACCTAGAAAGACAAAATGACAAGTAACGACCAACCGGCCCAAAGCTGAACCAAAATAGAGCGTATGAAAACACCAAAAAACCTTTAAACTAGAGACAACACAGAACTATAGAACCATCTGACCTACATGAAACCGTTGGCCTTTGTGAAGGCATCGAATTTCGACACCCATTCAAAGTCCTCCACTTCCACCAATTGCAATTTTTTTTTGAGGAAATTAGCGCTGATCACCGCAATCATCTTGTGTTGAACCAACGCCACGCCCTTCAGGTGCAGCAGGAATGGGTAAATCTTGATGACTTTGCCCGGATTTTTAACCAACTCCAAATATTTTGGTTGTGGAGCCCCTGCTCCAGGTATTGCCACCTTGAGAATCTCATCCAAATCCTCCATCAACCCTTTCCTGAACAATTTTCAAACTAAAGATTTGGCTTTCGCCTTAACCATGTGAATATCCAAAAGGGATACCAGAAAATGTGATACAATCTGTGAATTCACCCTAAATGTTTCATGCGGTTCCAAATTCCCCTTCTCGGGCACCATTTTGACCACTACAACTGTTAAAGGATCAATTTTTAACATAATACACTTGAGGTGCTAGTCTATAATGCCCAAGAAGGAATTTTTTCATTCTTTGCAACCCAATTGAATTGGGGTGTCCTCTCCAAAATAGACCAGGGTATCCACCAACATGTGCACCTTGAACTTAGAGCTCTCTACCATTAACACAAATTGCACCAAAACCAGAGCCAGAGAAAGGAAAATGATGCTACAAATTACCAACTAACATAGAATGAGGTTGTGAAGCCCTTAAAAGCTTGTTGTGTTATCACATTGTATAATGTGTGCCCACCACCCTAACCTGCCTGAAAACCATAGCTTGCTGCCATATAGATGCATGAGTACATTCAATGAAGAGGCAAACTAATGAGATATGACCACCCATATCACCCAAATCCTTCACAAGTATCAAAGCCCTCCTCACCATTATTGCTTCCAGCTCAAAACAATACAAACAAGAGCGAAAGAGAGAGAGTTTGTGATGCAAGCAACAGACTTGATGCCCACATCGCCCCAATACATATATCTAACACACCACCCCATTAGACATTCCACAATCCACGTGGAAAGTCGCCCACCCAGCCATCCACAAAAAAAAAATAAAAAATTATTTAAATAATTTTATCAAATTTACTATTCATTTTCATTTATCCAATATATAAATTTTAAGTACCTAGAGCACTCTAAGAACCAAAATACCACATAGACAAGAATTCATATCCCCAAAATTAGATGATTGTATAGAGCAAGTAGAGTGGGAATTTTTGTATGTGAAATGTGAGTGATTTTTTTTTCATTTCTTATAAAATATTTTTATTAATTCTCATTCTCAATGGGGCCCACATCTTGTGTAATAATCCTAACCTGGTGCTAGCATTTTAAAATGAATAATTCCACACATGGCATACATTCTATAAATAATAATCAATCAATTAAGGTATAAATATTCTCTTGTGAAAAAGATCAACATAAGAATTATACAAAATAGGTATGGAGATTAAACACAATTAATGTCTCATCCAATCAAATATATATGGCTAGAGATGGCTTCCTCATTAGATATCAAATCCAATGATAAAAAAATATGAGGGTCTTTGAGATAGACAAGGATTTTCATTGTAATAGCAAATATGTATGAATTTTTTGACCCAATTTTCAATAATTTTCTCAAGTTGTGGGAAACACCCATGTGACATTCACCAACTCTATTCTACCATATGAAAATCCTAAGCACATCATGTTAAAAAACTATTTGAGTGTGACATGAAAATAAATTAATAAAAAATAATGAGGAGATTTTTTTTCTCAATTTCCAAATCAATCAAATTTGTTCCCAATTAAAAAAATTCTATTGTATTTTATCAAAGAAAACTATAAAAAATTTAGTCAACCATTGAAAATTGGAAAAAATAATACATTTTTTATTTTTAATATGGAATGCATTCAAAAAACAAAACATAATAAATAATTTTGGAGACCATTTCTTTCACAAAATAATTCACTCAATGAGTTTTATAAATTTCAAAATCTTAAAATATTTTCAATGCAAAATAATCATAATTTTCCCAAAATATTTTTTGATGAATGCTTGCAATTTTAAAATAAAAAGTTTTCAAAAAAAAAATATACCCTTTAATTTCATATAATACACTTTTGCAATTAAATTTTATAAAATTTGAAAAAAAAATCCACAAACACTACACAAAATGAACATTTGTCAAAATTTCAAACAATAATTTAAATCATAAAAATTACATAGAAATTACTTTATGATGGAAGTCTTATGCTACCAAAAGGGTAAGAATAGAAAAATAAGATAAGAGAGCACAAAATTAAGATTACCTCAAGTTTGGAGCTCACACTATAAGAGATGGGTATAAAGATAGCCACCCAAGAAGACACAAGATTAAAGCCACTATTGTGTACAATAAAGACCTCATTTCCAAATGGAAACTTTAAGCATTTATGTAGAATTGATAGGATGACATTCATGGAGAAAAGCCATGGATAGCCTAGCTTCACATGAAATTGGTTTGACGATGGGATGATGGAAAATGAGACACGTAATGTTTTTGATCTAACTTTCAAAGGAAGAGTTATTGAACCTATCATAGGGAAAGAAAAACAATTACGCATCTTCACCCATACTTTTTGGATTTTTATAAGTATCTTGGTAAAGTTCATGCACAAATAAGAATTCTTCAGCGATCACATTCTCTACACAAACGAGATCAATTAATATCCCATTAGTAGGCTTTTCATTGATTCTTCTAGCTATGTAAAGAGGACCATTAGGTGCATGCCTAATTATATCATGTTGTAAGAAAGCAATGCCAAGCCAAATCTTAGTTATTCCCTTATGAGGTTGAACTTCAATAAGTCCAATCGCATTGTTTATTTTCTCTATGTTTTCATCATTCATGTCAACATTCATCACATCATTCTTTGTTACACTAGCTTTGACAAAGGAAATGCTATAATTTGGCATAGGATTAGTTAAGATTTACATATTTTGATTAGGAGGGGCTACAAACTTATTACCTTGATCATTAACACCACCAATTTGGATATGATTAGTATTAATGAGGTCTTGCACAAGATGTTTAAGTCACTTATAGTACATTTCGTATCATGTCCATATTGTCAATGAAAATGGTAATAGGAATTTGCTCTATAGTTAGAAGGTAGACGCTTAGTAGGGTCAGGAGCTCTAATAGGAGGTAAGGAAAATAATTATTTTTTAAGAGTTGAAACATGGTGTTATGAAGGGTATTAGGTAGAGGGGTAAATTGTCCATTTCTATCAGTAAATGTGCATGGATTTTTCATCTTTATAGCAGCCACTTGGTTATCAACATGTTAAGTTGGTTGAGGGGGATTATGTTGTAAAATTCCCCTATTTTGTTTCTTGAATGGTTGATAGTTGTTATGAGACATGGATTCAGATTTTTCAGGATGGCTAGAGGGAGTTTTCACTTCATGACTACTAAGCAAATTTTGATAATCACTAAGAGTAGTACATAACTATGTGGAGGAGGGAAAATTCAACATCTCCAGCTTAGTTTAGTATTTTTGTTTGCAAATTAGAACTAAACATTCTTTGAAGGTCATCATCAAGAATCTTAATGTTTATTTGTGAGTAAAGCATCTGGTATTGTGCTATGAAATTAGTGGCCTTTTCATCATCCTTTTGTTTACATATCATTAAATCAATTAAAGTCACCTTAGGACCCATATGTATTTGGAAATGATTGTAGAAGGCATCAATAAGTTCATTGAATGAACGTATTGAATTATTCGATAAGGAGAAAAACTATTCCAAAGCATTATCCTTTAAGGATCTAGGGAAGAGTTTATCCAAGAGTTTATCCTCAAAAATGAAGTCACTACATAGGGTTGTATCTGCAAAAACATGGCTAACAAGATCTCCTTTTCCACCATATTTATTAAAACTAGGGATATTTATACCTTGTGGAATTTTCATTCTCAATGTCTTTGAAATGAACAAAAATGGAGAGGAACAATGGTGCTTTCTTTTGCTTCTAGGGTTTTGAACCTAAAAGGAGAAAGACCAAATACCACTTTTAAACTTCAGTCAAGAACAAACCCTTGAGATTTCAATGCAAAGGATATTGAAATATGACAAAGGGAAGGTTCTAGGGATTGAATAATTTCTAATGAGGGGTTCACCACCAAGTATAAACTTGGAAAAGAAAATGTTTGAAAACAAAGTGTGATATGCAAACCAATGCTAAATGATCTAAAAAATATTCTAAAAATTCAAATAAAACATAATAGAAAAGAAAGAATGTAGATGGTGTGCACCTAGAAACCCTAAAGAGACTAGAAATAGCTTTGAAATTCTAGAAATCTAGACTTTTTATGCTAATGGGACTCATTCACCAACCTAGGCGAGTCAGTCCCAAATCCTAGTTTCTACATGAGTGTTTGTTTTGGGTAAAAGGGTATCATAATCTACAAATAGATTTGATAGACAACTATAGAGGAACTCATACACCACTCCTAGCGAATTAGTCTAGTTTCACATTTTTGAAAATTGAAAATTATGTTCTGCACTTTAACACATTCCCTTTCCTTCCAATATGAGTTATGAGTCTGAATCTGTGAAAAACACCTACAAAATAGAATTCAAATGTACTTTCTTATGGGGGTTTTCCTCAGTCAAACCCCTAGTTTGGTAATTAAACCTTCGTAGAAATGAAGAAATGTTCATAAAAACCCTAGCCTTAAGTGTGTTAAAGACTAGGAAATCTAGGACATGATACAATCCTATTCTAATGTGCAAGAATATGATGCAACAATGGAAATGTAAATATGAACAACTCACTTGTGATGATCTCCAATTGCCCCAAATGAACTCTAATGATGCTTGTACCTTCCTTAGGCTAAATGTAGAGTGACAATGGAAGATGGAATCACTTAGGAAACATGTATTTAGGATTGGTTTGATGGCTAGTTGCATCTGCCCAACCTAGAATCCTTCACGATTCACCATAGGAATCCATGATCAACCATTGAAAATGTTGGATCTTGATAGAAAGTGAGCTTGAAGACTAGCAAAATACTCTAATGTTTCTCCAATGCTTCAACTTTGCGTACTTTCAGAATTAGAATGCTCTTGTTGAAGATTGCTTTAAGACTCTTAATGCTTGATTCTTGCTCAAAGTGCTTAGAGATATTCTTAGATTGTAAAAAAATTGAGTTAGGAGCTTGCTTTTATAGGAATTATAACCTAATTGACCATTATTTAGATCTCAAAGGTCGAGATTTACCAAAAAAAAATGAATTAAATTGATGAATTCTCACTCAAATTTGAAATAGGCCCCAAATGAAACTCATTTGCCACACTTGGAAAATGGGTCCCACCTAAGGGCACTCATTCACCCAAGGTGGTGAATGAGTCCCACCTTAGATTTTTGAGGTGGGTTTTCAGGATTATCAGGGATTTAAAAGACTTTATGTGATTTTATATGATTTTTGAGTAAAATGAGCCTTGAGATCCAAAATAATGGGTCCTAGGGGCCTATAAATGATTATTTTAAATGGGAATTAATGCAAGGGTACAAAAATAGGTCCAAATTAAGTGTCAAATTGCCTCTTTCTTCAAGACTGCCAATTTTCTACACTACAATCTTTAAGGAAAATGGATTTCTTTTGACATATTGCGAAGGTTGGCCATTTTGATTTTGACTTAATGTAGCAATTTGTTGTTGGAAGGTTGAAACATTTTTCAAGATTGTGTTAAGGACATAATCATTGTGAATGTTGTAATATGGAGGTGTATAAGGTGGAGGTGTATATGTATTTGGAGGGCAAGTGACTTGTAAGTTTGTGAGAGGAGATGGATTAGGAGATATGAGATTTGAATATGCAAAGATAAAGGGAATCCTAGTGGAAATTCCTAAGGAAGTGTTGACATTTATAGTATGTTGTATGGTTGTTGTAATAGTTGGATTGGTGTATGTTGGAATAGAGGTTATAGTTGTAGAAGGAGGAATTGGATTTCCACCTTGACTTTGAGTATACCCCAAATCTTGAGCACAAATACTTATGGTAGATACATGTTTAATGACATGAGCTAAGCCATGAAAAATCTATATTCATTGTTCATTTTCAATTATTCTCCTCATGTTATATATCATAGGGACCACATTAGGAGCATTGGATTCAAAATTCACAAAATCTTGCAATTTATCAAGTTCTACATACATTCTTCAACCTAAATCTGAAATCACATCAAAATCACATTTAAAATACACCATTTATACACATTCAAATAAGATAAATGTACAACTTGAATTTGGAAAACTTAATAAAAAAAATTACATTGATTAAACATATAAAATTAGAAACTATATACATATATATGATAAAATTACAACCCTAGAGACACAATAAAATTTAAACACTAAAAGAGAAGTAAATAAGGGATAGGAGAAAGGGATTTTAATCCTTATGGTCATTTGTTTCTTATATTATTTTAAATGATAATTGTGAAGATTTTTTTCTATTTTTTTATCTAGATATGTCAATGTGTATTTTTTAATTTGTATCACATTGTTCATACATGTATTAAGATATTTATTAATTTTATATTATATAAAATTAATTTATTAACATATTTAATACATTTAAATCCTATTAAGATCACAATTAAGACATATTTTTATTTGTGGATAATAAACCTAACACAATATTAAATAGTGAATTTATGAATAAATATAATGCAAAAGGAAGATATCTTTGAATGATATTCATATTTACCCAAGTACCTATTCTAAAATGTTGATGGGTCTATAATTAGTTAGATACTTAGGTATAATTATAGGATATGTCATTATGAGAGAATATAGAGGTCAAGAAGAGAGAACAAGAGGGTTTAAAATTGTCACAAACCAAAAGTTTTGAACTTGAAAATTAACTAAAATTAGACTAATTTCTGTTTACTAATTATTTAATACAACTAAGTGAAAAAAGGTTTTTTTAGTTTAGACCATGTAACATAAAGTTGAAATCATATTTTAATTTTACTATCATATCATATTAAATAATCACCTAGGATAGAATTGATATCAATATCTCCCATAGCTTACTAGGCTCATCTCACACATGTTGAAGTAGATTGTCTATGATATATATAACAATAACATTATTGTCATCTATTCTAGGACCATATTATTTGTAAACCCTAATAATTCATTATTTATAATCATTTAACTATAATACAAGAAAAAGCCTCTCCAATTTGGTTAAATAATGTACCCAAAAAAATTGTTTTTCTTAAATCTTAATATTGACTAAGTGGTATTTTACTTTATATTGACCAATTATGTCAAATCATTTTCATTATATAATTTACTAGTTTAATTTTTACCAACATAAAACATCCTTTAAAGTGGCAAGTTTATTTAATCAATCTTATTTATATGGACCATCAAACTAATCTATTTCTTCCAACCATTAGATTATATTGTGACAAGGTTTCATATGTAAGGGTATTCTTTGTCCTTTATTTGTATTTTATTACCAAATACCAAATAATGCATATAAGATATGTAGGGTCATAATAGATATCCAAACTGTTGAACCCTGTTAAGAGGTTTTGTCACTATGAGTTTTCAAACTATGTGATAAGTCATGCCAAAATCCCTTATTATAACTAATGTCAAGACCATGAGTCCTATTGTATATAGAATGTTCTATACGTAACATAAATTCAAGGACATCATACAAAATATGGCTTCCACAAACCAAGTAGAAGAGGTATGATAGTTAAGTCTCAAATGAATGATCATGTTAGAAAGGTATAAATATAGTAATGAGAAGACTTTATCAACACAAAACACTATAGTCATGATAAAGACACAATGATAGCATGTTGAGGAAGGAAAATTATTATTGTGATATTTACTATGAAAAAGGTAAAGAAAATAGTGCAAAAATTTAGACAAAAGTATGAAAAAGATATGTGGTGGAAAGAGACATAGAGAAACATAGGTGGATAATATGCATATGTATGAAAGGATAGTCAAGGAATTTGTTAGGTTTGGTATTATTCTAATTGGAGTCTTTATGAGGTTTGGATTCATAAATCTGAGTGATAGAGTGAAGATTTTCAAAACTTTCCCAAAGTCTTGGTTTGCAGTGAGAATGAACAATGGTGTGTTAAGATCTTAGGAAGTTGTTAGATCTTACTAGGTCTTATGATTGTCAAGGCTCACAAAGTCACACTAAAGAATATATATCAAGTGTTAAAACCCTCATCAAATTATTGAACCTAACCATGAAGGAATAATGGAGTTATTAAAGAAATGAAGACCTTTAAATACCTATCAAAGACCTCATAGTCACAAGGACAAAGTGTCTTAGTAGTGGAAAGAAAAGATAGATAGTTTGAGGCATGGGAGTCTAATAAGTAAAATTATAGCAAAGTATATATGGAATCTTAAGGTGGGGGACTAACATTGTTTTAACAAACCCAATAGCAATAGTATGAAGAAAAGGTTAAAAAACTATGATAACAGTTGGATTAGCAAGGATAGAGATTGTAATAGGAATGTTGGATATTGCTAAATGATACACATTATGAACATACAAGGAAAATCATAGTGAAAGAGGGAATATATGTGAAAAGGAGACCTAATATACTATGAAAATATTCATAATATGTGTTACAATATCTAAATATGCATGTCAAAACATAAATAAAGGGACAAAGTATAAACATGATGCCATTTATAAAATTTTATAAAATGTATTATGTCATGGAGTTTTTAAGTAGATACAATGTAGGCTTCACCAATAAAATGATAATATGAATAAAGAATCATTTATCTTAGTCTTAATAGAAGGCCCATATTGTAGGAGAAGCTAGAAGGGGTCATTAAGCTTCTTCTTAAAACTCCTTACATTTAGATTATTTCACAAATTCCACATTGAGCCCATTCCATACTCACCACTATACCAAACAATAGAAAATGATTTTTTCTAACAAGAATACAAATTGAGTAAAAAGGCTATGGTAATTATAGGATTAAAAATGTGATCAATAGTATGTATACATCTATCTTGATATCTCACAATCTCTACCTCTAGGAGTATGAGAATTGGAAAAATTGATTAGTTATTGAATATTGATGAACAAATTGCTTAAGAGTTCATTTCAATTATTGCAAACTCCCTTTCTCACAAGCACCAAACCATATCACATTGGAAAATCATAAAGTCTCAAATTATTGTCATAATGACCTTTCGTTTATAAGCACAACATGCCACTTACTTGAGTTCATATGAATAAGCGATCCTATTATATCTCTATTTAGTTCTTTTATTTCTCTTGAATCTTTCCTTTTAACATTTAACATTTGAGACATAAATTTTAAATCATGACATATATTTTAAATTATAAAAATCTTTTAATCATTACTCTAAAAATACCAACTTTGAATAACCTAATAAAAAAACATATTATCATCCTTATCAATGAAACAAAAAAATTCTAACTTTAATTTCTAAACTAAAACAAACGCTATACCATCTTTACTCAAACACGACATAAAAAATAATTATAAATTAACAAAAATAACTATAATATTTTATTAAATGAAAATAAAACTAATTTATAAAAAGAAACAAATCACAATAGCAACAAATTAAAGACATCTGCAAACTACCAGTGACACAATTTAACTTCTGGTGGGAGGATCTTGGACAAGATTTTAGCGCGACTCCTTTTCTATAAATTGGAACGTCCCACTGTTTTCTGCTGCTCCAACCAGTTCCTTCCATAAAAGGAGAGGAAACGTAGGTGGAATCAGCAAAACTTTAGCCACCGTAACTGTTTCCTATCTATAACGATATATAATATCCATGATCGCTGAAATCCCAACATAAAACAACAGAGGAGAGAAAGTTCCGACTGTATTCGAAGAAGCGATGAATTGTCTAGTGTTAAACGTTGCAGTAGCCCTTGTTTTAGTAACGAGTGGCCATCAGATTGTGTTTGGAGGTGCACAGAAAACAAGTTTGGCCCAGCAAGCGTACGATGCGGCCCAAGCAGTGGTCAAAGAAAGCCAGTCAGTGTTAGATTTCGTTAGAAATCAAATCCGGAATCCCACGAGGAAGGCTTTCGAGACGTGCGTCGTAAATTTCTATTTTGTAAACAAGCGGGCGTCTCAGGCAGCAGATGAATTGCGGGATTTATCTGGAAACAAGTACAAAGCTTCTATTGCCTCGGGGTATCTTGTTAATGCTCAATGGAATGCAAAACAGTGTGTGAAAAAATTGAACGACAGCCCAGGGGGGAAAAACCTCATCCCACTTATCCAACCTCAGTCTGACTCTCTTGCTAAAACTATCGGCAACGCTATAAATCTTGCAAATCAGATTGTGCACCAGGGTGGTGCTTAGATAGTGAGTATTATGGAAGAAGCTTTCATTTGGTTTCATAGCTGACTTGGGAACGACTGGAATAGAGGGGATTACTTCCATCTTTTAATAAATAAATTATTAATATTTTTATAAATCATTGCTTTTAATGGATTTTTGTGTGTAATTTTGGTGAATGTTTTCAACAATAGTTTGGTTTCAATCATTTTTTTATTTTATTTTTTTTATAAGATGCAATGCATCTATATTATTAGGGATAAACATTTTTTATTGGAGCTATGAACCGAGTACAAGAAACCACAAGTTGAACCCTAGTGGTCGTCACTACAACCAAGTGACTTGACCACCGAACCACGCTCTTATTGGTTGTTTCAATTAATTGTTATTTTATAAAGTTTGGTCTAGTATTTTTAGTATGGCAAAGGTTGAATTTTTGCTTAGAGCTTCAATAAGACTTTTCTTTTGGAGGGGAAAATGTGCTAATCTCAAGACTAAGAGTAATTAGGTACACACAAGGATTCTTCTAAAATTTTGAATGTTTTAAAGGAGAATGGATTATAAAATTGAAATGTCAAAATGACTTCAAAAATTATTATAAAGATATGAATCAAAAGAAGAAACTTCAAGATGGAAAGTATAAACTATTTTGATCTAACTCTTTTCATTTATGATTCAAATAATACAATGAACCAATGTATCTACTAGTTAATTATGGGATTGATCAATTTTTTGTAGTGATGTCCCATCTCATAATAAAGATATATGAGATGTACTTCAAACATTACAATTTTGAGATACATGTGACTAATTTTTATTATAGTAGTGTGTTTCAAATTAATATTCTTCAAAAATTGTTCATATATATCAATTATAATGAATTAGTAAGAATTTAATGAAAAATATTTAATATTTTTAGATTAAAAAAATAAAATTTAAAAAATGTCAAATTATGTCAATTATACTTACTTATTAAGAATTAAAAAGGAATGTAAATAGATGGGTTGTGACATTTTTCATGTGTAATTATCTTAATTTTTTTCTTGCAAGATTAGTTTAAATTGTTTTTAGTTTTCTAGACATATACATATAATATTAGAGTTTTATTTGGATAATTTTTTCCTAAATTTTTAACAAGTATATATTTTATATTAATTATTTAGTTGGATTAAGCTATAAACTGAAATCCCTAACATGATCTTTTAAATGTGTAGTGAATTATGTCTAGATTAGTCACATATAAATTCATTTAAAAATAAATAAAAAATTATTGAAATTAGTAATATATTTGTATTCAAGTTTATGAGACTTTGTTTTTACAAATTAATAAATAGAAAAATAGCTTTAACATTTAAAAAATATTAAATTATTGATTTTTATTTTCCTAAAAAATATTGAAAATGTAGTTGTCCATTATTTTGTCAAAGTCAACTTTAGTAATAGATTATACCATGACCTTTTATTTCTAGGTCAAAGGATCTGAATTAAACTTAAAATCATATGAAAAAGGAAAAATTACAAGTTTTAACCATATAATTTGCCTCTATATTGGACAAAGTGACTAAAACCTATTTCTTACTCGTATGGCTTATAGCACCACCAAGTAGGGTAAAAACATATGCATTCGTGGATCTTCTAATATCAAAATCACATGCTTAGTATATTCAACTAATGTTTCTCTCATGTACAATAAAAAATAAGGAATGTTCTAAGTCGCCCCACAAATATCCAAATACTCTATCAAAAACATCCTAATGAATCCTTCTAGGATTAGACATATTTGCTAAGAAATATTACTACTTAGATAATGTCTAGTCTAGTATAGAACATATTGTACATTAAGCTTCCAAATGCACTCTAGTTAGGAACTTTAATGATGTCTTCCATCTTTGAAGTAGAGATAAGACAATGTGTCATAGATAAATTTCTCAAAATTTTAGCCCTTAGTCACATGTAATTTCAACCCCAAGTTCTTTCAAGCCTTAAGGACCTTAAAAAATTGTACATTTTTCCTCTTCTAATATGAAATTTTGCACTAAAATTATTTTCAAACAAATCTAAAATTTATTTTTTGTAGAAGATAATATTTTGTAAAGGATGGAAATTTTCAAAGTGGAATAAATTTTGTACTGTAACTCTGATTTGAGTTCCATTTTTTGCAAAAGTGCATTTTTTTTCCACAAATCCAAAGAGCATAATATCACACAAATTCTATAAATTTCCTAATTATGCCTCTTCTGGGCAATTTACAAGCACTCCAATAAAGGGCTAAATTGCGAGGGGGGCTCAAAATAATCAATGGGGGTGTTGTGTGGTCTATTTTCACACATCCTCAAGAAATGATTTTGTATGTTAGGTTTTTCATTTCAATCTTGCACACATTTCTAAGTTCTTCATTTCTACAAATTTTCAAGCAGCTATGTAAGTCTAGGAGCATGGATTCTAATATTACTATAGTATCCCTAACATGTTTCAATTATCATGATTGGAAGATGAAAGTATTTCTTGTGCTTAAGAACAAAATTTTATATAAGGTAACCATGGGAACACAAAAATAACCTACATCAGCTGAAGAAAAAGATTTTTTTTTAATATCTATGATCAAGCATTTGGATTCCTATGGTTGAATTTGTCTCTTGATATGTTTTTGCATGTTGATAACCTTAAAAAACCCAACCAAGTTTGGGAAGATCTAGAAAAACTATTTGAGAAATTTGATGGACTTAGAAGCCATGAGTTGGAAAATCAAATTTTGTGTTTTAGTCCTAGGAGTTTTACAACATTACAAGGCTTTTTTACTAAGTTTAAATCCTTGATGTAGAAATTAAAAGATTGTGGAATTGACAAGAAAGAAGATCAATTAATCCTTTATGTACTTTCCAAGCTAGGTCCAAAATTTGTTGTGTTTGTATCAAGTTTCTACTCCACTAAAAGCACTCTTGGAGCCTCATGGTCTATTCCTACACTTGATAACTTTATTGCTTATGTAAAAAAGGGAGAAATAAAAGTTAATTCAAATGGGTAGTTGGAAGTTTACAAAGCCTCAATCCCTACATGTAAGGAATGAAACACATTAAAATTCAAAGGGGAGAAGAAGAACACCAAAAGGGATAAGGAAGTTAAGAAATAAGGAAAATTTGACAACTCCAAAGATTCTTGTAAAAGTAAGAAGAAAGTTAAATGTGTATTTTTAAAAAAAATTAGACACAATGAACATCAATATATAAGGAAAAAATTGAGTCTCTACAACAAATTCTCAAAAATAATAATATAGGGCTACTTGATTTTATCAAGGAATTTTCATCAACTCAAGAAAATAGTAAAGACAAAGAGAAATCAAAGGGAAAAACCTTAGTTTCTACAACATTTTTATCTCCATCATGGATTATATACTTTGGTGCTTCACACCCCATGGGTTCTTCATAGGTTGTATTTTCATCTTTAGAGCCATCAAGTATGTCCACAATCACCTTAGGTGATGATACTCTAGTATTGGTAAAAGGGAGAAGGTCTGTTGAGGTTGAAGGATGAACATTTGCAAATGTTCTAAGTGTACCTTCAATATCAACTAATCTCCTTTTAGTTTATCAAATAACTCATTTACAGAAGGGAATGAGAGTAAACTTATCTCTAAATTAAGTTGAGATAAGATAATTACAAAGAAAAAAATTTGTAGCAATAGGGGAGGAAAATCAACAATCTAGATTATATACCTTCTCCAATTTTTTACCACATATTTCACCAAAAGAACTACTAACTCATTCAAATGAAATTAGAAAACTATGGAATGAGTGATTTGACCATCTTAACTATAGCTAGAGAAAATATGTTGATAGAATATGGTCAAGTGATTACCTAAGTTTAATTTTTCAAAATGTATTTGTGAAGGTTGTGCACTTGCCAAGCATCTAGGAGAAAATTTGACAAATGACAATCATGGAGGGAAATACAAGTTTTTGAACTTGTACATAGTGGTATTTTAGGGGATTTTCTCCATCAATATTTTACAAATGCTAGATATGGTCTCACCTTCATTGATGATTTCTCACATTTTACATGGGTCTACTTAGGAAAAATCAGAAGTGTTTGAATCTTTTCAAGATTTTAAACCTCTACCTAAAAAACAATAAGAGAAAGTCATCAAGGTTCCTCGAACAAACAATGGGAGATAGTATGTTAATAATCATTTTGAGAAGTTTTTAATATTACAGGGAATAGGTTTACAGCACATAGTTCCTTGTACCACATGAAAAAATGGTGTTACAAAAAAAAAAAAAGATATTTGAAAGAGATGGGTAATTTATGATTTACTCTAAGGGCCTCACACAATCATACTAGGCAGAAGCATTCAACTGTGTGTGTTAGATTCAAAATAAAATTCCACATAAAACCTTGAAGGGTATCACTCCCTTTGATGCTTGGAAAGGATGCAAACCATCAATTGATCATTTTATATTTTTTGGCCCTCATGCCATGTCACATATTCCAAAAGGGAATCATACGGCTATAGATCCAAAATACAAACCTTGTACATCTTTATTGAATAGGTAGATGGTGTAAAAGAAAATAACCTACTCCACCCTACCATACATGAGTTTTTTATTGAGAGAAGTGATAAGTTTCAATAAAAATATCTTGAAACTTTAATTGAAACTTCTCAACATATTGTGGGCTCACCAGATCCTGATTACAGTACTTAATGATAGAGATCATTCTCACCAAATTCCTAGCATAGTGTCTTCTTCTTCTCATTGTCATGGTGATGAGAATGATGAGGTTTCATCTTCATCTAGCTCATCGATTGCATCGGAAGTTGATATTTCCACACTAGAATCACCCACATCTTACATTATACACATGGTAGATATAGGGGTACAAGATCTTGCAAATGAAAAAAAGTTTCAAGAAGATTTTCAATGGGAGCCACAAGCCTTCTTTTCTTTAGTTTCTAATCCACAAAAAATTAGAGAGGCATCAGGCATACTAGAATGGGATATTGTTATGAATGAGGAATATGATTCCTTGATTAGATATCACACTTGGGATTTTATTTCACTTCATAAGGGAAGGAAGATAGTTCAGTGTAGGTGGACATATCAAATGAAAATTACAACAGATGGGTCAATAGATAATTACACAACATAGTTGCTTACCAAAGTTTTTTTACAAGTTGTAGGCATTGACTATACAGAAACCTTTGCACCAGTTGCAAAGATGACTTCCATTCAACTCACACTTTCTATAGCCAGAACACTAAGCACATGGATGGTATTTATATTATATGGATGTGAAGAGTGAATTCCTTCATAGAGATCTTGAGGAAGAAATATACATGGAACAACCACTAGGGTTTGTTAAGTATTCATCCCTAGTTTGTAGAAATGAAGTCTCTATGTGGCCTCAAACAAGATCCTAGAGCTTGGTATGCCAAGATGGATTCCTACCTCCTATCTTTAGGTTTTACTGGATATCATTTAGATCCTAATGTGTATCTATTGTAGTAGGATGATTCACTTTTGATAATAGTTCTATATGTTGATGATCTTTTGATTGCCGAGATTGCTTCGTATACCATTACAATAGTGCAGAAATCACTTCAGGATAGATTTTCCATTACAGACTTGGTTTTATTGCACTACTTGGACCTTTACATTGATATTTCATAGTTAGCTTCAAAGATTACTCTTGCACAACCAAAGTATACTCTTGATCTACTTGCACAGTTTCACATGACTACTTGCAAACCATCTTCGACTACCTTTCTATTAGGAGTCAAGCTTGATACTTCGTTTACTAAACATTGGTTAATACTACATTATATCAACAACTTGTTGGTAGCCTTATATACTTGACTCATACTTGGCTAGACATTTTTTGTGTAGTATGCATGGTTTCAAGATTCATACAAGAACCTCATTAGTTGTGTTGAAAATAAGATAAGAGGATCCCTCATTACCATCATGGTACTCTTAGGTTTGTGATTCATTATAGAGTTGGCTCATCACTTGACTTGGTTGGTTTCATAGATTTAGATTGGTTTGGCGACACTAAGAATCACATGTCCACTTCAGGTTTCAATTTTTTACTTTAGTTCCTATTAGTTGTTATAGGAAGAAGCAAAATTTTATTGCTTTATCATCCATAAAGGTAGAGTTCAGGGGGGTTGATAAATCAATAGCTTAGGCTATATGGCTTCAGGGCATTATTTATTTGGTATTTCTTTTAGGAAGCCTACAATCATCTATTGTGACAACTAGAGTACCATTCAAATATGCAAGAATATGATTCAGTATTAGTGAATGAAAAAAATAGATATTTGTATGCATTATATTCTAGAGTTAGTTCATGGAAAAATCATCAACTTAGAATTTTTCTAGTCTTCAAAGCAAGTTTGTGACATCTTCACCAAAATCTTCGCTGAGAGAAATTTTATTCATCTACAAGCTCTTCTTGATGCGCAATCTACATCAACAACATAATCATCCTTTCTAGGGTTTTCTAGTCTTCTCCTCATCTTCTCTATTTTGTGAGGGTAGTTTTTTCCCACTAGGTTTTTATCTTACTCCAATTTTTAGACAAATTGCATTCTATGTGAGTACCTTATTAGGCTTCATGGCCAGGACTCATTTATTTTTTATTGTACATGGATAGCTCATTAGGCTAGTAGTTGGGACCCATTTCATCCATGCCCACATAATCTATGATTAAGGGGGGGTGTTAGTGTATATATTTTATCCATACACTTAGGATTACTTAATCCTACCTAGTCATCGATTTACATGTGACACTCGTTCATGTGATGTGTCACATTTTTTAGGAGTTTTGTAGAGGTGTCACCTTAGTTTTGACACCTCATACTAATTTAGTGGAAGGAAACTCACCACCACTCAACTTGTGAGGATTCCTATACTCATTTTGTGGATGCTAATTTCCTATCTCCTCCTATTCATGTATGCCCCATTTTCCTATTATAGTGGGTTGACTTTATGCAATCATTGTTCAATTGTGCTTATTTGTAATCTCCCAAACTTATTAGATTTCACACTCTATTCAAGTCATATATTTTTTTCTCTCTATATATTCTTATCTCCATCCCAAGAATATGTTTAACTACACTAAGATATTTTATTTCAAAATTTGTAGAGAATTGAGATATTAATTCTAAATTCAAACCTTTCCCTTTTCCATTAAATAAGAAATCATCATTGTATAAATAAATAACTAGGAAATGATCACCATTATATTTAAAACAATCATAGTGATTATATTTATAATGGTCACATATGATAATCAAAACATATGTATCTAAACTATGGTACCATATCCTAGGACTTTACTTCAAGTCATACGAATATTTATCCAAATTACTAACCAAATTACTTTTACCTTTAACTATGTAGTTCTCTAGTTATGCCATATAAATATCCTCCTCCATATCTCCATGAAGGAATGCCATTTTCACATCCTTTTTCTTGAAATATATAATTCATAATATATAGGAATATATAATAAGAATATAATGGATGTTATTTTTACAACAAGAGACAAATTCTCACCCTAATCAACCACCTCAACTTGAGAGTAACCTTTCACGACGAACCATACTTTATATTTCTTAATTTACTTCCCTCTATACCAATATTCCTTTAGAACACCCATTTATAACCAATAGATTTATGTCCCTAAGACATTGAAAATAGGTCCCATGTATAGTTTTTTAAAGTGTTGTCATTTCTCCATCCACAAATATCTTCCAAAACTCTATTTTATTCATACCTAATGTTTCTTGTATAGATTTTGGTGCATCAATGCTAGTATTCAAATAAAAAATACATCTCCAGTTACAAGGTTAATACCTTTGAAGTGGTCACTATGTCTTTTAGACCTTTGATTAAAATTAGGTGGTCTTTCTTGCTCCTCTTGTAAAGATTCAAAGGTCAATGAAATGGGCCTTGGTTCAAATTTATCAAGAATAGAAGAGATATAAATAACATATATCCTTTAGATTTTTTTATGGTTGCAAGAAAAAAGAAGCCTTAGTTTTTTTAAAAATCACACTTCTACTATATAGTAACTTTTGTTCAACAAGATCCAAAATATTACATAATTTCAAACCATAATGGATAAATATATATTTAAAAAAAAATATTTGTTTGCTCCTCACTTGGAACATGTATATATGCCTCACAACCAAAAAATATAAAATTTATCAATGAAGGGTTGTGACCTAACCATTTCTCTATGGTCATTTTATCAACAAGAGCTAATGTAGGTGATATGTTAATTAGGTCTAGAAAGTACCTACTTCAACTTTTTCCCAAAACCTTCATTCTAAGATAGCTTACCTAAGAATACTTCTATCCTTTTCTATTATAAAGAATACCAAGTTTTCACTCATATCTCAATTGTAATGAAATTCTTTTGAAAAAAAAAAGAAAAACATTTTTACTAAAAATTCCTATTTGTGGGTTTTATCTAAATAATATTTATAAACTTGTTCCAATTAAAAATTGATTACAATTTCCATATCAATATTCTTTAACCCATAATTTAATTAATTCTTTATTGACACTATAATTACACAACATTTATGAATAGAGATATTAATAAAATTATTTAAAAATTAATTTAACAATTTTCATATATCCTTTTGATAATAAAATCTTCATTTGAACCACTTATACAATGGTAATATCAATAAAATGGTATACAAATCTAATCACATAGTTTTATAATTTTTTAAACATAATCATAATTATAATGTGTCATTTTGATCAAGTCCTTGACATTATTTACAACTCCATAAAGGAAGAGCATAATATAGGTTCTTTTCCTCCACCCATAGACCAATGGTCCTATACACACCCTCCAATTGGAAGTGCTCCTACACTTCATGAGGGTAGAAATTACATAAATTTGAAATCATACCATGTCATTCAATAGCTAGTGTAGAGGGGCATGTGTTGAAATATGGGGGACCAAAAAATGCGATCACCACTTTTATGAAGATATTATGTTAGTTCAATATAATGTGCTCATGTTATTTTTGTGATAAATCTGTTAAATATGTAGAGGCTAAACTCATTTGAACTCAACATCTCAATATTTCATATTATACCACAATACAAGGAAATCATGCATGCATTTTGGATTCAATCAAGTTATTGCTCAAATTCTCCAATGATATTTCTGAGATCTAGGTAGACTTTGTTAGTGTTAGTGAAAAATTCAATAAAATAGTAAGAGATTTTTTTTTAGTTCACTTTTGTTTAATTTTGAGGAATTCAAAATACCACACCAATTCATGAGAACCCTAATTCAGTAATTCAAAAAATTCCCTATGATGAATAATTGTATAAAACTCCTCCAATAATACCTAGATATCATTCCAAGATGCAATAAATTATCCTAATTTAAATATATATAAAATAATAAGAAATAAATTCAATCTTTAATTGAGAAGTTGTGAAATATGAGTGGAACAACTATTGAGCACACCAAAATGATGAGATGGGGGTGGTGAATTAGAATAGATATAGAAAATAAAAGAAATTCCATTTGTAGATTAAACATCAATTCACATTAACTAAAAGAAGAGTAGAAATGAAAACATGCACCACAAAAGGACACCAAGATTTTTACCTAGAAAACACAGTGAGGGAAAAACCACAATGAGAGTTAACTCACAATAGATGAAGCTCACTTCTTACAAAATTTACTTCAACTTTTTCAGGATTATCCCCTTTCTTCTTCTCATCATTTCTTGAATTATCATGAGGAGGAATATTATGTCCTTTACTAGAATTAGTGTTCCCTAGAGTAGGGACATAGTTCACCTTGATCTCCTACACCATTATTCTCCAAAGGAGTGGTCTCCTAAGTCTACATATCATTTTTCTCTTCCTCGTCACCAACTATCATATTACCTTAAAAAATTGATAGATCTATTTCTTGAGTAGAAACATCTTGTTTATCCTACAGGATATTATTATCTAGAGGAACTTGTTTCTCAATGGTCACCTCAGTCTTCTTCATTTCTTCAATAATTCTAGCTCTCTTTTCTTCTGTCTTTCAACATCCTTTCTATCTATTCTTTATCTTTCCACATTGAAGTATTTATCCTTTGTTTGGTTCTAAACACTTATGCCTAATATTGAGAAATAGATAAACCAATATTGGGTATGTACAAGATCATGATGGGCTAAAAAGTGGCAATATGATGGGTATATATAGGGTATGTGGCTGATGACCTTTTTTAACCCAAAATTGATGAAACAAAAAGGGTTTTTAAAAGAGATTCTTAGCTTTCCACCAATATAAATTATTCTTTATTTCAAATTTAATAAATAATTATTATTTATTTTCTATTTGAATTACAACTAAAGTCCTGATTGATACGTTGATCGAAAAACATCTATAGCTTTCAAACGGTATCACATTTTTTGAATCCAAAACATGTGTAACATTCTATTCTTTGCATACTATAGGATTAAAAAAAAAAATTGAATTTCATGAAATTTTGACCAAGTTAAGGTGGCGGACATCACGAGTTTTATATTTTTTTAAAAGTTGTAATAAAAATTCATAATTAATTATTTACTAGGAAAAAAATTACAAAAAATTCATCATATCGGTACATGCTTCCTCTACCTATATCTAAATCTCATAAAAAATATTATCATTTTATTGTGGTTAGGGTGGTTAGACAAACACCTACTTCTTTTTTCCCTAAAATTTAAGTACTACTACATTGAAATTTCAAATTTTCATCAAATAGATTTTAAAAAATAAAAATAAACCTAGTAGTTTAGAAATTACATTCAATTTTCTACAGATTCTATTCTTACACATTTTTGAAATAATATAGATAACTTATTTAAATTTTTATGTCACGTTTCCTAACTCTGATTTTTTTGAATTTTTTGCCACTTAAGGGTTTGTTTCTTCCATGATGATCTTGCACATGCCCTATTCTCTAATTCTTGTCACCTCATTTTATCTTTTTCTAATTCATCTTCATTCCTCTTGTTATTGGGTGTATCTAGAATGCTCTCCAGAAGTTGATCAATGATCTCCTTTAGAGCCATACTAATGTTGTTCATATGCATAACTATAGCCTTTTCAATTGTGGCCTTTTCAACAAGAGGCATCTCATCATAAAGATCAATACTCTATTTTAGTGCATCATGCTATATAGTTGCATTAATAGTAGCCTCAAGTTGTAGAGGCTCATGTTCAGGTGTTTCTGGAGGAGATTTCTTTGTTTGTTTATGTAAACACCATAAATTTGCAAACTGTTTAAACCTCATCACACCTTAGCATAATGTTACTTTAAAACAAGAAAACAAAGTAGTGTTCCTATGAAATACTCAATCATATTAAAATATGCACATAAGATGAAAAGATTCAAAATAACTAAATAAAGTATATAAAAACATGATCAAACCCTTATCTCATAGTTGATTGGTGCTTCTTCGATCTGGAAAGAAGCCCTTTCCCAATCCTTGATAAGATCCTAGATGACAAGATTCAAATGCTTGAGATGGTGGATAAGATGAAATGCTAACTTGGATGAGTTTTGGAGAGAGATACTAAGAGTGTGAAGGATTAATACAATAGAGAAACTCTCTCTTTATAGCCAAGAAGGCTAAAAGAGTACCAAACATGGAGGATGTGGGGACTAAAGATCCACCAATGAAAAGATGCCACTTGTCAACATGTGAGAGGTTGAGGAATGAGCACATTTTGGTCAATGTGCCAAAGAGGGGGAGATTTGAAATTTGAATTTGATGAGAAGATGAGTTAAATGTTGAGTTTGACCTTTGCAAGAGACATGTAAGAGCTCTTAAATGCTTTGTTGGATGTACATGTCAATTTTGGGAGAGATTTCAAACTTGCAGAATATTCCTCAAAGATGCCATGTTGAGAGAAAATGGAGAATTTAATAAATCAATAAATTGATTTATTTGTGCAAATGGGAAAAGATAGAGGATGTGATGGGTGATTAGGATTAGATTAATCATGATTTAGCTATCTTAAGTGGATGTTAGGTGATTTGACCTTTTTTCTTTAGATTTATGGATTAAACAAAATTAAAAAGGAGATGGAAAATGATAAAGACTTGATTAAATAAAGATTTGATTTATTTAATCAAAGAGGATGATGTTAGTACTAAATATGAATTTATTTAATTTAGATGGAGTACTTTAGAGATTGAATTTAATGAACTTGTTTTATTTGATGAATAGATGAATATGACCTAATTAAATGCATGATGCTAATTTTGCAAGTTTACATTTTTCCCCTCTTTGAAGCAATGTATTTGCTGCATTGGTTCAAAGAATAAACTTTTCATGATCAAATTCAAAAAAAATCTAATTTTTTTGGATGCCCCAGTGGAAAGAAATAAACTGGTACATTACCCCCTCGAGAGATCAAGTGAAAAGATTTTATTTTTAGGGTCGATCTAGCAATAAAGAGGTTCAACATGGACATATGGATGGTTATGATGATGATGCAAATGAGATGATTTTAAGATGCTTAGAATAACCAATCTATATTATCCTAAACAACCTAAATGATGATATAATGCATGTGAAATGGATGAGATGGATGATATGATATGCTATGATTATGAGATGTATGCATGCTAATGGTTTGTGGATGCAGGATGGATGCATGTCATGATAGCATGTTAGCATCAAAGAGGATAGAAGAAGTGAGATGATGACAAGAGGATCCAACAAGTCCATGATTTGATGAGACTTTATTAGAGATGATGATGATGATGATAGATTATGATTTTCTTATAAATAATTGGGACTTTAAAAGGGATACTTACCTTATGTTTGATAACACACATAGATACGACACATCAAGGTATAAAGAACCAGGATGGCGTTGTACCTAGTGCAATGGACTTTGACTTGACAAGTAGATAGGAGTATTTGTGTTCACACCTGACATATAGAAACCTTGCTAGGATGCACTTTAGAAGTTTCAAACATCTTAGACCAAAACACGGAAAGGTATAACCTATTAATACAATAGTCAACAAGCTGCCCAAAACACCTTCCATACACACCTAACAAAGCAAGTATTTGCCAAGGTTATATTACAAGAATGTCTAACAAGCACAATAGACAAAAGATAATGATCGTTGTCCCATTCCTTTCTCTCTAAATAATTTTGAGTAGAAACCATCGAGAGGTCATTGGAATGAGCACAATAAGATAAATCAAAAGAAAAGATCAATTACACAAAAAAGCCAATGTTCTTCATACCTTTAGCCAAAGGGATGTGTTTTGAAAGGATAAGAATCCAAGGTGATATCCAAAATGATACCTATTGTCATATTTATATATCCTAGGACATGCATTGTATAGGATGATGATGGTTTGATAAGTTAATTGATAGGTTGTTGATATAAAGTTGACTGACATGTTTGAAAATGATCAAGAGTTTGATTTTTGTGTTTAAAGGTTTGTTGCTTCGATTTTGATTTTGCATTTGAAGTTCTCTTTTGCTAATTGTTGTGCTTGTTTCTATTTGTGTTGCCAAAGGAAGAAGGTGATAATTGTTTTATTATGAATGGATGTTTATTGTGGGTGAAAGTGAGATGAGATGGATGAATTTTTTCAAATATTTGGATGTTTTTGATGTTTTTTGAAATGTTTTGAGGCTATTTTTTTGGTATTTTCAGGATTTTATAAATATTTTGATTTTTGATTTTCAATTTTTTTTGTGCTTTCTGAGATTTTATGAATGTTTTTGGATTTTGTGTCTCAGGGGCTGATGAAAGATTAGCCTTGCCTACATTTAAGCTTAGAGACAACGTAGTTCAGATGACGAATTTTTTGATGTTTTTCTGACTTTTATGAATGTTTTTGGATTTTTCGTACGATTTTTTATGATTTAGATATGGATATGTGTAATCATATCATTGTTTTACTTTGGAATTTTGTTGAAAACCAAGCTAAGGTTGATCAATTAGATTGATGATGATAACACTGCTGAGGATACACAACAATGCAAGGATAGTGTTAAGGAACACAAGGATTAGGATGTATACCCCAAGATGATGAAGAATTGATTGGATTTGATTGATGAATTGATGATGATAACATTGTTGAGGATGCACAACAATCCAATGATATTGTTAAGTAATACAAGGATTGGGAAGGATATCCCGAGATGATTTTTTAATTGATTGGATTTGATCGATTAGGATTTTGAAGCTTGGTTTGAAACAAAAGATGATTTGGATGATTTGGTGCAACTGGTAGTGATTGCTTGGATGGATTTTTGATGAAAGATGAAGCTTGATAAGGAATGTTTGCTCATCAAAATGTGCCATGGGCGAGTGATTTGGAATTTTTGCTCACAAGTGTTTTGACTAGTTTGATTTCACATTTACCAATGTTCAGATTACCACATAAGTTGGAGGGTATATATCAAGATTTACTCTTGAAGCAAGATGTACATACTTGCCTTAATGTCTAGAAATGTATGGAATGCCATGGGTGGATGCTCAGATAGGTGTATGGATGGATGGATATAGTAAGCACACAAAGGATGCCAAGGATTATCTTGCGATAAGATAAGGGGTTTGAATGAAGGAATGCTTCATTGGATAATGCTTCATGGCTCAGATAATGTTGGATAGGATAGGATCAATGAAAATGACCCATGTCAAGATGTTTATCATAAGCAAGCATAAAGTGTGCACCAAACTTTTATCAAGATCAAAATAACTTGGACAATGGATGCAGATGGATGAAAATGGATTGGATAAATGGTCCATGAATGAATGGATTTATTATGGCTAAGATGGATGGAATGCTATATTTATTATAGATGGGATGCGATACTTTCACTTGAAATAGTGCACGCAAATGCTTGATTTTACACATGACATGGATGTTTGATATGTTTTCATCATGGTACCTATCCAAATTGCCAACATAGTGGTTTTTACTAACGAATGATTTTTATCTTTACTGTTTTCATGATTTTTTGATTTTCACATTTTTTTTACTTTTTTGGTTTTTCTAAAAGATTTTAAGCTCATGTTGAACCACCTTGTGGTGTTGATGTAGATGATTTTTTCATAATGTGCCATCGATATCCTTCCTGAAGAAGTTGTTTTGTCAAGATATGTGTACTTGAATACAACTTTTGAGATTCCTGATCTTCTTTGTTGATATTGAAGTTAACTTTGTCTTTGTGCACACATCGCAATAGGATTCCTTTTTAATCCTTATGATGAAGGGTCATTGCCAACATAAGGTCAATGTGACAATTGGATATCATGCATGGAGGTGTGGATGGAGTGTGTTTAGGAATAAAAGATGGATTGGTTGATAGTTTGGAACCTTTGACTCTCCAAACTTGGGAAGATGAGCAATGATGGGTGGATACAAAAGTGTGTGTGGAATTAGGAACAACTACTTGATATACTTTGTACGTCACTTGGGAAGCTTGATTTTGCTTGTGTGGACATCTTTGATGGATACTTTCCCTTTTGTATTTTTCCCCATAGTTTCTTTGACTAATGGAATTTGATAGGGATAATCTTTCTTTGTATTCTTTGGCATTCATTTGTATTTGATTTGTTCATTATGCTTCTCAGCTTCTTTTTCTATGATAACATTCTTTGTACTTTGATTCAAATATTTCTTTTGATGTTGGTCCCAATTTATGGATGGGGTGATGGGTGGATGAAGATTCATGGTGTGGCTGGTTGTAGTATTGAAACTAGTTTCATCATAAGGACTCTTTGTGCTCCCTATGTTGATGTTTGCTTAAGACATAGTTGCCCCCAGTATTGTGGAAGTAGTACCTTCATGCTTTGATTCTGCCTATTCTGAGAACTCTTGTTTAGAATGCATTTTCTAATAAATGACCAATGTAGATGATGTTATTTTGATTGGATGCTCTACTGACTCCAAAATATCTTGTTCTATCTGACCAGTTTCCTTGAGTGGACAATGTTGGATATCTTCATACATGATTTCCTTAGTCTGAATTTGGGATATATCTAATCCTGATGTTGACAACTTAGTTCAACTATAGAAATTTATAACTTGCTCTTTTTGTGTAATAATGTAAGGAGTAAAGGAATCCTATTCTGAATGAAGAACTTCTACGTGTCCATCCACAGAAAGCATCTCATGGGTAGATGGAGGAGTATGTGTTATATGGACATGATAATCATTTGTGACATCTTGTATAGATAAGAGAGTGTCCATTAGATCATTGTAGTATCTTGGAGATACAAATTCTTGATCTTGAATGATTTTGGAATTGCTTTTGACATGCTTTGGATCAAGTTCTTGTCATGGGTCAGTTTCAAAGGATGGATTGCTTATAAAGGATTCTTGGAAGTTGTCATTAGGAATGGGAAGTGGCTCAATATCCTCTTGATCTTTGAGTGGACTTGGGTCAAATGTTGAGCCGAGGATCCCTTTAGTATCCATAGCCATGAGGTCAAAGGGTGTCAACATGTCTGGGGAAGGACCATTGCTAGACTTTGGTGAAAGATGTTGATCATGCTTTGGAATAAATCCTTGAGATGTGTTTTTTAACTCATAAGGCGATGTAGAGACATTTTAAATATGATCATTGGTCAATGGATCGTAAATTATGTTAATGGGATCAAATAATTCCAACACTCCTTGAAATAGATCACTAAAAAGTGGCTCTTGATGTATGGTGAGTTGATCATCATATGGGGTAGAAACATCTTCGATGTGCTCATTAATGGAGATATCTTGAACAATGTTTTTTTCAACAATTGTGGTGGAGAGATTATCAATGTGTTCAACCATAGGGTCAAATAATGTTGAAATTTCTTGAATTGGATCATTGGTTGGTATTGTTGGTGGATTTTGATCATAATTGAAAAGTGACTCTTGTATGTTAATTTGATAATTGGATGAGGTGGAAACATCTTCAAGGTGTTCATTGATGGATAGATCTTGATCATTGTCCCCAATAGTGATTATCTTTTGATCAATAAGGTCTTGGATGAGATTTTTGAGTTGATTACAATCTGATGTTGTTTGTCCCTTTGTTTTGTGGAAGCCACAAAAGTACTTCTTGTTATACCTTGGTGGTTTAACTAAGGGCTCTTGATAATCCTCATAAATAGGGAGTTTAATGAGATTTCACTGTGTCAATTGTTGCATGATCAATTCGATGGGTCCCCCAAGTGGTGTTTATTTCTGTTTGTTTCCTTGTGAGATTTGACCTTGTGGTGATTGATTTTGGAGACATGGTGATTGGGTTTTTTGTTGATGTTGTTGATCTTGGTATCCAACTTCTTGATATTAGAGATATTTTTCTTGACATGGTTGTGGCCACAACTTTCTACTTTGATGACATAGTTCAATCAATGGTAGAGTACATTGATTTTGGAGTAAAAATGTTTCTTGTTTCAAGGCTTCACTTAGTTTGTCAAGTGAGGCAATTTGGTCTAGAAAAACTTGGTATTGATTTTGATCTTGGCACCCTTGATATAGTTGATTAGGATTTTGTTTAAGTGGATTTGGAATGTACATTTGTGGTGTCTACATGAGATCACAGAAAAATTGATTTTGGACAATGTTCTAATTTCTGATGGCATTTAGATTTGGCATGATAGGTTGAAGTTGAACATTGTTGGTGTTGGGGATCATATTGCCTTGATTTAGGTAACTTTGATTTTGCATGGTGTTACCTTGACTGAGAGTCATTAACATCTTTTTTGTACTTTGAATAACCTTTGTAAGATTTGTAGACATATCCATCACAAAGTTTACCAAGTTTGGATTCAAAATATTCATGTTTGGTAAAGTTGTACTTGGTACATTCACATTTGGCATGGAGGGATTTGATGGTATGATGTTGTTTGTTTGAATTCTCATGGATTGGGTGTTTGGTTGATAGATTTGTAGTTTTGGACTTGGATTTAAATCAACCATCAGGAAAGGTGTTCCAATCTTTTGACTAGGCATACTCACATTTGTTGTACCATTGAGGTTTGCGGGAGATAATGATCCCATGTATGGATTGTATAAATGTAAGTTTTGATAATCAATTGGAATTGTGAGGCTTTGAGAGTTTGGTTGGTTTAGTCCGCTCATGATGTATGGATCAAGTTTATATTCCATGTTCTTCTTGTGTTGAGGTCTAGTTTGGACCATAAAATAAGGATCAATTTTCAAGAATGTGGGATGTGAACCTCTAATTCTTTGGATTGATCTAAACTCTAGGTACAAAAAAGAAAGTATAAGATTTTAAGGATCAAAAGGATGGTGATGAGATACAAAAGATGGATGATTGGTGAATGATTGGAACTCTTAGGAAACCTTGAAGAGGATACTAAACTTTAGGACTGGGATTGATGTTTTGATTTGATTTGGGATTGGTTTGATTTGATTTGGATAGTGAACTCAAACTCTAAGAGGTTGGATGTTGTCCTGGAGTAAATTTGTCCACAAGATGCTAGTTTGACTAAATGTGTAAATAAGGATTCATCTAGACACACCTAACCAAACAAGATGATTTTGATTGTTTTGATTTTGGATTTTGGATAGTGAACTCATAAACCACAAGATGTGGAGAAGGATAGATAATTTGACTAAATATGTGGCTAAGGATTCGTCTACACACATTTAATCAAACATAATGATTTTGATTTGGTTCAAATAATTTTCCCAAAGTTTAGCATGAGGGATTTTTTCAAGATTTACAAGAATTGTTTGTGAGGTGATTTTGATTTTGATGTTTGGGGGATGGATGAAAGTTTTGATTTTGATCCTAAGAGACTTGGGGAGACTTTTTTTACTAGACCAAGATATTGAAGAACATTCTTTTCTCTAAGAGTAGTTCAAACCAAAAGACTAATGTTTGCTCGAAAGACAATAAAAAGATAAACAAGCACATGTGTGGGGTTCAATTGAGTTAATCTTGGTTAATGACTTGATTTTACAACATCCACACTTCTTGCTTAGTTTTCAAATTGAATGTCTATGTCTCAATTCCTTTTCATTCCACAAGGTTCATCATGTGAAAATCAAGGTTTCAAGAGCATAGTTTCCTATTGTTGACTTTGGAATGAACAAATTGATATATAAGTCTCAGTGTTTAGAAGCCTTCTAGGGATAAGAACCCCTAGGGACAAGCAATAACATGTGGAATTTTCAAAGGTATTTGTTCCTCCCAAAGGGTTTAAAATTATGATGATTTGTTGAATGTTGGTTTCAACGTTTTGGATCCAAGCACTATGTTTTCAAACTGACTCATAAGCAATATAACATCCTAGCTCAATTGGTACATTTTTCTTGGTGGGCTTGCCTCATGCCCTTCATAGTAGAAGAGATGATTTTACATGCAACCAAGGAAAAAATATAAAGGTATGTTATGAATGAATTCTTAACCTCTATATTTTAACCAAGATCAGACATGGCAAGTAACTTCTTGGAATCTAAGTTCCAATGCACTGCTTTGATAAAATCGTTGGATGGACTGGTTGGCTACTATAAACAAGGTTCTTAACAATAAAAAAATCGTGAACATTGAAACCAACACTCACCCACTTGGCCACTTAAGTCTCTGCAACTGTTCTCATTCCACTTAATGCATGGGATTAGGTGCAGTCTATTGTTGGCATGTATTGGTGCTAATTTCTCAAGATTTCACACCCATTGATATAGCCCGCCGATAAATGTGCTTGCAAGAACTTGCCTATGAGTTTCCTATTATGAGGTGTGTCTCATAGTAAGCCCTCTCTTAAAGGTGACTCGAAGCAATAAAATGTATTTTGAGTGTTTCTCTTGCACCCAAGATCACACGAAGCACAAGGGGAGAGGATACGCACTTCAAAATGCACCAAAGACAACATCACACAATTCAAACACTTGTTCGTTTTAGCTTCAAAGAAATGATGAATTAATTTTAAAACACCAAGATAAATGTGAGTTTGTATTGTTCAATTTTTTAGCCCAAAAGTAAAGACTAGTTAGTTTCTAACATTCAATTTTAGACCAACTTCAAAAAGATCAAAACAATGATTGATTTTAAACCCAAATTGGAAGTGAGTTTTCTTAAAACAGAAAACAAAAGAAGCACATGAATGTTCTAGGTTGTTTCAATAAGTATTAAGAAATGCTTTTTCAAGTTCAATGTCCACTTTTTCAACTCAAATCTACTTGATGTTTTTGGATTCCTTCACCTACTACACCATCATATTCTGCCACTTATTCTTTATGCAAACCCTTCGTGTTGATAATGAGATGTGGCTCCACAACTACCCCAAACTACGTGAAGACTAAAATATAAGTAATCTAACCTATCACATTTTGAAGGAGGCAAGGGAGCGACCATGTCAAACACTTTAGTTCTCACACTATTTCATCTACAAATGAAATATCTTTCATAGAAAATACAACCATTCATTCCTCCAGGGATCGAGTCCAATAGCTCCTGCTAGCAACAAAAAATGAGAATTGAATGCAAAACAAAACAAGAATCAAAGAAAATGGTGGATAACTAATTTATATAAGAAAAAGGATTGTTTCCTTTTCCTCCACCATCACGATTACCAAACAGTGAGCTATGTTTGAAATTTTTAGCTCTTTTACCCAACATAGTGACCATCGTCACATGCGTATCTAATCAGATTGTCAATTAATTGATAAGGCACATCCTTGTCATTGATGTACATGTAGAGACTTGATGTTGGTCTACCAATGAACAAAAAAGATTTTTATGATGGTGTAATCTATACATAATTTGGAAAATAATTAAAATACTAACAATATAATTCACAAGACAACCAAATCTTTAAATGGCACATAAAAAACTAGACCCTGTCGAAGCAAAGTAGATAATGTATGTAAATTAAAGTACTGACAGGTCAGCAGTCTGGAAAGGAGTATTTAGTATTGACTTTAGCAAGGTTGTGATGTTCAAATCTTAATAGCAAAGCTTCCTCACCCCATTGGGATTGGGATAATCTAATGCTATTACTAATAGAGGAGCAGACATTAGCAAGAAGGCTCAATGGGAGAATGACACAGTCTCCACCAGTGGGCATGCAGAGATCGACAATAGTTCAATGCAAAATGGATATGTCTACTCTCTTGGTTGTGGCTCTGACTGAACCCTTGCATATGGCTTATCTTTGAAAAGTTCTGAATCAATGGATTTTTCCACTAAGGTTGAACCAGATCTCTACAAAATCCAAGTGAAGTCTATAGATTCTAGCTATGCGAAGAATAGAAATGTTGGCTTTCTTGACTTGAGAAGCCAAACTGATCCTAGGACAATTGGGCTAGAGAATGGGAAGGCTTCTAAAATAAAACCTAACGTAGAGCTCAATGGGTTTTGTGTCAGAGAACAACAAGAGTCACAACAAAGTTTTGTAGGGAAGTATTTGGATAAAATTGATACAATCAATGCTTCCTAAACACAATTGCAATTAGTTCAAGTAGTGGGGGAGGTAGTCATATAAGATTAAAGTTGGGCAACAGACTTATTTTGAGGACATATCTGCTAGCAATGGGATCTTAATTAAAGCAGTGCCTTCATTAGCAATACCTATGACTCCCTCTTCTACCAAAAGATGGGGGCATTTAGATTTTAAAACATTTGTTGTAGGTATATAGTAGTCAAACTATGTAAGAAGCTTGTAAAAAGCAAATTGACCATTGCAAAAATGTTGTTGCTATAATAACATTTGAAGTTATAGAAACTTAATCAATGTTAACTAGATTTCTATGTTTGGCATTTGTACTAACAACATTTGAATGTGAAAGTGATTAAATCAAGCAATAACAACAATATCAAGAATAAAGGATCATTTTGAACCCCAATATTGTTTTTGATGAGTAATGATATAAAGTAATGAAGTAAAATGATTAAATCAAGTGAGCAGTCCACTCAAATGAACAACCTTTTTACAACATATTCATCATTGCAAATAACCTACAATCCAAAATATGTTTTCCTTGCAACTGTGCCTTCCTTTTATTTAATCTATTCAATGTAATATTTGAACGAAAGATGACAAACAATTCATGTTAGATGGAAATTAATATCAATACAACAATATCATATTTGAACAATAATATCAATATTAATAAAGCAACCCACGATGCCCTCCTTCTAGCGCCATAATGTAAACACCATAAATTTGCAAAATGTTTAAACCTCATCACACCTTAGCATAATGTTAGTCTAAAACAAGCAAACAAAGTAGTGTTCCTATGAAATACTCAATCATATTAAAATATGCACATAAGATGAAAATATTCAAAATAACTAAATAAAGTATATAAAAACATGATCAAACCCTTATCTCATAGTGGATTGGTGCTTCTTCGATGTAGAAAGAAGCCCTTTCCCAATCCTTGATAAGCTCCTAGATGACAAGATTCAAATGCTTGAGATGGTGGATAAGATGAAATGCTAACTGGGATGAGTTTTGGAGAGAGATACTAAGATTGTTGAGGATTAATACAATAGAGAAACTCTCTATTTGTAGCCAAGAAGGCTAAAAGAATGCCAAACATGGAGGATGTGCTCACTAAAGATCCACCAATGACAAGATGCCACTTGTCAACATGCGAGAGGTTGAGGAATGAGCACGTTTTGGTCAATGTGCCAAAGAGGGGGAGATTTGAAATTTGAATTTGATGAGAAGATGAGATAAATGTTGAGTTTGACCTTTGCAAGAGACATGTAAGAGCTCTTAAATGCTTTGTTGGATGTACATGTCAATTTGGGAGGAGATTTCAAACTTGGAGAATATTCCTCAAAGATGCCATGTTGAGAGAAAATGGAGAATTTAATAAATCAATAAATTGATTTATTTGTGCAAGTGGGAAAAACTAGAGGATGTGATGGGTGATTAGGATTAGATTAATCATGATTTAACTATCTTAAGTATCTATGTTAGGTGATTTGACCTTTTTTCTTTAGATTTATGGATTAAACAAAATAAAAAAGGAGATGGAAAATGATGAAGATTTGATTAAATGAAGATTTGATTTATTTAATCAAAGAGGATGATGTTAGTACTAAATATGAATTTATTTAATTTAGATGGAGGACTTTAGAGATTGAATTTAATCAACTTGTTTTATTTGATGAATAGATGAATATGACCTAATTAAATGCATGATGCTAATTTTGCATGTCTATAGTTTACTTTTTCTGTTTCTTTTTCATTATATGTTTCATCTTCTTCTCCTTGTCTTATTTTCTTCTCTCTTTTTTTCAATACAAAATATTGAACATTTCTTCTTCATCATCATCCACATTCACCAAATGAATCTTCTCCCTTTTTTCCATTTCCTTAGATCTTTGTTTCTTCCTCTCTACAATCTTTATTTGCACCTATGCTTTAGTATTGACTTTTCTTCTACTATGATATTTTTGAGTAGGTCCAAAAGGTTTAGAAGTAACAATAGTAGAGGTAGACCTACTTGCCCTTCTTGGTCCTTGTGGACTTTGTGGAGTGGTAACAAGAGCTTGTGGCACATCCACAAGACCCTCAGGAGTGCCAAACATCTTTTCCAACTTTGATTTCATCTTCTCCACCTTTTCCTCTACATCCTTCTTGATCATTTTTTTATCCCATCATACATGCCAAACCTTTCAACAAAGAGATCATTCGGTTTGCTGAGTAAAATGTCATCATATGCAATCTAGTCAAGTCTAGAGACCTCATAAGGCAACTTTTTTATCCATGAAGTTCTTGGTTCAACTACCTCCATATAAAAATTGTCCTTATCTACCATAAAAGTAATGACATCCTTGTATCTTTCTACAACTTGCGAGAGAATCCTATACCTCATTTACATTTCATTTTGGAAGGTCTTAAAGAATCCCAAAACCTTATGTCAATTTTTATGATATTTGAAATCATATACATGTACTCCCTAATTTGATGTGCAATAGGAATATCCCTTCTCCATACCACATTCTTCAAACCAAGCAATTCCTTAATGAAATAGGACATAAGAAAATAATCATAGAGCCATACTCAAAGTTGTAGTGTGACTCCTTAATTCTATGCAAATTTTCCAACAATTGTTATTGCAAAAGTTCATATAGATCATGTGATCGTAAAACAAATGCAATACCATCTTTACTCAAACACGTGGCATAAAAAAATATCATAGATCAGCAAAAACAACTATAATATTTTACTAAATGAAAATAAAACTAATCTATAAAAAAAGAAAATCACAGTAACAACAAATCAAAGACATCTCCAAACTACCAGTGACACATTTTAACTTCTGTATGGGAGGATCTTAGACAAGATTTTAGCGCAACTCCTTTTCTATAAATTGAAACGTCCCACTATTTTCTGCTGCTCCAACCATTTTGTTCTATAAAAGCAGAGGAAACGTAGGTGGCATCGAATCAACAAAACTTTATCCACCGTAACTATTTGCTATCTATAACGATATATAATATCCATGGTCGCTGAAATTCCCAGCATAAAACAGTAGAGGAGAGATAGTTCCGATTGTATTCGAAGAAGCGATGAATTGTCTAGTGTTAAACGTTGCAGTAGCCCTTGTTTTAGTAACGAGTGGCCATCAGATTGTGTTTGCAGGTGCACAGGAAACAAGTTTGGCCCAGCAAGCGTACGATGCGGCCAAAGCACTGTTGAATGAAAGCAAGGAAGTGCTAAATTTCGTTAGAAATCAAAGCCTGAATCCCACGAGGAAGGCTTTCGAGAGGTGCGTGGGAAATTTCGATAATGTAAGCTTCCGGGCATCTCAGGCAGCAGAGTATTTGCAGGATTTATCTGGAAACGAGTACAAAGTTCTTTTTGCCGAGGGGTATCTAATTAATGCTCAATGGAATGCAAAGCAATGTGTTAAGGAATTGAAAGAAATCCCAGAGGGAAAAGACCTTATCCCACTAATCTCATCAAAGTCTGACTCTCTTGCTACAAGTATCGACAACGCTATAAATCTTACAAATCAGCTTCTGCGGCAGGGTCGTGCTTAGAGAGTGAATAATATGGTATAAGCTGTCATTTGCTTTCTTAACTGACTTGGGCATGACTGGAATAATTTTAGTACTTTGTGTTATGTTGATATATCATTGTTCTTAACAATAATTTGTTTTTGATTAATTGTTCTTTTGGAAAGTATGGTAGAGTATTTTTATATATATTAAATGTGATATTGTTATCAAGATTCAATCGTGTAGTTTTTGGATTTAATCTTATTGACCCATGTTTCATGAGTAGAAGTTCACAAGAATCTATCTTTCAAGATAATGAATGTCCACATTAGAAAAATGCCTCCTACTTCATATACTAAATGTGTTTTGTTTTATTTAAGTTATGATAAAACGTCTATTATTTTATTTATACATCGGTTATATGCTTTAAAATATTTGTACTATTACAGTGGAATTTTTATAAATCTTTGAATTAAACTAAATTATGGTGTTTTAGTATGGTAAGGCTTGATTTTTTTGCTTAGAGTTTTTTTTGGAGGGGGAGATTTTGTGTATCTCAAGAGCTAATATTAATGAGGTAGATGGAAGAATTCTTAGAGAAGTTTGAAAAATGTGAGAAAGAATGGATTAGAAAATTGAAATGTGGAAAATGATTCAAAATTTATTATAGAGATTGGATCAAAAGAAGAGACTTCAAGATGGAAATTAGAAATTATTTTGATCAAGTTAGAAAAATTAACTCTTTTCATTTATGATTCAAATAATACAATGAACCAGTGTATCTATTAGTTAATTGTTAGTTAATTATGGAATTGATATATTTTTTTGTAGTGATGTCCCATCTCATAATAAAAGATATATGAGATGTACTTCAAATATTACAATTTTGAGATACATGTGATTAATTTTTATTATAGTAATGTGTTTTAAATTAATATTCTTTAAAAATTGTCCATATATCAATTATATTGAATTATTAAGAATTTAATAATAATACTTATATTATTACTTTAAAAAATTTAACATATAAAAAAAACTATCAAATTATGTCAATTATAATAACCTATTAATAATTGAAAAGGAATGTAAATAGATGGGTTGTGGCATTGTTCATGTGTAATTATTTTAATTTTTTTCTTGTAGGAATAGTTTAAATTGTTTTTAGTTTTCTAGACATATACATATAATATTAAATTTTGATTTAGATGTTTTTTCCTAAATTTTTAACAAGTATATATGTTTTATTAATTATTTAGTGAGATCAAACTAACCTGAAATCCCTAACATGATCCTTTAAATGTGTAGTGAATTATGCCTAGATTAGTCACATATAATTTTATTTAAAAATAAATAAAAATTATTGAAATTAGTAATATATTTGCATTCATGTTTATGTGACTTTGTGTTTACAAACTAATAAATAGAAAATAGGTTTAACATTTAAAAAATATTGTAAAATTATTGATTTTTAATTTCATTAAAAAATATTCAAAATGTAGCTGTCATTTAGATTGTCAAAGTCAACTTTAGTAATGGATTATACCATGACCTTGTATTTGTAGGCTGAAGGATTTGAATTAAGTTTAAAATCATATGCAAAGGGAAAAACCACAAGTTTTAATCATATAATTTACCTCTATATTGGACAAAGTGACTAGAACCTATTTCTTATTCATATGGCTTATCACACTACCAAATAGGGTAAAAGCATATACATTAGTGGATCTTCTAATATCAACATCACACATTTATTATATCCAATTAGTGTTTCTCTCATGTACAATGAAAAAAAAGGAATGCTCTACGTCCCCCCAAAAATATCTGAACACTCTTTCAACATCCTAGTGAAGCCTTCTAAGATTAGACATATTTGCTAAGAACTCTTACTACTTAGATTATGTCTAGTCTAGTATAGAAAATATCATACAGTAATCTTCCAAATGCACTCTAGTTAGGAACTTTGATGATATCTTCCATCTTTGAAGTAGACATAGGATAATGTGCCATAGATAAATTTCTCAAATTTTAGCCCCTACTCACATGTAATTTCAACTCCTAGTTCTTTCTAGCCTTAGGGAGCTTAAAAAATGTACATTTTTTCCTCTTCTAATTTAAAATTTTGCACTCAAATTATTTTCAAACAAATCTAAAATGTGTTATTTGTAGAAGACAATATTTTGTAAAAAGTGGAAATTTTCAAAGTGTAATAACTTTTGCACTATAGCTCATATTCGAGTTCCATTTTTTGCAAAATTGAATCTTTTTCCGCAATGAATCCAAAGAGAATAATTCACACTCATTCTATTAAGTTCTCATTTATGCCTCTTTAGGGTGATTTACAAGCACTCTTATGAAGTACTAAATTGTGGGGGGAACAAAATAATCAAGGGGGGTTTTATGTGTGGTCTATTTTCACACTTCCTCAAGAAGTGATTTTGTGTTGTGTTTTTCCCTTCACTTCTACACACATTTCTAAGTTCTTCATTTCTCCATTTTTACATGCAACTAAGTCTAGTAGCATGGATTCTAATGTTACTATAGTACCCCTAACACCTTTCAATTATCATGATTGGAAGATGAAATTAACTCTTGTGCTTAAGAATAAAGGTTTATATAGGGTGACCATGGGGGAAAAAAAAAGAACCTACAACAACCAAAGAAAAATAATTTTTTTTTAATAACTATGATCAAGTATTTGGCTTCGTATGTTTAAATTTTTCTCTTGAATTCTTTTTCCATGTTGAGAACTTGAAAACACCCAACCATATTCAGGAAGATCTAAATTTTTTTTTTGAGAAATTTGACGAACTTAGAAGCCATTAGTTGGGAAATCAAATTTTAGGTCTTAGTCTTAGGAATTTTACAACTTTACGAGACTTTTTCACTAAGTTTAAATCCTTGGAGTTGCAATTAAAATATTGTGGAATTGACAAGAAAGAGGACCAATTAATCCTTTATGTACTTTCCAAGCTAGGTCTAACTTTTCTTGTGTTTTTATCAACTTTCTACTCTACTAAAAGGGCTCTTGGAGCCTCATTTTCTATGCCCACACTTGATAACTTTATTGCTAATCTCACAAGGGAGCAATAATAGTTAATTAAAATGGGTAGTTTTAAGTCTAGAAAGCCTCAAGCCCTACTTGAAGGGAATGAAACACATAAAACTTAAAAAGGAGAGAAGAACACTAAAAAGGATAAGGAAATTAAAGAAGAAGGAAAATTTGACAATTCCAAAGATTCTTGTCAAAGTAAGAAGTTAAATGTTCCCTTTGTAAGAAACTTGAACATGATGAAAATAAATGTATGAGGAAAAAAAATGAGTCTCTACAATAAATCCTCAAAAATAATAATATAGGGCTACCTGATTACATCAAGGCATCTTCATCAAATCAATAAAATACTAAGGAAAAAGAGAAATAAAAGTTCAAAGGCTTAGTTACTAAAAAACCTTTATCTCCATCATGGATTATAAACTCCAGTGCTTCACACCATATGGGTTCTTCACATGTTGTCTTCTCATCCTTAGAGCCATCAAGAATTTTTTTAATCACCTTAGGTGATGATACTCCAAAATTGGTAAAAGGGTGTATCTAAAAATTAAAAAACATAGGTAAAAGGGACGTCTGTTAAATTTGAAGGAGGAAAAATTGTAAATTTTTTAAGTGTACCTTCACTATCAACTAATCTCCTTGAATTTTATTAAATAACTCATTTAGGGAAGGGAATGAGATTATAGTCTCTCCAAATTAAGTTGAGATAAGAGAATTGCAAAGAAACAATTTGGTAGCAATAGGAGAGGAAAATTACCAATCTAGGTTATATATCTTCTCCAATTTTTCCATAGATATTTCTCCAAAAGCACTACTAACTCATTTAGATGAAGTTAGAAAACTATGGCACAAGTGGTTTGGCCAACTTAACTATCACTATCTTAAGCAACTATGTCAACAGAATATGGTTAGGGGATTACATAAGGTTAAATTTTCTAAAGGGATTTGTGAAGGTTGTGCACTTGGCAAGAATCTAGAAGCGAAAATTGACAAAGGAAAATTATGCAGGGAAGTTCACAAGTTTTGGAACTTGTACATAGTGATGCTTCAAGGGCTTTTCTCCATCCATGTTTTACAAAGGCTAGATATTTTCTCACCTACATTGATGGTTTCTCACATTTTACATGGTTATATTTAGGAAAAAATTAGAAGTGTTTGAAGCTTTTCAATATTTCAAAGGTCTAGCTAAAAAAAATCAAGGAAATTCATCAAGGTTCTTCAAACAGATAATGGGATCTCAAGTATGCTAGTAATAATTTTGATTAGTTTCTTATATAATAGGGGATAGATGTATAACACATAGTTATTTATACCCCTCAATAAAATGGTTATGTAGAATAAAAAAATAGATCTTTGAAAGAGATGGCTAATTGTATGATTTACTCTAAGAGCCTCACACTAGAATATTGGGTAGAAGTAGTCAACCGTTCATGTGTTACATTCAAAATATAATTCCACATTTAAATCCTTGAAGGATATCACTCCCTTTGAAGCTTGGAAAGGATAGAAACCATTAGTTGTTCATTTTAGATTTTTTGTCTCTCTATCATGGTAGGCATTCCAAAAGAGCTTCACAAGGCTATGAATTGAAAATCGAAACCTTGCATCCTTTTTGGATATCTGGATGGTGTAAAAGGCTATCACATACACCCTACCACAGATGATTTTTTTATTGAGATAAGTGTTAAGATTCAAGAAACATCTCTTTAAACTATACTTGACACTTCTCAACATATTTTGGACTCACAGGATACTGATTACAACACTAATGATTTAGATCATTCTTAGCAGATTCCTAGAGCAGTTTCTTCTTCTTCCAGTTCTCACAGTGATGACAAGGATGATTTTGCATCTTCATCTAGTTCATGGATTGCATTCTAAGTTGATATTTCCACACCAGACTCACCCTCATTTTCCACTCTACATAAGGTATATATAGGGGTACATGATCCAATACATGAAAGATAGTTTCAAGTAGATTTTTTAGGGGGCAAAAAACTCCTTTCCTTCAATTTATGATCCACATACATTCAAAGAGGAATCAAGCATACCAGAGTGTGATATTATTATGGATGAGGAATACGATTCCTTGATTAGAAATCAAACTTGGAATTTGACTTCACTTTCTAAGAAAAGGAAGACAATTTGATGTAGGTGGATATATTGAACTAAATTTAAAGTAGATGGGTTAGATGATAAGTATAAAGCATGATTAGTTTCCAAAGGTTTTTAACAAGTTGTAGGAATTGACTCTAAAGAAACCTTTGCACAAATTACTAAGATTACTTCCTTTCGACTCACACTTGCTATAGCCGCAACACATCAATGGTATGCACATCAGATGGATGTGAAGAGTGCATTTCTTCATAGAGACCTTGAGGAGTAAATATATATGGAACAACCACTAAGGTTTGTTCAGGATTCATCCTTAGTTTGTAGACTTAGGAAATATTTCTATGAATTCAAACAAGCTCCTAGAGCTTGGTATTTCAAGATGGATCTTCCTATGTCTTATCTTCAGGTTTTGACACTATTTATCTATTATGGTAGGATGATTCACTTTTGATACTATTTCTATATTTTTATGATATTTTTATTATTGAGAGTACTTCATTTGTCATTACAATAGTGAAGACATCACTTCAGGATAGATTTGACATGACAAATGGGTTTTTTGCACTACTTCATTGGTATTGAGATTTCATAGTCATCTTCATGGATTACTCTTACACAATCTAAGTATACTATTATCTACTTGCACAATTTCACATGACTACTTGCAAACCATCTTTGAATACCTTTATATTTGAAGTCAATCTTAAGACTTCATGTACTATAGATCATTGGTTGATACTACACTATATCAACAACTTGCTAGTAGTCTTATAAACTTGACTCATACAAGGTTGAACATTATCTATGTAGTAGACATGGTTTAGAGATTTATGTAGGAACCTCTTGAGTTGTATTGCACAAAAAACTAAGAGGATCCTTCATTACTTTCATGGCATTATTGGGTTTGGGATTCATTATAGAGTTGGTTTATCATTTGACTTGGTTTCATAGATTTAGATTGGTCTAGTGACACTGATCATCGCAAGCCCACTTCAGGTTATAACTTTTCACTTGGTTCAGGTCCTATTAGTTGTTCTAGCAAGAAGTGGAATGTTATTTATTTATCATCTACAAAGGCAGAGTTTAGGGGGGTTTTAACTTAGGAGTATGTGCAGGATCATGGTGTGCCAAAAAGTGGCAATATTTGTAGGGTATGTGGCTGACAACTTTTTTTTCACCCAAAATTAATGAAATGAAAAGGGTTTTTAGAGGAGATTATCAGCTTTCCAAAAATATAAATTATGATTTAATTTGAATTTAATAAATAATTATTATTCATTTTCTATTAGAATTACGACTAAAGTCCTAATCGATAGGCTGATTGAAAAACATGTATAACTTTCAAATGGTATCATATTTTTTGAATCCAAAACATGCGTCACATTCTATGCTTCACATACTATAAGATTAAAAAAAGAAAAATTAAATTTCATGAAGTTTTGACCAAGTTAAGGTGGTCAGACATACAAGTTTTTATATTTTCTAAAAGTTGTAATAAAAAATTCATAATTAATTATTTACTCAAAAAATTACAAAAAATATGCATCACATCAGATGAGTCCTCTACTTATATGTAAAATCTTACAAAAAAATATTATCATTTTATTATGGTTAGGGTGGTAGAAGACACCTACTTCTTATTTTTTCCAAATTTAAGTACTATTGCATTGAAATTTCAAATTTTTCACCAAATATATTTTATTTATTTTAAATAAACCTAGTATTTTAGAAACTACATTCAATTTTCTACAAATTCTATTCTTACATATTTTTGAAATAATATAGATAACTTATTCAAATATTTACGTCAAGTTGCCTAACACTGATTTTTCTGAATTTTTTGCCACTTAAGGGCCTATTTTTTGCATGATGATCCTGCACATACCCGTAGCTACTCAGCCTATATGGCTTCAATGCATTATTTTTGAGTTTATACTCATTTCAAGCAGTATATAATTATCTATTTTGACAACCAGAGTACCATTCAGATATGTAGGAATCCAATTCAACATCATTTAACCAAACACATAAATATTCATATGTATTACATTCAAGAGTTGACTCATGGACAAATCATCGACTTCATCTTTTTCTAGTCTTCAAAGAAGTTTTTTGACATCTTCACCAAACCCTTTACTAAGAGAAATTTCATCCATCTACAAGCTCTTCTTGGCATACATTCTACATCGGTAGCATTGTCATCCTCAGGGGTCCTTTCTAGTCTCCTCCTCATCTTCTATATTTTTAGAGGATAGTTTATTTCTCATTGGATTTTCTATCTTACTCCATGATTTTAGAGAGAGTTCATAGTACATGAGTACCTTATAAGGCTTCATCGTCAGGAATCATTGATTTTGCATTGTACATGGGTACCTCACCAAGCTAGTAGCTAGGACCCATTTCATCCATGTGCACCTAAGCTATGCTTAAGTGGGGGTGTTAGTGTACATATTTGATGCATACATTTAGGCTTACTTAAGCCTACTTAGTCATTGATTTACAATTGACACTTATTCATGCAATGTGACAAGTTGTTTAGGAGTTTCATAGAGGTGTCACCATAGATTTGACACCTCACGCTAATTTAGTGGAAGTCAACTCACCACCACTCCACATATGAGGATTCATATCCTCCTTTCGTAGATGCTAGGTTTTATATCTCCTCCTATTTATATATACCTATTTTTCCTAATACAAAAAATAAACTTTATGCAATCATTGTTCAATTATGGTTATTTGTAATTGAAATGAAATGAATAGCCCTGTTCTACTTTTAGGAGATGGAATAGAAGAAGGTTTTAGGACCTTCCTCCTATTTCATTATATTTTATTCAAGGAAACCTTAGAGATCTCAATCTAGGGATGGAAGTAGGGAAAGAGATCTATAATAAGGTGTCCTAGGGGTGTGATTAAAGACAATAAGAGGGTTCTCCAGCAAAAAAAGGATTGGAAAGACAAGAAATCTAATGATATGCAAAACCTAATCATATGACCTAGAAAATAAACTCAAATCAAAATAGAAAACTGAAAAATAAGTAGAGGTGTGCTTGGAAAGCTGAAGATGCTCAAAACAAGGTATGCACTCTTAAAAAATTGACTTTTAATGCACATTGGGAGTCATTCACTAGTAGGGGCGATTTAGTCCTAGTTTAGGGTTTCGAGCGGAAACAGGAACCTTGAACTACTAAACCAGGATCTACAAAAAATTCCTGAAAACTAGTATACTAAGACTCATACACCACAAGTGGCGATTTAGTCCTAGTATCTAGGTTGGTCTAAAATTTTGATATCCTCTAGTAACTTCCTGTATCTTCTCTCTTGTCAAATCTTTGAATCTAAAACACTGAATTCTACTCTGTAGATGACTTTTCGTGATCTTGCAATGTAGATGACAACTTTGAAAACTTTCTCCAAACTTGCTCTTCGATGGATCTTTAACCTAGATTTGCAAATCACAAATCAAAGAGAGAGAAAAATGGTGTTTTGTTAGTGGATAGTGGTTTTCCTTGGTCAGACCCCATTTTGGTAATCAAACCTTGAAATGAAATCAAATAGAATGAAGGAATGATGAATGAACAAATATGCAATGTTGCAACTCACCAAACCCTTGAAAAAGAGGCTACAATCTTGAATGGAGTGGCTAGCATGAATGTGGATCTTGACTCTTGATTGTAAGTTATGGATATTGGCTTAAATACTTGCTTGAACCATAAGAACCTACATCAAAAATGTTAGCTCAATAACAAACATGATGTATGATGACTTTGACATGAATATTGAATCTTGAATATAGCTCCAAAATGCTTGATAATCAACTCTTGAATGCTCTTGAATGCTCTTGTAAACTCTCTTGATAACCAATTTTCTATAATGCGTGATCTTAAAAAATGTTAGGATAAATTGAGTGAAATAACCTTGCATTTATACTGTTTATGCCAAATTTCCTAAAATTACAACACTACAAGCTGACATCAAATCTAGGAGAATAAAATCCCAATAGGAATTGAATTAAAAATTAAGTCCAAGCTAAGTGGGACTCATACACTAGTCGGGGCATATGAGTCCCAATAGGCTAAACTTGGGACACAAATTTGAACAAATGTTTACTTTTATGCCAAATTTAGGACTAGGCACCAAAACTTAGGTGTTACCCAGACGCCCAAGGTGGCATATGAGTCCCAGATCACTAAATTTGTGCCATGATATCCAAAATCGTTAAGTTATTATTGGTCATTAAATATGTGTTAGGATCATCCTCGGAAAGATGTAATAATTAAGGCTTGTGGATGCAAAATAGGACCAAATAAGGCATAAAGAAGCCCAATTTTAGTAGGGAGGGCCCAAAAAGTGTGAAAATGTAAAGGGATACATTTTCCTACACTACAATAATATATCAGATTTACTATATTTCACACTCTATTCATTTCATTTATTTTTGTTCTCTTTATCTTTTCTTATCTCCATCCCAAGAATGTGTTTATCTACACTAAGAAATAATCAATCATCATTGTATAAATAAATAACGAGGAATGATTAGCATTAGATTTAAAATAATCATAGTGATTATATTTATAGTGGTCAAATACCAAAACCAAAATAAATGTATCAAAATTATGGTACCACATCCTAGGACCATGCTTCAAGCCATACACATATTTATTCAAATTACTAACAAAATTATGTTTACCTTTAACTATGTAGTTCTCTAGTTATGTCATATAAATATCCTACTCCAAATCACCATGAAGGAATGTCATTTTCACATCCCTTTTCTTGAAATATTAGTCATAAGATATAGGAATTATAATAAGAATATAATGGACATCACTTTTAGAACAAGAGAAAAATTCTCACCATAACCAACCACATCAACTTGAGAGTAACCTTTCACAACAAACCATACTTTATATTTCTTAATTTACTTCCATCTATATCAATATTCTTTTTGAACACCCATTTACAACCAATAGATTTATGTCCCGAAGACATTGGTACTAGGTCTCGCGTATAATTTTTTTCATTTTTTTCATTTCTTCATCCACAAATATCTTCCAAGACTCTATTTCATTCACACCTAATGTTTCTTGTATATATTTTGGTGCATCAATGTTAGTATTCAAAGAAAAAAATATCACCAATTACAAGGGGAATACCTATGAAGTGGTCACTATGGCTTTTAGATCTTTGATTAAAATGAGGTGGAATTTCTTCCTCCTCTTATAAAGATTCAAAGATTGATGAAAAGGGCCTTCGTTAAAATTTCTCAAGAATAGAAGAGAGATAAATAACTTATTTCCTTTCTATTTGTTAAGGTTTCAAGAAAAATAATAACCCTTAGTTTTTATAAAAATAACAATCCTACTATATAGTACCTTTTGTTCAACAAGATCCAAAATCTTACATAATTTCATACCATAATGTATAAATATATATGTAAAAACTTTTTTTCATTATTTTCTCCTCCCTTGGCACATGTACATATGCCTCACAACCAAAAAATATAAAATTTATCAATGAAGGGTTGTGACCTAACCATTTCTCCATGATCATTTTATCAACAAGAGCTAATGTAGGTGATATGTTAATTAGGTAGCAATTTCTTACTACAACTTTTTCCCAAAACCTTCATTCCAAGAAAAATTACCTAAGCATACTTCTATCCTTTTATATTATCAATAATACCAAGTTTTCTCTCATCTATCAATCATAATGAAAATTGTTTGAAAAAAAAACATTTTTACTAAAAAAATACCTATTTTTGTGTGTTTTATCTAAGTAATATTTATAAACTCGTCCCAATTAAAAGTTGATTGCAATTTCCATATCAATATTCTTTAATCCATAATTTAAATTTAATACTTCATTGAAACTATAAGTACACAAATATCTATGAATATAGATATAAAACATTTATTTAAAATTAATTTAACAATTTATATATATATATATATATATATATATATATATATATATATATATATATATATATATATATATGTATATATATATATCATTTTGATAACAAAATCTACATTTTAACCTGTTATATAACATCAATATCAATAAAAGGGTATACAAATATAATCACATAGTTTTATAATTTTTTAAACATAATCATAAGCATAATTTATTTCTTTGTGATCAAGTCCTTGACATTCTTATAAATCCATAAATGGAGAGCATACTATAGGTTATTTTCCTCCACCTATAGACCAATGGTCCTCTACACACCTTCCAATTGGAAGTGGTCCTACACTTCATAAAGGTAGAAAATATATAAATTTTCAATCATATAATGCCATCAAATGCCTATGTGTAGTGAGGCATGTGTAGAAATATAGGGAACCAAAAAGTGCCACCATCACTTTTGTGTCCATCTAGGATATTATGTCAGTGTATTATAATGTGCTCATGTTATTTTTGAGATAAAAATGTAGACAATGTAGAGGCTAAGCTCATTTGAACTCAACCTCTCAATAGTTCATATTATACCACAACACAAGGAAATCATGCATGCATTTTGGATTCAATCACATTGTTATTGCTAAATTCTCCAATCATATTTGTGAGATCGAGGTAGGATTTGTTAGATTTAGTGAAAAAATTAGTTAAATAGTAAGAGATATTTTTTAAGTTCAAGTTTTTTAAATTTTGGGGAATTGAAAATACCCCACCAATTCATGATATCCCTAATTCACCAATTCAAAAAATTCCTCATGAATTATAAATACATAAAACTCCTCCAACAATACCTAGTTATCATTTCAAGATGCAACAAAATATCCTCTAAAATATATAAAATAATAAGAAATAACTTCAAATATTAATTGAGAAGTTGTGAAATATGAGTGGAACAAGTTTTGAACACACCAAAATGTTGAGGGGGGGTGGCGGGTGAATTAGGATATATATAAAAACTTAAAACAATTCCATATGTAGATCAAACATCAATTCATATTAACTGAAAGAAGAGTAGAAATGAAAACATGCACCACACAAGGACACCAATATTTTTACGTAGAAAACAAAATGAGGGAAAAAATGCAATAAGAGTTAACTTACAATATATGAAGCTCTCTACTTATAAAAGATACTTTAAATTTCTTAGGATTATCCTCTTTCTTCTTCTCATCAATTGTTGAATTCTCCAAAGGAGGAATATTATGTTCTTTACTATAATTAGTGTTCCCTAGAGTAGAGACATATTTCACCTTGATCTCTTGTACCAGTATTCTCTAGAGGACCAGTCTCATCAGTCTACATATCATTTTTCTCTTACTCATCACTAGTTGTAATATTACCCTAAAAAACTGATAGATCTATGTCTTGAGTAGACACATCAGGTATATCCTACAAGATAGTATTATTTAGAGGAACTTGTTTCTCAACAGTCAGCTCAGTGTTCTTCATTTCTTCAATAATTTTGGTTGTCTTTTCTTTTTTCTCTTCCTACATCCTTTCTATCTCTTCTTTATGTTTCCCCATTAGAGTATTTATCCTTTCTTAGTTTTGAACACTTGTTCCTAATATTGAGATAATTTAACCCTCTCTTCATGAGAAATAAATAAACCGGTCTTATCTTATGTTGTTTTCTTCATTTTAGCTTCTTCTACTACAAATTCATTCCTCTTGTTACTAAGTGTATCTACAAGACTTGTCAAAATTTGATCAATGATCTCATTTAGAGCCATACTAAAACTATTTATATAAATAATTATACCCTTTTCAGTTGTGGCCTTTCCAATAGGAGACATCTCATCATAAAGATCAACAATCTAAGTTGTTAGTGCATCATGTTGTGCAATTGCATTGATAGTAGACTGAAGTTGTAGAGGCTCATGTTTAAGTGTTTCCGGAGGAGTTTCTTTGTTTTTTTGAATTTTTCCTTTTATTTTTCTTTATATTTTGGGTATGTGCAGGATCATGAAGGGCCAAAGAGTGGTGATATTATGGGTATGTGTAGGGTATGTGGTTGACGACCTTTTTTTACCCAAAATTAATGAAAAAAAAGGGTTTTTGAAGGAGATTCTCAACTTAAATCCACCAAAATAAATTATGCTTTACTTTGAATTTAATAAATTATTATTATTCATTTTCTATTTGAATTATGACTAAATTCTTGATTGATAGGCTGATTGAGAAACATCTATAGCTTTCAAATGGTATCACATTTTTTGAATCCAAAACATGTGTCACATTCTATGGTTCACATATTATAGGATTAAAAAAATGAATTTCATGAAGTTTTGACATGAGTCCTCTAATTATATCTAAAATATTATAAAAAAATATTATCATTTTATTGTGGTTTGGGTGGTTAGACAAACACCTACTTCTTATTTTTTCCCTGAAATTTAAATACTACTGCATTGAAATTTCAAATTTTCACCAAATAGATTATTTCTTTTTAAATAAACCTAGAGTTTAGAAACTACATTCAATTTGCAACAAATTCTATTCTTACATATTTTTGAAATAATATACATAACTTATTCATTTTTTTACGACAAGTTGCCTAACTCTAATTTTTCTTAATTTTTTGCCACTTAAGGGTCTATTTTTTCCATGATGACCTACACATACCCTTTTTCTTTTTATTATCCTTTTCTTGTTATCTCCTCTCTTCTTTTCAATATAAAACATTTCATTTCATCTTCTTCATCTTGTTCATGATCATCCACATTCACCAAATTAATCTTCTCCCTTTTATCCATTTTCTTAGATTTTGGTTTCTTCCTCTCTATACTTTTTGTTTACACTTGTGCTTCAGTAGTGAAAGGTAGAAAATTGTCACTCTCTAGTTTAGGATTTAGAACAACAAGTTTTCTACACTTCTCATTCAAGGGAACCCTAGAGATCTTAATTCAAGGATATAATGAAAGGAAGAAATATAATAAAGGTTGTCCTAGGGTTTTGATTAAAGAATAAAAGTGGGTTTACCACCAAGCTAGGGCTTGGAAAGACTCAGAATATGCAATATTTACTGATAAAAACCTAATGACATGCAAGACTTAAATAAATGACCTAGAAATTAGTTCAAATAAAAAAACTAAGAAAGTATAAAGGTGCACCTGGAAACATGAATGTGCTTAGAATGAGGACTGAAATGTTGAAAATGCTGACTTTAATGCTCACTCGAACTCATACGCTAGGCTTGATGATTTAGTCCTAGAATAGGGTTTCTGACATAAACTAGAATCTAGAACTGTTGAATCAGGATCTATAGAAAATGTCTAAAAATGTGTATACTATGACTCATACACCACAAGTGGTGATTTAGTCCCAATATTATGGTTTTCTTCGGAACTCTAATATCCTCTAGTGAATTCTTGAAGCCTTCTTCCTGTCAAATCTCTAGGTCTGAATCATTGAACTACAACCTGTAGGTGACTTTCTGTGATCTTGCAAGTAAGGTGACAACCTTGAGAATTTTAGATATACTTTTAATTTTTCAATTATAGTTCAATTAAGATGCACTTTGAACTAAATATCAGAAACAAAGAATTAGACAAACACAGATGAACACCAGATTTACGTGGGAAAACCCTTACGGGAGAAAAACCCACCACACCAAGAGAAATCACTTTGTACTATAGTAATGGAAATTACGTACAAATGTTCTGACTTGTCTTTCTGATGTCATATTACAGTAGCTTCCACTATGATTTTTCTTTGTCTTCTCTCTCTTTGTGCCATTCTTCTAGTTCTATGTGTATTTGGGGGATGATGACAATTCCAATCTCTCTAAAAAAATTGTAGAAAAGAACATACTGACACCAAATCCCTAGATCCCTTATGTGTTTTGTGTTTTCATTTTGGGGGAAACTCCTTTCTTTTCTTTTTCTCTCACATGACATAGCTTTACTCAGAAACATATGACTTGGCATAGGGCTTTCCAAGTTGGCTCTCATTTCTTCCTTCTTACCATTTTTCATTTTCTACTTTAAAGTAATTTCTCACAATATGGTGTTTAGAAATTTCTTTAAAGTGGGGGCATACATTGGCATTATTCTTTTTCATTTTCCTTTTTCTCATTTCTTGGTGCAACCTTCTTATTTCATATGATGCATTTGTAGCTTTGTGGATTACATTGTATGTAATGCCCTTTAGGAGCATGATCTCTCTTATCATATTGCATTCCTATTAGTGGCTTGATGCAATGCACTGCATCCCCTAAGTTGTGAATTCTCTATTCTCTAATTGGTCCTTTCTTGGAGACATTAGGCACAATGTTCCCTAAGCTAAAGGCCTCACATGAACTAAGAAAGAATCCTTTGAACATTCTTTGCATATTGTATTATGCATTTTTTGTTATACATGGCCACCTTTCATAACACAACTTGCATGCATGTAGTGTCATCCTGTTTGTTCATGAGCTCCAAGCATACAAATTTTTGCTTGGCTCATGAAGCTTGAAAACTATTTTTGTGTGGCACCTTATTAAAGCTATAAAGAGGTACAACTTTGGTATGGTTGAGTAGAAAGACCAATCCAAGGCATGACTTTACCCATAGCCACTTGTGTGTGGGTGTGAGTGCATACCAGCCATAAGTGTATGTTTCTCACCTTTTAGGACTTCTCATCCGGTGAACATCCAAAAGTTTCATCGCCTCAGAGTGAGTATGTTTTTTCCAGACAAACAACCTAGATCTGATCCACATCAAGATAGAAAAAAGGTCAAAAATTGATATGATTCTTTTCATCTCCCTCTTTTCTCCTTTTTGTCTTTGGTAGTGTATGCTTGGCCTTTTCGTTAATCTTTATGGGTGTTGCCACAATAGTGTGTCTCACTTTTGGGACATGCTGATTTTTTCCTGAAATCACTTTTTTTAGAGAAAGTAATGATTTTAGCCTTGATAGGTTCCATCTAAAGGGTTTTAATTAAAGAGGGATAGATATGACCCCATTATATCAAACCCCCTTGGATGGAACCCCTCTAGTATTAAATCATACCCACAATGGAGTCTCCTTCCACCTATCAAAATGCTGGAGAAAAACACATTTACTTTACTTTTTGAGGGATCAAATAATTCCATTTAGAAATGATCTTTTTCAAGATTGTAGCCCTTGAAACAAGCTTTCCAACAAGTATAGTTTTGATATGTTTTCATTTTGTCTTGTATTTAATTTTCAAGTTTTACTAAACATATGTTTTTCTCTGAACATCAAGCTCTTCATTCTAAAGAGGTAGAAAAATAGTAAACCATTGTAAAAAAAATTCAAAAAATACCCTTTCCCTAGGTATTGATGTCCTTGTTTCACTAAAAAATAAAATTTGGATTTTGATATATACACAAGAAGTTAGGTTGTACGACACACACACATGTCCAAATTATAGTTACACTAACTTTAAAAGTTAATTAAAAAATACATATGTAACAAACAATTATCAAAAAATATCCATTCCCTAGATATTGATGTTGAGAATCTATATTTCCAAAATTATAATTTTATCCTTTATAGAAAATAAGTTATTGTACGACACAAATGTTACGTTCTGAAAATGTTGATTTTCTATTAAAACTATTTATTAAAGGATATGTTGAAAGATTCATGATTTTATCAAAAAAAATTAATATATATATATATATATATATATATATATATATATTTAGAATCTACACACAAATTTCCACAAATCACTAGTTCACATCATCTTCAAATTCTTAATAGTTTAGCTGCTATAGGTCTCAAAAGATGAAGATTCCATTAAAAATATTGATGCAAATGTCCATCTTGGGTAAAAAGTGAGACACAGTATTGTGATTTCACCCTTATATCATTCTCATGTGTGTTCCTTTGTGTTCATGTTAGTTTGTTATGGGATCTTGATCCTAGGGGCTTGATCACCCCTCTTGATCATTGGCGTCTTGTATTGCTAGCATTGGTGCATTGGCACCCCTCTTGATGCATGTTTTTCTACTTTAGTGTGGGTTTGAAGCATGTTCATCCTCTCACTAAAGTGGGGATTAAATAGTCAATGAAAAATTAACCCTTCTACTTTTTCTAACTTTTTTGGGCCCTCCTTGTGATTTTGGCTTAATGTTGCCTTGATTTAGTGTTGCAATGTGGATAATGCATTCACATTAGGTATTGGGCCCTTGTGAACTAATATGATTTTATTGGTGCCTTGCAAAAGTGTTGTGAAGTAACACTCTTTCACACTTTTATAGGGTTTTATCAAATAAGCTAAGCATTTTAATCATAATCAACTTTAATCTTGCCCTATTTAGAGTGTTGTAAAGTGTTGTAACAAAATTTCACATTTATCTAGGCTTTTCATTAATAATTGGGCATTTGTATGCTTTAATTAACTGTATTTTGCATCCACAAGCTTCATTTATTTCATCTTTTCAAGGATAATCCTGACACCAGTCATTGACCAATCATAATTCGGATGTTCTTGGTTTATGTGGCCTAGATTTAGTGTCTGTGACTTATTTTCCACCTTGGGAAAATGAGTCCCACCTAGAACTTTTTGGCCTCGATGCAAGTTTCACACATTTCTAGGCATTTTTCATTTTTGGTCCCATACATTATGTGTGATTGGACTCATTCCCGTGTGACCAAAATTTAAATTTAATTCAAATTTTTGGTGGAATTTTATTCTCCTAGATCTGATGTCAGCTTATAGTGTTGTAATTTCGAGAAATCATTCATAATTGAGTATAAATACAAGGTTCTTTCACTCATATTTGTTGGAAATGTGTATCTATTTACTGGCTAGTTATTGGTAGCATTGCGTACATTTTCCCCTTTGATAGGAAAGACTGTGCTCCATCGGCAAGACCTTGTTCTCTATCCCAATGATGGTCTGATGAGTCTTCATATATTCACTTAGTTCTTCATCGTTGAGGCATTGCTTGGTTGGCGGGACTCCAAAGGTTGTCCCCGTGACAACCCAATGGTTTGATGTTTGTGGCTTATTTTATCAGCATGACTTGGCTCTATTGGTCAAACCCTCACAATAGTCCCAACGACAACCCGATAAAGTTCTTTCATCAGTGGGACACTATGTCATTAGTGTGACTATATTTTGAGTCCCAACAATAGAACAATATGATGACATCAGCAAGACTTGGGGTCATTGTCGAGACGTTCAACCTGGTTTCCCTGATGGAATGATGACCACGGTGGGACCTAAGCTGACAAGTGGAGAGTGGTTGTTGATATTGACTTGGCCATAGGAACCACATTGACTGGTGTGAACTTCATTAGTATGACATCCTCATATCAGTGGGAGTTAGTTTATTTTCTCAATGATATGTTGATACATGGTGAACCTTTTGAACGGTAAAGTAGACATTGACAAGACTTGCATGTATAGGTGGGAAGCAATACGATGTCTCTCTGATAAGGTGATGGAATTGGTTTATAGTATACTTTAAGGAGCCTATTTTGGTGTGACGGTGAGTGATTAGTGAGACACGGTATCTTGTCTCACCTATACTTTGATGACTCTTTTGGTTTGGTAGGTATTACACTCATCGACGGGACTCGAACAAATCGGTGAGAGGTTTGTGGTTGTCTCATTGATGGCTCGATATGGTAACTATTGAGTGATGGTTTGTCTACTGTTATGAATGGGAATTGAATTTGTATGTTTCCTTCATGGGTCTAGTGATGCAAATTGGTTGGAATTCTCTTAGAAGGAAAATTCTATAATGTGTAATGCATTGTATTAGTGTTTTGGAGTTGAGTTGTGAGTCTGATGAGAGAGAACAAGATTGATCAGGAATTGTAATGTTTCCTGTATTAAGAGTGTGAATAATCATTTGAGAGCAACAAACTATAACTCTATATGTGGAGTTTGTTCACTATAATACAAAGTGTTTTTGATTGGTATGGTGGGGTTTTCTCCCAAAAGGGTTTTCCCACATTAAAAATAGTGTCCATTTTGTGGTTGTGTTAAATTTTTTGAATCTGTTATTCTACTAATATGCATCTTTAATGAATTGTAATTCAAAATTGAGCCATATGTATACATTCTCTTCTTAGAATTATCATTAGGAAAGTGTTTTCCCACCTTTTCTTTCCTTACAATATTCTCACCTAGCAAATTTTACAAGCATTCAAGAATTCTCAAGAGCATTAAGCATTCACAAGAGCATTCAAGGCATTTCAACGGTATATTATCAAGCATTCAAGAGAATTATTCAAGTTCCAATCATCATGTCAAAGATTGCATTCTTCATGTTTGTTATTGTGCTAACATTTGTGATGTAGAGTTCATGATCCAAGCAAGTGTTTCAAGCAAGGTCCATCTCCTTCAAGCTAGAGTCAAGAACCACATCCATTACAGCCATTTCAAGCATCATTGCAACACCTTATTGCTAGGGTTTGGTGAGTTTCAACATTATTTTTTGTTCATTCATCATTATCCTTTTATATTTTCTTTCATTTCAAGGTTTAATTACCAACAAGGGGTTTGACCAAGGAAAAGCCCTATTCACTAACCCCCACAACATTTCTCCCTCTTCTTGTGTGTGATTTACAGGGCTAGGTTGGAAATTTACAAGAAGCAAAGTTGGAGAAAAGTTGTCAAGTCCTCAAAATCCTCAAATTTTTCATCAAGCCTTCAAGAAGCTTGGAGAATCTCCATAGGTGGCATATTGTAGTTTCAGATCTAGAAACTAGTGAAAGAGAGCAGAGAAGACTGAGAGCAACATAATCCAATTCAGAATTTCTAGAAAAGTAGAAGTGGAATGATTCACCACTATTGGCCAATGAGTCCCACTATACAGGCATGACAGAGATTTTCATAGATCTAGATACCCTTTTGGCTAAGCTTTGTTCCTACACATTTTCCCAAAAACTAGACTGATTCACCCAACTTGGCGAATGTGTCTTAGTCAACATCAACAGTAGATTTTTCAGTGATCCATACCTCCATTCTTCCTTCTTCAATCTTCCAAGTGCACACTTTCAGTTTCTAGGTCATCTTACATATCACACTATGTAAATTCTAATTCAATTTCTTTTCCAAGTTTACACTTGGTGGTGAACCCCTCATTAGCTATCATTCAATCTCTTAGAGAGCCCTATTGCAATATTTCAATCTCCTTTACATTGATATCTCTAAGGTTATCCTTGAGTGGAATCTCTTTGAAAGTGGGTGTGAATCCATCATCAACAAAACAAAACTATCTACTTTAAGAGGTTCCAAACATATGTAATCTAGTCAGCTTTGGAGACCTCATAAAGAAACTTTGTTATCCATGAAGTTCTTGCTTCAACTACCTCCATATAATTATTTTCTTTATCCACCATAAAAGTAATGACATCCTTGTATATTTCTACAACTTGCGAGGGTATCCTCTACCTCATTTTCATTTCATTTTGAAAGGTCTTAAAGAATCCCCAAAATGTTTTGTCACATTGTCTGGCATTTGGAATCCTACAACTATACTCCTTAATTTGATGTGCAACATGAGTATCCCTTCTCCATACAAAATTATTCATACCAAGAAATTACTTCATGAAATAGAAAATTTAAGACAAATAATCAGAGAGCCATACCAAAAGTTGTAGTGTGACTCCTTGGTTCTATGCAAATTTTCTGACAATTGTCGCAAGAGTTCAGGAATATCATAATCCTTTCCTTCCTTTATCATCTGATTAGCAATGTATATGGAGGTACCAATAGTGGACCCTTCTCTATTTATTTAATAAGCATTGTATTGAATTCCCATCATGGCATATCAAACCCCTAGGCCAGTGATGTCATCCATAATTAGAGTTCTTTTGTCAAATTATACTTTGGTAAACTTCATAGCTTATTCATTTTTCACAACCTTTAATGCTAGTACAGTTCTAGTGGAGCACAACCTAGTATCTTTGATTGCATTCTTTGTGATCATATAGTTTTGATCAAGGAAATAGAATTCTTAATGGATGAATAACTCAAAAAAATTATAACCCATTCATCTTCAAAGAAAGGGTCGGGGAAACCCTGCCACACATCTAAACCTTTTACTTCCACATTTGTATACTCTGACTTGAGTTTAAATCATTACCCAAGAGATGATTGTATCTGAACTCTTCTAACTTCAAATGGTTGTACTCATTTATCTATGAACGAATATAGATTAGACATCTTCTAAATCTAATACATAGATAAGAATGCGAGAGAATTATCCATCCTTGTCAGTCTCAGTGGTTTTGTATGAATATTTCTTGAATTTTGGCCTTGGTTTTTTCATAATATCAATAGCCATCAATGTTGTCATGATAACTCTTTCTAAAACCTTAGGGTTTTCTAAGAAAAACTATGAAATACTTATGAATACTGCTATTAGGGTTTTCAATAAAAACCTTCTTCTCTTCCTTAGCACTTGTACATAATATCATTTGAATGAGATCAAATTTGATCAAGTAGGGTTGAAATACTCTTCACACCTACCTTGGTTTTTTCTCATTAAAATAATTTTTATACTTGACACAAGCCCTTTTTACTATCTGAGATATCACAAAAATCTATGATCATTCATCAAACTTCTATTGAGAGTGTATTTGCTTTGAAACCTTTAGAAAATATATCCATGTCACTAATAACCATTATGCTAAAGACTTCAACATCTTATGATTTATATGAGTTTGAAAATGTTTGTAATTGCAACTCCCCTTGACCTAAAATTTTCTTTTGAGTTACTAGAGGATCTATCTACACTAGGCTAAGTTACAGATTCATTATTTTCTTTAATTTCTTCCTTCTTTAGCCATACCTTGTTCATTACATTGTTGTACAGTTTATCAAATTCAATGGGTCCTACCTAGGGCTCTCCAAAATTTGTTTATGGGTTTTGTTCTCCTATGTATGCACTCCCATATTCCCATTCATCTCATAGTCAGAAAGCTGGAAAAAAATATTGTAGGTAAGTTTCCATGAAATTGCAAGAATTATGACAACTTTGACAACTTTGAAAACTTTTCAATTTTTCTCTTCAAGAGATCTTCAACCTAAAATTTGAAAATACACATCAAGAGAGAAAAAAAATTGTTGATAGGTGAATAGGGGTTTTCCTTGGTCAAACCTTGAAGTAAAATGAAATAGCATGAAAGGGATGATGAATGAATAAAGTAATGCCACAACTCACCAAACCCTTGGATGAACCTTGATAATGGAGGTTTGCAACTTACATGAAATGGCTTCAATGGATGTGGATCTTGGATTTGAATCTTTGCTTGAAATAATACTTTGAATGCTTGATTGGATCATGAAACCTACAACAACATATTAGCTCTAAAAACATGCATGAATCCACATATATTTGACATATTAATCTTTGGATCTTGATTTCTACAACAAATAATAAACATGCTCTTGAATGCTCTTAACAATAATATTGGATCTTGTAATTGATCTCTCAATTGTGCTCTTGAAAATATAATTGAAATGTATTGTTCATTTGATAAAATAAACATCTATTTATATTAATTTATCCATAATTCAAATATAACAAAGTGACATTTAAATATAGATTTAAAAATATTAAAATAAGAGCCAAAACATAATTTAAATTATGGTCCTAGGTCTAAGTGAGGGCACATTCACCCTTGGGTGAATGGGTCCTAGGTCACTTACCTACGACACACTTTCTCCAATGATGTGTTATGTCATGGTATTGATGAATGCCCGGTTTTACCCTTAGGAAATTATAATTAATTAGGCCTAGATTTGAATTAAAGGGACCAATTAAGGCATAATTAACATCAGTTAATTAATAAAGCCCTAAGTGAGTGTGAAAGTGTAAAAGTCACCTTACAACACCACAAATAAGACACAATTAAGTCCATTTTCTTTAATAGATCCCTAAACTTAATGTGAATATGTAAAATACATATTACAACACTAAATTAAGGCATAATTAATCTCATTTTAATATTAATTCCCAAATTAAGTGTGAAAAAGGGATACATTTGTTGGAGTAAATGGTTTTTACCATTTACCATGCTTAAGTTTTACTTTAGATAGTGATTATTTAGGTGCATATAGTTTTATCAGTTATTTCTTTTACCGACTTGCATCTTGTCTTTATAATGCACTATTTTACATTATGTAAAATATCTCATTTGAATATATTTTAATCTCTAGTGAAATAGCATTGTGCTTCTCTCATCTATGAAAATTTATTTATAGGTTATGCTCTTGGGAGGTGGTTGACACCAACATGGTATCAAAGCCTTCAACCTACACCTTCTTTTGCAATTAAGAGTTTTCATCTGAGTTGTTTTGAGGTCATTTATTTTTTGAAGTTTTTTTGGCATTTGAAATTTAATAAATTTCAAAGTTTCTTCTATTCTTCATTTTCCTATTGTTTGTGATTGTTAGGGCCATGATTGAAATTGGAGGTAGCAATTTAAGGTTTGTGGGCCGCAAATTTTTATTTTCTTATTGAGTGCAACCCATGAATCATTTTTTTTCAAGGTGTGGATTTGGCATGTCTTCAATTGGCCACATGTGTGGTCTGTTGCAAGCCATAAATCAATTGTTGTAGGTCATTTGGGCACCATCATTTGGCATATGAAACCTGTTGTGAGTCCCTCTAGTTCATGGGTGTTCCTAAAATTATTTTGATTTGTCTTAGAGGCATTCATTTGTGGCATGATCTGCATGGAAAGGTGGACAATTGCAGATTAGAGGAAATTTTTGCGCTGTATGGCCATAAGAGTGTTTGGAGCATGATTCTCTTTTTGAGAGACCACAATTTTGTCAATTGCTGTAATTTTTTCCCCTTCCACAATTTTGCTAAGAGGGCATGATTATGTTGTTGAGAGGGCTAGAGTTTCTACTTTAGGTAGAATTCTCATTGTTCAGGCCATGATTAGATTGTGCAACCTGCATTTTTCACTATAGAGGCATGATTTTCTATTCAAAGTCATTATTTATAGTAAGAGAGGCTATGAATTACCTATAGGAGGCATTTAAATCAACTTTATACTTTATAAACTTTGCAACAAAATACTTATTTAGGGTTTCCATGTAGTGTGAAGTGAGGGTGAGCCCGTGTAGATTGTTTGGGCATTGCTTTAAACTTGATTTAGGATTTTAGTCTTACATTGGATACCCTCTTCCATGGCTTTGGACTTCGTGACTTGGAAGAGTGATTGGCCACTTCGTGCTTGGTGCAACTTGCCCACCAATTTGAGCTTTTTTTACTAAGGTAATTTTGAATATTTTTGCCAATTTATTCCTTTTTTTTTCATTTTTGCAAAGTAATTTCTTGGAAAATTTTATGGTTGGGAATTCAAAAACTCCTTGTATCCATTCTAGGTGGTGTATAGAGATTTTTATTCCTTTGTGTGTGTCCTTGTAAATCATGTTGGACCCAAGGATTGAATTTCTCACTCCACACAACTATCGCACATGGAAGCTCAAAATATCATAGTTGTTGCAATCTAGGGGGCTTTGGAAAATTTTAGATGCCAATCAACTTGAGTTCACAAAACGATTTGAGAAATTTTTTCATAGAAACAAAATGGATGAGGCTAGAGGACTCATAGGTCTCCATGTTTTTGATAATTTGTTGTTTCACATTATGGAGTGTAAGACACCTAAAGAAGTATGGGATAAGCTTTCTGAGTTGTATGGTAAATTCAATTAGTTCAAAATATTTCAACTTGAAGCTAATCTCACCTTTCCCCCCTAGATGCATTTCCCACTATTTAGGATTTCCTTGCACAATTCAAGTTGATTCTCTCACAATTGAAAGGATGTGGTCATGCCAAAAATGATAAGGAGTGTATTTTCTTGACCTTGTCAAAACTGAGAGGTCCCTTTCAAGTGTTTTCCTCTACCTTCTATTATACTATGGATTCCATAGGAGAAGATCATAAGACGCCTTAATTTGAGGATTTTTGTGATATATTGACTAGTGAGTAGGCCAAGTTTATTCAAATAGATGCTCTACCTAAGAGTCATGCCTTGATGGCTCAATCTTCAAGTGGCAAGAACAAGAAATAGAATAAGGATTCTAAGTCTAATGAGTCTTCCACCTCTTCAAAAGAGGACAAACCTAAGAAAGAGAAGTTTAGTTGTGTGTATTGCAAGAAGAAAGGTCATGATGAACATAACTGTTATACGAAGAAGATTGATGAGCTTTCTCACATTCTTCATAAGAACAATATTTGACTACCCTCATATGTGACTCCTTCTTCTACACCCTCTCCATCTGCATCACCTTCATCTTCATCCAAACTTACATAGTCAGGGAATGTAGGATTTACAAATAGAATGAAGGGTAACGAAGATAAACTCTACATGGGAAAAGGTCATGCATTGGTAACTTTTATAGTTCATTCTGGTCATGTTAGGTGGTTTTTGGATTTAGGTGAATCTCACCACATGGGTTTTACTTTGTATCCTTTTTTAGTCTTCATCCTACTGATACTTCTAAGATTTTGTTGGGAGATAGTAAGATTTTGGATGTTGTGAGGATAGGAAATGTTGAGATTAGTGATGGTTTTTTCAAAGATGTCTTGTGTATTCCTAATCTACACATAAATCTACTTTCCATCTATCAAATTACTCGTGGTGAGGTACCTAAGACTGTAGAGCTCATTGGAAATTCTATTTTCATTAGAGAGGTTGATACTAAAAAAGTCATTGTTGTTGGTGAAACTGATCGTGAGTCTCATCCCTATGTATTTTCTCATTTTGTTGATGATGATGATTATGAGCCTCGCACCCCTCTTGCTAGTGTTGATAGAAATTCCTCAGGAGAGATTGTTCATTTGAACTTTCAAGTTATTCATACCTATGTTGATTCATCTCTTGTTGCTTCAGAGGTTGGTTCTTCAGCACAACAGGATGTTTTTGATTCTTTAGATCATTCTTTGTGGGATAGTCACTTGATAAGTCTTGTGGAGTTGTTTTTTGAATCTCATATTCCTAATTTGGATGATACATTTGAGGGTATATCCATTATTTTTGATGATATTATCTACACTTCAAGTTCACACCATCTATGTCTTTGGAGATTTTTTCTTTAGATTTTCCACGTGGTCTTGTTGAGCCACCTTCTTGAATTGAGGTTACACCTTATCATGATGTGACATTTGGTTACATGGAGGCACTGGGACAATTTTTAGAGGCATCTTTCATGTTGATTCTTCCTCTCCCTTCTCTTTTTTGAAAGTTGGAGTAACTTATCTTGTATCAATGGTTGTTTCTCCCTAAAGGGAGGCATGTTGTTTTCAGACATGGGATATTCTTTTGACTTCCAAGATCAACATAGGAGTTTCTTCATCATGGGGAGGGATCTTCAACACTTTCCATGGGGGGACTACATAGTCTCTCTCTCTTTTTGTATTTTGTTGAGATCAATAACAGGTGTTTTCCTTGGGGGGTCTTGTGAAGTCCTCCTCCTTTCACTTTTCCAACTTTCTTTTTTAAGCTTTTTTTCTCTCTTTTGGAAAGGAGTTTTCTTCCATAGAGTTTTTCTCCTTTTCTCTAGTTGTGAGAGATTGCATTGAATTTCACAACAGTTGTGCATGGGTACCTAACATGGTCTTATAGTTGGGACCCATCTTGCATTCTCATAATAATCTCCCTAAGTTGCACTTAAGGGGGGGTGTTGGAGTAAATGGTTTTTACCATTTAACAAGCTTAATTTTTACTTAGGAAAATATTATTGGATAGTGATAATTTAGGTGCATAGTTAGGTTCATAAAGTTTTGTTGGTTATTTCTTTTACCAACTTGCATCTTGCTTTTATAAGGCACTATTGTACATTATGTAAAATATCTCACCTGAATATATTTTCATCTCTAGTGAAATAGCATCATGCTTCTCTCATCTATGAAGATATATTTATAGGTTTTTCTCTTGGGAGGTAGTTGACACTATTGTGCATTATGTAAAATATCTCATCTGAATATATTTTCATCTCTGGTGAAATAACATTGTGCTTCTCTCTTCTATGAAGATTTATTTGCAGGTTGTGCTTTTAGGAGGTGGTTGAAACCAACAAAATTTTCCTACACTACATTTAGTCCCCACTTTAGTGAGAGGAGGAAGTTGCATCAAACTCACACTAAAGTAGTCAAGAGGGGTCCAAGTGTACCAATATGGATGGCATAGGATGACAAAGATCAAGGAGGGTGATCAAGCCCCCGGGATCCAAGATCCTATATCAAATCAACATAAGTACAAAGGGACACACACAAGGTGTATGATATGTAGTAGCAAGTAAAGATACACAAACATACAATGTCAAAGACTAAAAGAGAGAAAAGAAAAATGGGTGAATCAAACCTCAACTGTTTTTCCAACTCGATGTAGATAAAGCCTTAGTTGTTTTTCCAATATGTTCACAAGCAGAACTCGATGTATATTGTGCAAATGATGTGCATGATCACTCCTAGCTAATGGAACCTTAAGCCATCCACTAGGTGAGCCCCAAATGGGTGGAAAATGAGAGAATATTATTAGGCTTTGATACTGTATCAAAGATCCTCCTGACAAATTCAATAAGGCATCACAATATGAAACTTTGAGCTTCACAAGGCCTAACAAGTTGCATTATGCTAAGCACTCATGAACATTGTATATATTATAGGTTTGTCTAAAGGGACTTCTCTTAGTTTTTGAAAGGTCTTTCCTTAGGGATCATCATTCCTAATGTATCGAAGAGAGGACAAATCAAAAAAATATCATGTTGTTAGTGGATATAAAACCCAATGACACCACCATGAAAAGGACGCATCATAAGAAGAAAGAAAATCACACCAAGAAACATGAGTGTCGATGTATGCCCCCAGTTTAAAGAAATTACTAACACCATTGTTGTGAGAAATTTTCTTTAAAGTATCTGATGGAGAAAACTTGAGAGCTTATTTAGAAATCCCTAAATGCCAAGTCATATGTTCTCGAATGAATTTAAATCATGAATAAAATGAAATGCTAAATATAGGAAGAAAGTATGTCACATGTGAGCCAACTTTAGGCATGTCATCCACATCCCAAACTTGATCTTATATATACATGGAAGGTGGTCAACTAGCCAAAATAGATAGTAAACAAGTGTCATACAAGGACAAGGCTACCTAACCCCCTTTCCCCCACTTAGTGAAAGTCAAGGGTGAGTCAAGATGATTGATGAGAAACATGAAATAAGTATTAATTAGAGGAACTAGGTGCTTCAACACAAGGAAGAGCCCCACAATCCTTAAGATGTTAAATTTTATTACCCAAAGCCTTACATTCATTAGTAGAATGAGCATGGACTCTATGATATGCACAAAAATGAATTCTTTCTATAAAATTTATTTTGTGTTCTTGGAGGGAGAGATATCAAATGATCTCGGAGGAGTCTTGACAAGATACTCTCTTGATCAATAGTAGAATATATTCCTTTCTTTTGTGAAAAATATATCTCTTGCTTAGTATAAGGTGTCATAGTTACACAAGTCTCTTTAGATTGTGAGATTTTGTACTCTTTGTTAATGGAGGGAGTAAAATCTAACGAATTCTCCAATCATTACTAAGACATGTCTTATGAGTTTTTTGTGTGATTAAATTGATGTTAGGAAAATATTTCTTTATTTCTTTCATTTCTTTCGAAGGATAATAACCAAGACCACTAGTTTCTATTAGTTTAGGATGAACCAAGGTTAAATTTATCTTAGAGGAATATTTTATAATAATGTTGGCATTGAGTGAAGGATTTTTTTTTATGCTTTGTTTTGCTTTTTTTGAGTGAACCACATCCTTTTCCAGTATACCTAAGTTGTTTCATAATTTCATATCCTCTTTCATAAAGATTTTTCACTTCTTTTGGATTCGATGGTTGTTCATAATCAACTTCATCAAAGTGTGATGTGTAATTTACTTTTTCTTCTAAAGTGGTTGAAGTGGATTCTTTCAAATTTTTGTTGACATTACCATTTTTTATTTTCCCTTTTCAGACTCTTTTATTGTGATCTTGTATTCTCCCATGAATGTAGGTGTAAAATATGAGGAACCACAATCATCTTTCAATAGCTTTGTGACTTCTTCAATATGCTTTTCTTTTCTTTCTCTTGTGTGGGTTCTAATAATTGTGTAGTCGGTGTCAATGTTTTCAAAGGATTTTATTTTTCAAGTTATCAGTGTGCAAACAAATTTTAGGTTCAAGGTCAACCTTGAGTGTGTAAAATTTATTGTTGTAGAAACATACTTCATTAAATGATGAAGCATTCAAGGCACCACCTACATTTCATGAATCCATGGTCTATCTAAAAGAAGATTGTATGAAAGATCATTAGGCATAACATGGATAGTAGTTTTCAATGTAGCTTTCCCAATGATAACAAGTAATCTGATCATGCCAAGTGTTTGTTTGCCTATGTTATCAAATCCATGAATGGAAAATGGTTCGAATTCAATCCTACTCTTGTCAATTCCAAGCTTGTCCAAAAGGTTCACACTACACACATTAAGGGTTGAGCCATTTTCAACAAGGGTTCTCTTTATTGTTATCCTATTAATAATGGCTACGATTATGAAAGCTTCATATTTTTTTTGTAATTCTAAGGAGGGTAACTTACTTTGGTGAAAAAAATATCTAGAACTAGGGCTGACACATTATTTGGGTTTGTATTAGGAGGAATCAGAACTTGTTGCAAGGATATTTGAAGCGTACTATGGTAATTTACTGAGACTTGAATAAGATCCCATAATGATATCCTAGCAGGAGTATTCTTAATTTGTTCAACAAGGTCATACTCCTTTCAACTATGTGAAGGCAATCGAGGAGCACTAGGAAAGATAGGTTGAGGTAATGGTACTGAAACATGAGAGGTTTGTTGTTGCCTATTATTCCTTGTGTTGTTTGTACGAGCAATGCTATTGTAACCTAGTTGTTGCAAAACATTGTCATTATCTAGTTTCCTTATAAAGTTCAAGATGTCTCTTGGTTTCCATGGTTTATTTTTAGGTGGAGGTATGTGCAGGATCATGATGGGCCAAAAAGTGGTGATATGATGGGTATGTGTAGGGTATGTGACTGACAACTTTTTTTTTACCCAAAATTGATGAAACAAAATGGTTTTTTAAAGGAGAATCTTAGATTTCCACCAATATAAATTATGCTTTACTTTGAATTTAATAAATAATTATTATTCATTTTCTATTTGAATTATGACTAAAGTCTTGATTGATAGGCTAATTGAAAAACATCTATAACTTTCAAATGGTATCACATTTTTTGAATCTGAAACATTCATCACATTCTATGCTTCATATACTATAGGATTAAAAGAAAAAATATTGAATTTCATGAAGTTTTGACCAAGTTAAGGTGGTCATACATACAAGTTTTATATTTTTAAAAATTTCTAATAAAAAATTCACAATTAATTATTTACTTGGAAAAAAATTACAAAAAATATGCATCACATCGGGACATAAGTCCTCTACTTATATCTAAAATATTATAAAAAATATTATCATTTTATTATGGTTAGGGTGGTCAGATAGACACCTACTTATTTTTCCTTGAAATTTAAGTACTACTGCATTGAAATTTCAAATTTTCACCAAATAGATTTTTTTTTTTTTAAATAAACCGAGTAGTTTAGAAACTACATTCAATTTGATACAAATTCTATTCTTACATATTTTTGAAATAATATAGATAACGTATTCAAATTTTTACTTCAAGTTGCCTAATTATGATTTTTCTAAATTTTTCGCCATTTAAGGACCTGTTTTTTCCATGATGATCCTGCACATACCTGTGGTTCAAGGATAAGCACAAGTTTTTTTTGTCATGAAAAAAATGTACTCCCTAATATGTTGCCTTGATTTAGTGGTGTAATGTGTTTAATGCATTCACATTAGGTCTTGGGCCCTTGTAAATTAAATGGACCTAGTTGTACCTTGTTTAAGGTGTTGTAGTGTTGTACCACACTTTCACACTTATATAGGTTTTTATTAATTAATTAGGCTTCTTTATGCCTTAATTGGCCTTATTTTTCATCCAAAAGCCTTAATTAATTCTTCTTTTTTAGGATAATCCTGACACAAACCAACATCTAATCATAATTGAGGTGTTTTTGGATTATATGACCCAGATTTAGTGAGTTGGGACTCATACGCCACCTTGAACGTATGGGTCCCACCTGAGTTTCAGAGCTTTGATCTATATTTCACATGAATCTAATATTTTCTTCAAAAATGTGTCCCATAGCCTAGCCTAATGGGACTCATATGCCACTACTGGTGTATGAGTCTTGTGTAGCTTAAAATTAAATTTAATTCAAATTCTTGGTGGGATTTTATCTTCCTAAATTTGATGTCGACTTTTAGTGTTGTAATTTTAAGAAATTTGGCATAAACAAGTATAAATACAAGGTTATTTCACTCATTTTTCACCTAACAAATATTCCTAATAGTGAATTTGAGTTCATGAGAGCATTCAAGTGTTTACAAGAGAATTCAAGAGTCTTCAAGAGTTGTTTATCAAGTGTTTTTGGAGCATTTTTCAAGCATCAAGCATCATTTCAAGGTCATCATGCATCTTGTTTATTTTTGAGCTAATAATTATGATGTAAGGTTCCATGATTCAATCCAACATTCAATTCAAGATCTATCACATTCAAACAAGAGTCAAGATCTACATCCATTGGATCCAGTTCATACATGTTTGCAGCACTTTATTGCTAGGGTATGGTGAGCTGCAACATTACATATTGTTCATTCACCATTCCTTTATCTCATTTTATTTCATTATAAGATTTGATTATCAAAATGAGGTTTGACAAAGGAAAACCCCTTTCCACTAACAAAAAACATTTTCCTCTCTCTTTAATGTGTGATTTGTAGATCTAGGTTGAAGACCCCTTTGAAGAGAAAGATTGGAAAGAGGTTGTTCAAGTTGCAAAGTTGTCCAAGTTGTCACCTTATTTTGAAGAGCATTAAAAGACTCCTACAGAGCATAATCTTCAAATTCAAATCTAGAAACTAGATCAAGAAGACAAGGCAAAGATTAAAGAGAAAATTCAAATCCTAATTCTCTAAAAAAAGCCAAACTAGGATGATACACCACTTTTGGTGTATGAGTCCCAGTATAGTCAAATTTGAAGTTTTTAGGAGTTCTAGACTTGTCTTTTCCAAATTTTTGTTCCTACCCAGAAACCCTAATCTAGGACTAAATTGCCCATCTTGACATATGAGTCCTTCATTAATTTTAATATTTTTAGCATTTCAGACCTCCATTCAAGCTCCTAAAAATTTCTAGGTGCACACCTTATTGGAATCAAGAATCACTGAGAGGAGGGTGGTGAATAAATTTTCTGCTAAATTTAACTAATCTTTAAAGCACTTACAATATTGAGCCAAAACAAAGATGCAACCACATAAAGCACTCATCCACAATGCCATAACACAAGGATTTTTATGTCAAAACCCTGTTAGGGGAAAACCCACGGTGGAGGTAAATCCACAATTTGAGTACTCAAATATAAGTGTTTTAGAAATGTGGAATGCACATGCATTCAGACACACTGCCTAGAGCACACTGCTCATATACAAAAAGAAGACTCACCATCTTACAAAAGATTTGGATTACATCCAAAAGATTGGAACTAAGAAATTAGCATCTATTAATGCCTGATTACAGTTCTTATCAAGCTCATCAGTCGCATTCTTGACCTTCTGTCAAATTCTACTCTTCTACTCTATCTACTATAGTTCACATCTCAAATCCTTTTATGTACAAGAGAAATTGTGCATAATCGCTCTACTATCCTTTTGAATTTTACAACATACTTCGCAAACACAATTCGCACACCAAAAAGATATAAATGATTGCTTATATATATCTGTAACAAAATATTTAATCAACCATATGTTAGCTTCAATAAAACATAAAATATTTTCCAACCATCAACTCAATCCATAAATGATTTTCAATGCACACCGTCCAAATTCGGCCACAACATAGTGAGGACACAAAACAAAATCCTTAAACCTAAAAATACTTCAAACAATTTCACCTCGAACATCCACAACATGCCACATTCACTTAGTCGGCCTTCTAGCACTGTTAAATATAAAATCAATCAATTGGATCTCCTAACCCATACACCAATTGATGCGATGACACAAAACTTGAAAATAAGATATTCCAAATACCCAGTGACCTTCCCTGAGATGCACAACCAAAACTGCTAAACTGGTAATGCAAATGGATTGACAGATTCAACTTTAGTTGGATACCTTGTTCTTCATTTTGTCTTCCAGTATGGATAAATACTAAAGTACGGACCGAATCAATGACTTAGGTTGCCATCAATGACAACACTAGAATCCATATGCCAACAATCTCCCCCTTTGGCATTGATGGTAACACTTAGTGAAAAATGACTAAGTGTCGGAGCCAACATATTGCAATCCTTCAAGACTTCAAAAAGTCATAGCTAGCACAAATCTCCCTGAATTTGATAAGGCATTTTTCAAAGCTCTCTCTCCCCCTTTGACATTAATGAAAAATAGATAATAAAATATTTTCCTATAGTATTCCCTTTTGAATTGTAACCAAAAACTTGCTTATTCAAAAACTAGTTCAAATTTTTTGAAGAAATACAACTTCTACTTGTGTTAGAAGATTATTTTGTATTTTTCCTTCATCTCCAGAAGAAACTTCTTCCATGCTTCTACTAAAATCCTGGTGATTATGATCATGCGGTCATTTTCAGATGTCTGGTTGAAAATCTTGATGAGGGATTCGAGAATGGTGAAGGCTTCTTTTAATATCTCGCCTTTCCTTAGTATCTCAATCAATTGTTCCAGTCTGCATTCTGTTATGTCCTTCACTTTCCAAAAGGTGTCAACAATCATGTTTCTGGTGTTTTGAACATTTGTATGCTTTGTCTGTAATTCTTGAATCATTTTCTTAATTGAACCATCTTGATCTTGAAACATGTTAAAATCTTCTCCAATACTATTCAGCTCGGTTTCAATTTGTTCCAACTTTTCTTTGTAATTTTCGATTGCATGAGTCCATCGAAGATAGTAGTTATAGATGTTTTTTGTTGTGTTTATGCATTTTCTTAGCTAATTCATGTGCCTTTTTAGCTTGGTGAGTGATAATCTATACTACTTCTTCAAGTGTAGAATTACTTCTTCTTCTTCCTTGTTCTGAGACTCTGAGTCCATGATTTCCTTGATGCATTCAATCATCTCTTCTAGAAGAATATTTCATAAACTCTCTAATTTAATATGGTTGAGCACAAGATGAGCACTTAGTAAGTTTAAAATCATGTCCTACTCATATGAACCTGTCTAATAGACCATATGTTTGCAATTTTCTGCATTCCATCTTCTTCATGAATAAGCTACAATATCTCTTCTTTGGTTAAATCACCTTCTTTTTCACTTTCTTCTGTCATTTCCTTTTCTTGTTCTAGTTCAGATATTTCCAGTTCTTTCCTTTGGGTTTCCTCAGTTTCCTTATCAAATTCCTCATCTAGTATAGTATGTCCACAATCACCTATTCTTTTCCTTTCCCTTCAACTCTTGGAGTCTTGCATGTTGGAGTGTGGACAACAATTTATTTTTCTCTTTTCTTATTTCTCTCCATCTCACTAGAGGAGGAACCAACTTCAAGTGCCCTTACTAGAATGGGAATACCAATTGAGCCAAACTTTCTTAACAAACCTTTAAAGAAACTTTCATACACTTGATCACAGTTTTCCAAATCGTTGAATGTATGTAAATCTACTTGTAAACTGGTTCACTCTCTTCCCATATTACATTGTTGTTTAGTGGTAAGAAATTTAGAAAATAAATCACAAGACATATAACCAAAGTACCAAACCTGAAAGGGAAATCTATCATCTTTGTCAATTGTATGTTCTCCATCAATTGATCTTTCAGTAATATTCAAAGGTCAAAATATTGATCTTCCATTATCATCTTGTGTGAAATGTAAACAACACCTGCTGAAGTTGCACCTTCTCTGTTTCTGAAAATGATTTTGTAAGATACTCCATGTACAATGTACCTTGTCATTAAATCTCTAATTGTTGAGATTATTAATTCCATTTGATCTCTAATTACTTTAGTTAGGGTTTTGACTTCTTTATTTCGGATTGACTTCTTTCTTAGTATATCCCCAACTTTGCATAACCCAGTTATAGTTCCAATCACTTCTTTTGAGATATGGTAGGGTTTATCTAGAGTTAGAATATCTTCATTCAATCTTCCCTGAATAAACTTAATAATTTTTGCGTTCTCGAAATAGGGGAATTCTCTCCAAATATCCAAGCATTTGTTTTTTCCCCCTTTCAACCATTTCAATTCATCGTGCGATAATATGTTTCTTACAACTCTAATCTTCTCACTACTATACTCATCTAGTTTTATCATTTCTTTGATTTGTTCCATTTTACCTTCCGTACTCATGTCTTGATTCTACCAAAGAAGTTCTTCAATTGTACACCAAATTAAATGGAAATTTCTCAATACAACTGAAGTACCTAATGGATTAGGGTTCCCCCACCAAATTATCTTCATGCTTTCAAAATTTTGATGTAGAGTGCTTTCCTTCTTATTTTCTTCAATATAAAGTGGCAAATAAGGGTTCTAACTTGCTTTTTATAACTCACACACCTAACCTTTCGTTGTAATAAATGCTTTTTCCCTAGGTGTTCCAGATACCCTTTTTTCTCAATCAACCAAAAAAAATGTCTACGGACCTTCAATTGCTTGAATTTATTTACAAGTGTTTTCCTATGCATCTATAAATCATTAATACAAATCGGTATGTGCAGGATCATCATGGAAAAAACAGGCCTTTAAGTGGCGAAAAATTTAGAAAAATCTGAGTTAGGAAACTAGATTTAAAAATTTGAATAATTTATCTATATTATTTCAAAAATATGTAAGAATAGAATTTGTATCAAATTGAATGTAGTTTCTAAAATACTAGGTTTATTTAAAAATAAATAAAATTTTATTTGGTGAAAATTTGAAATTTCAATGCAATAGTACTTATATTTCAAGGAAAAAATAAGAAGTGGGTGTTTTTCTGACCACCCTAACCACAATAAAATGATTATATATTTTTATAATATTTTACATATAAGTAGAGGACTCATATGCCAATGTGATGCATATTTTTTGTAATTTTTTTCCAAGTAAATAATTAATTATGAATTTTTCATTACAACTTTTAAAAAATATTAAAACTCATATGTCTGATCACCTTAACTTGGTCAAAACTTCATGAAATTCAATTTTCTTTTGTTAATCCTATAGTATGTGAAGCATATAATGTGACGCATTTTTTAGATTCAAAAAATGTGATATCGTTTGAAAGCTATAGATATTTTTCAATCAGCCTATCATCAGGACTTTAGCCATAATTCAAATAGAAAATGAATAATAATTATTTATTAAATTCAAAGTAAAGCATCATTTATATTGGTGGAAATATTAGAATCTCCTTTAAAAACCCTTTTCATTTCATCAATTTTGGGTAAACACAAAGTCGTCAACCACATGGGCCATCATATCACTTACATATCACCACTTTTTGGCCCATCATGATCTTGTACATACCCAAATGTTGACAATCTACTGCATTTTGACTCCAACTACCGATAGGGGGAAAAGGATTTTCTTGAAAAAAAAAAACTCCCCCTAGACTAATGGCCTAAAATCAATTCCCAGAGGAATTACCAGCACCATATTCTAATACAGAACCCTTTGTAGCATTAGACTCACTCTTTCTTACCCATGTCTTCTTCATCTAATCTCTTATTTCATCCACAATCACTTTCTCTTTTCCTTTATCATCTTTCTGCATATTTATGCCTTTGTATGTCAGACCTCTTCTATCCATATTTTTTATTTTTGTAGAATCTTGCAATGTGACTATATTTGTTGCAATTGTAACACACAACATTTCCTTGTCTAGACTAGTCATTCCATTGATTTCTTCTTGATTTGCATTGGTTAGCAATATGCCCAAATCTTCCATAGGTATAACATTTAGCATTCCTTCTATTGATAGAGTTGTTTGACATATTTCTTCATTCAATTGACTTATGACCAAACTTATTGCAATTGAAACATTGACTGGAGAATGATGGATCACTTGATTTCATTGTTCTTCTACATTGAGTAGCCATATGACCAAATTTATGGCAAGAAAAACAGTATCCATTAAACTTTTGAGTATTAGGTTGTCTTACTAGATGCCTTTTTGCTTTGTTCATCTAATTTCCTTGCCTGAAATTCTTTTGTCCAGATGGGTATGTGTAGGATCATGATGGGCCAAAAAGTGGCAATATTATGGGTATTTGTAGGGTATGTGGCTGATGAATTTTTTTTAACCCAAAATTGATGAAATGAAAAGGGTTTTACATGAGATTCCCAGCTTTCCACCAATATAAATTATGCTTTAATTTGAATTTAATAAATAATTATTATTCATTTTCTATTAGAATTATGACTAAAGTCCTGATTGATAGGCTGATTGAAAAACATCTATAACTTTCAAATAGTATCACATTTTTGAATTTGAAATATGCATCAAATTCTATGCTTCACATACTATAGGATTAAAAAATAAAAATAAATTTCATGAAGTTTTGACCAAGTTAAGGTGGTCGGACATACGAAGTTTTATATTTTTTAAAAGTTTTAATAAAAATTCATAATTAATTATTTACTTAGAAAAAAATTTAAAAAATATGCATCACATCTGGACATGAGTCCTCTACTTATATATAAAATCTTATAAAAAATATTATCATTTTATTATGGTTAGGGTGGTCGAATAGACACCTACTTCTTATTTTTCCCAAAATTTAAGTACTACATTGAAATTTCAAATTTCCACCAAATAGATTTTATTTATTTATAAATAAACCTAGTAGTTTAGAAACTACATTCAATTTTATATAGATTCTATTCTTACATATTTTTGAAATAATATAGATAACTTATTCAAATTTTTACGTCAAGTTGCCTAACACTGATTTTTTTGAATTTTTTGCCACTTAAGGGCTTGTTTTTTCCATGATGATCCTGCACATACCCAAATCCAGAACTTTCTCCTTTCTCATATCCAAGACCTTGATTGTCATTTCCACTCTTCTGACCTTGAGTTAGCTCATCAAGCTTAACTGAGCTAATCTTGAACTTCTTTTATTTATTTGTAGTAGCAAGTTCATCCTTGAGAATAACAATTTATCTTTCAAGCTCTTCTTCATTATTTTTGGATTGTTGCAATTCAATATCCAAATAAATGAATCCTCCATTAATTTTGTTGCATTCAACTGATCTTTCTTTTAAGGACTGAGCAAGATTCTCCTCATTCTTCTTTCTCTTTTCAATCACCTGAGTCAACTTCATCACCATAGATTCCATCTCATGCTTTAGGGTAGCATTGTCTCTGGCAAGCTTTTCACATTCTTCAATTATTTCCTTCAAGGTTTGATTTAGGTGAACATCATCCATGATTTTTCTCTCTTTTTTCTTAATTTGATCACAAAGATCCTTTCTCTTCTCCCTGAACTTGATAATCTGATCCCTCAACATCTGAATGAATTTCTCAACATCCTTAAGAATTACTTTCAATTCCCATACTTTTGCTTTGGACTGGTCAAGATCATCAAGTGCCACCAAAAGTTTTTGTTGAAGACTACAAAATTCCATTACTTTCCAAGATCCACCTCAAGTTGTTAAACTTCTTCCAAGGAACTAGGCTCTGATACCAATTGTTGGAATCAAGCAACACTGAGAAGGGGTTGAATCAGTGTTCTACAAAATTTAACTAATCTTTAAAGAACATACAGTATTGAACTAAAAGAAAGATGCAAGCACATAAAGGAATCATCCACAACAACATAACACAAGGATTTTTATGTGGAAAACCTATTAGGGGAAAACCATGGTGGAGGTCAATCCATAATTTGAGTACTCAAATATAAGTGTTTTACAAATGGGGAATGCACATGCATTCAGACACACTACCTAGAGCTCAATACTGAGATACAAAAAGAAGACTCACTATCTTAAAAAAGATTTGGATTACATCCAGAAGATTTGAAATGAGAAAGTAGCATCTATTAATGCCTAATTACAGTTCAGGGGTAAAAGCACAAACCTGTGTCACACTTTATAAAGGAATTGACCAACAACAAAAAAAATTCTGAACTTGGACCACATAAAAGTGGTCTTTATGCTTTGAATTTCAAAATGGTGTAAACTAATGAAATGTAGAACTATGATGAAGTATATTCTTGTAATTTTTTAATTTTTTTAAAAGTTTTTTTTCATTTTGTTTTTATCTATTTAAGGAGAAATTTTGGAATGTTGAAAATTTCAGAAAAGAGTGACTTTACGGACTGTCAAGAAACAAATTGAAAAAAACTTCATTTCTCCCTTTTTTTTTCTCCAAATAGGTAACTTCAATATCTTGTGCATGGAAAAAAATTTAAATTTTGATGTATATTTTTCTCGTAATAATATTTTAAAGTCAAACATGTTAGAATTTGACAGTTTTCATGGGTCGTCAACTATTTTCAATCGTTTTAATCATTTTCAAAAAAAAAAATATACCCTTTTGAAGAAGACTCTCTCCTCTTGTGCCCCATATAAGATTTAAAATTTTATAATAAGTTTTACTATCTTTTTTTTTAATTTCTAATCAGCCTTTTTCTTAATTTTAAAACCTACTTACATTATTTTAAAAATAAAATATATTAGAACTAATCAAAATATTTAAAAAATTATATATTTAGATTCTCCACTCCGAGTTGTACAAAAGGGTATTTTAATTTTTTGCAGAAAGATCATTCTAACTTGAGAAATACTCTTCCAAAATTAAATGTTTCAAAAAAATTTGAAAAATGATGAGTTGGTTGCCATGTAGGATGCCAACTAGACATGCTTGGCCGAGTATGTTTCAGTTGAGCCAGTTTCGGCCAAAACATACTTGGCTGAAAATTTCTTGATATTTCCAAGCTATAAATACCAAAAATGCTCACTTTTTCCATGTTTTTGGCCAGTCGTATTTGGCCAAGTACCTTTCGACAAAAACCTTGTCAGCCGAAAAGGTACCTACCACGTCGGTGCCACATGGTTTCGGCCAAAATTCACTCGGTTGAATCTCATCTGGCCAGAAATTTTTTCTCGAAACCATTTATTTGGATGAAAGTGTGACATAGGTTTGTGCTTTTACCCTTCGATCAAGCTCATCAGTCGCATTCTTGACCTTCTGTCAGATTTTTCTCTTCTGCTTTATCTACTATAATGCACATCTTAAATCCTTTTATGTACAAGAGAAACTATTCATAATTGCTCTACTATCCTTCTGAATTTTGCAACATACATTGCACACACAATTTGCACACCAAAAAGATATAAATGATTGCTTATATATATCTACAACAAAAGATTTAATAAACCATATGTCAACTTCAATAAAACATAAAATATTTTCCAATCGTTGGCTCAATTCACAAATTATTTTCAATGCTCACCAGCCAAAGTCAGCCACAACATAGTGAGGACCCAAAACAAAATCCTTAAACCTGAAAATACTTCAAACAATTTTGCCTCGAACATCTGCAACACAGCACAATCACTTAGTCGACCTTCTAGCACTGTTACACAGAAAATCAATCAACCGGATCTCGTAACTCATACACCAATTGATGTGACAACAAAAAAATCAAGAATAAGATATTCTAGATACCCAATGACCTTCCCTAAGATCCACAACCAAAACTGATAAACTGGTAATGCAAATGGATTGACGAATTCAACTTCAATCAAATACCTTGTTCTTCACTCTATCTTCCAGTATGGAAAAATACTAAAGTGCAGACCAGATCAATGACTTAGGTTTCCATAAATGACAACACCAGAAGCCATATTCCAGCACATCCCTCATCTCTTAGTTTGTTATTCTCTTTTACATTCATTTCTAAGTCATTTTTTGTAGTTTTGCATATTATGAAGTTTCACAATTTTATCTTGCATGTCATTTGTCTTTCCAAGCTCGGTGAACCCCCTTTTAGTCATTAATCAAAGCCTAGGACACCATTTAGTAGATCTCTTCCCCCCTTTCTATCTTTATATTTGGATATGTGCAAGATCATCATGGAAAAAATAGGCCCTTAAGTGGCGAAAAATTTAGAAAAATCAGAGTTAGGCAACTTGACATAAAAATTTGAATAAATTATCTATATTATTTCAAAAATATGTAAGAATAGAATCTATAGCAAATTAAATGTAGTTTCTTTAAACTACTAGGTTTATTTTTAAAAAAATCTATTTGGTGAAAATTTGAAATTTCAATGCAGTAGCACTTAAATTTCAGGGAAAAAATAAGAACTAGGTGTCTATCTAACCACCCTAACCACAATAAAATGATAATATTTTTTTATAATATTTTAGATATAAGTAGAGGAATCATGTACCGATATGATACATATCTTATTGTAATTTTTTTCCAAGCAAATAGTTAATTATAAAAAATTTATTAAATTTTTTTAAAAATATAAAAACTCGTATGTCTAACCACCTTAACTTGGTCAAAAATTCATGAAATTCATTTTTTTTTTAATCATATAGTATGTGAAGCATGTTTCAGATTCAAAAAATTTGATACCATTTGAAAGCTATAGATGTTTTTCAATCAGACTATCAATCAGGACTTTAGTCATAATTCAAATAGAAAATGAATAATAATTATTTATTAAACTCAAAGTAAAACATAATTTATATTGGTGGAAAGTTGAGAATCTCCTTTAAAAAGCATTTTCATTTCATCAATTTTGGGTAAAAGAAAGTCATCAACCAAATACCCTACACATACCCATCATATCGCCACTTTTTGGCCCATCATGATCCTGCACATACCCCCTTATTTCCATCATTACAGTTTTGAACTTGTGGTTGTTGTGATGTTGGATAGAGGATAAGTTGAGGCTTCTAGGTGGTCCAATAATTAAAGGATTTGTAGGAGGTCTAAGAATTAAAGGACACGAGGGAGCTCTAATGTTCATAACCTCAAAAAACGTATCCTTATTTTTATTATCTCTTAGTGAAGGGGATTCTAATGTCACTTCATCATCTTCATCTAAGGAAGCCACATTTCTATTGTTTGAAAAACATGTGTCATTGTTGTCATTTTCCTACACCATGATACCTTCCCTAATAGGAGAGTTTTTAGGAGAGCAACAAACTAGATGTTCATGACATTCAATGGTTGGTTCTTCTAAAAGGGATTCATCACAAGGGAGTTATCAATGGTTGGAGCATCTTTCTTATCAATGATGGTATCCTCTCATTTGACAATATTATCCTAAGTAGGATGGGTAGGAGAAGAGAAAAAAAAAAGATTCTCATGCATTTCATTGCTTGGATCTTCTAAGACCAAAATATCTTCTTCACAAAAAGAAGAGATATTGGGAGAAAAAAAAAATTGTCGTGATTGTCCAAGATTGTATTCTCTTTCACTAAGTTAGTCTCACACACAAGAGGGATCAATGAAGAACAAGAAAGGAGGAGAAATGACTGCACATTCATATGCTTGTAACAATAATTTCTTAGAGTTTTCAACAAAATATGAAAGTAGAAAATGAAGTGTGATAACAAGAGACTTTTGTAATTGAAACGTGATGCAATAATTGCTCTACAAATCTGAAATGCAACAATTTTTTTAATTTTAAATTCCTAACTTAAATGGATGATTAGATGTTAATGCATAAATTAAAAATTCCTGAAACTTTCTCATGGCACCTTCAAAAAATTCAAATTTTGAGTGCCCATGTTGAAAAAAAGTTGATTTGCACTCATAAGTGCCCCTGAATTTTTTTTCCCAAGTGACCTACTTTGGAGGGTCACAATTTGAAGCTAGTTTATTTTCATGCCAAACACCTTGGTGGACTTATTCATGTGACATATGTGAACATGCATGTCATTTTTTCAGCTCCCCATGGTGAGTTTTGATAGGGTTTTGAAATGCAAAGCTGGAGGGTTCTAGAACATTTTTGTTGTTTGCAAACTCTTTGTCCTACAAAGTGGCCTCCTGTTCAAACTAATATTTCACAACTAGATGATTTTCAAGATAGACGGATTGATGTCCTAAATTCCACCCACATTCATATTCTCCTTGGTCTGGTTTTAGATCCTCAAAATCTGATTTGATATTTTTTTGAGATCAAAAGAAAATGCAGTTTGTTTTGATGTTACAACTGCATTTCTAACATGTTTCAAGGTGGTCAACTTTGACCCCTAAATCTTGTGATGAATGATGATTCAAGGAAATCCCTCTTGTACACATACTCAGTGTACCCAAATGACCTAATGCATCCATTGGAAGTTCCCCAGGAGATGATTTGGTATTTCTTTGAAGAAGCAACTTGGTGAGCTTTAATTGGTTTTGAACAAGTGCATTTGTAGAAAAGTCTAATTGAGCCACTTTGACATTGAATATCTTTCACCTCGTGATCTATTTTGCTAAGCCATTTTTTTCATTGCATTCTCATTTCAAATGTCTACACATTTATAAATTTTCATGGCTACAGGAGGTTGTTTGATTTGTTTCCCAGGGAAATTCCAGAGGCCACTTGACATATTTTGACTACAGTACAAAGTGCCTAAAAATGGATTCTGATGGTTACCCACTTCAAATCTTTCACCTTAGATGCATATGCAAGCAGCCTCGGATCAATTTAAAGTGAAATTTGTTTCAAAATTAAATTTATTTAGCTTGGCCAACATGGGGACCCGACATGCTTTGTATAATGGTGAAATTGTAAGTGTTGCATTGAGGAAATCACTTCAATTGATTTGCTTTGAATAGAGAAGCACATGCGAGGAGGCATAGTCAAAATTACCTTTAAGGTTTCTAATGCAAATAAGCTTTGTTTGACATAAGGAGATTCATGGGAGATTCGACATACTCTTTGTCAAATTCTATGATTCCTTCTTGTAGATTCCTGATGGTTAAAAGCCTGAAGAAGATATATGCATTATCTTGTTTATTGAAATATATAAATTAGGTTTGTGATCATTTCCAAAGGAATTTAGGCCCCAAAGCATCAATCAGGTTTGTGAAAGTATATGGAGAAAATCCATCAAATAAGAAAGTGGTGTTATTTCATTTGAGTTACCATAGGATAAAGTCTCAACATCTTTTAATTTTGCTATGTTATTTGAGTAGGTATATGATAGTTAAAAATAAAATATTTTATATAGACTAACATTATTCAAAGTCTCTACATTATATAGAAGCATATGTAGGTATATAGAGTTTTTCAAGTGGCTGCCTCTCAAAGAAGTCATCTCATGGGATACTGTAATTGTTGGAAATGAAACTTTCAGGGATTTGCAAATGACATTAGTTTTAAATTAATGCAATTGGCAGATGTAAGGTACATGTTCATATCTTGCTCAAGTTTTCAAAGCATTAACAACTCATGTGAATTGTTCGATCAAGTGCCCCATTGAAAATGGATTTCAACGTAAATTCTTCAAAAAAAAAAATGAATTGCTCTTTTTGAACAGAAGGGAAGGATCCAAGGAACCTGGCAGTGCACCTTGAGAATGATTGAGCACTGCATGGAAGTGAGGTTCTATGTTGTCAAATATTCATCAGTGACTGAGAAATGTCTCTACCATAATGTGCTAGTGCGCTAGCAATTTGTGCATAAAATGAAATATATCAAAGATGTTTGAGGTGTCTATACTGGCAGTAAGCACTCATTTATAGACCGACCTCTAGAAAAAATTGCTACACCACCACACAAAATGAGAAATGTGGCCTTGAGTGTGACAAGGAATGATTTGATGCTTGTAGTAAAATGTAACTAAATTGTATTAAAGTGATTGGCACAAACAAAATGAATGCATAAAAGGGGTTCCAATATGTCTGTGAATGCTCTAGTTTTTGTGAATTCTTCACTTTTTTCAACAATCCCATCAATAGAGTGAGGTGATCTAAGAGTTCAAAGCATGGATGCAATCTCGAAATGCACATTTAGCTAATATGAACTAGCTCGCTTTGCAATAGAGGCATCGCTAAGCATAAATGACTAGTTTAGAGTCAAAATAGTGATTGAAGTTGTACAAAGAGATTTAGGTACATGAAGTTTTTGCATTGAGAAGCCCAGTTTGATGCCTAGAGGAGTATTTAAATCTCTCACTTGATTATTTTTTGCAAGAAGGGTTTGCATTGGCATAAAGATGTATCTAACTATTTAAGGAATTTTGTAGTGGCATTGGCACCCAAATTTTATTATGCCAAGCTTAAACACACCATCAGGTAGAGCATTGCCTACGGTATTGTTTCAATGTTGGTAGAGACCAAGAATTTCTTGTGCTACAAAAGAGATGTGCCATCATGTCAGTTGAAAATGGTTGTTTTGAAGCAGTTGGGAAGGTTGCTAATGGGGCAGCCACCGTTTACAACAAAAGTGTATCAAAATTACTTGTGGAATTCTTTTTGGCACTAAAATCCTATGTTTCTTGCACCTGGATCAAGCATTAATTATGTAGAAGAATGGAGAGAAGATTGCATTTGAAAATTTTTAAATGCAAAAACCTTTGGCGCCCTCATAATTATATATGGAACAATCATTGAGTTTGATGGAAGTTACAGGAGGCAGAATTCCCCGCTAGCCCGTGAAGAGGAGGGTTAATGTCAGCAAAGAGGCACGGGGAAGTGGGGAGAGGAGGTATGGATTTAAATAAATCCATTTGTGATAAGTATAAAGCTTTATTTTAAAGCTTTAAATAATGACTTGTCCGCTAGCCTTAGCAATTTTTTGTTGTTGTCATAGGAAGCAACGAGAGAATGGAGATTGGCCAGGGTGGGCCCAAGAAGAAATTTTAAAAGAAAACCATAAAAAACATTAATGATTTTCCTGGTGAAATTATTTGTGTTGAGAATTAAATGTGATAGCACAAGTAAGAATTATTTTCCCCAATAATATAGTTTTGAAACCCTCATTTTTAAAATGTAAAATTGTAATATAAAGTGTAAGGTAAAATCAAAAGGCATGGGTAATTAAGTTTTAATTGCCCGATAAAAATTAAAGGCTTTCACTTTTAAAAAAGAGAAGTATTTTAAAATTGAAGTGGATTAATATTGGATGTAAGAATAAATATTTTATGCTGGTAAAAGATATTTTTCCTTCACCGTATTAAAGCAAAACACTATTTGCTGCTTGAAATAAAAGAATGAAATACAAGTGAAATCTAATGTTTGGTGGCAAAGAATAAAATAGAATTCACAATTAAATAATGACTTTGGTTGTTGGGTACTAAATAGGTAAAATATGGAGAAGGGCTTTCACGAGAGAGCAAAGACAGAACCAGTTTTCACACAGTAGGGTGAAAAATGAAAGTGGAGGGGAAATCTTTTGTAAGAAAAGATATTTTTCAACTGTAGAATAAATAATGATGATTCTTTAGGGTGGAGAATATTTTTATGTTGCAGGGTTGTTGAATGCATGAAGCATGAATCATAGTACATAATAGGGTTTCTCTTCAGGCATTGGGCAGTTATTCATCAATGAACCTAAGTTTTCCAAGTGTTTTCTTCTGATGTACTTTTAGGGTTTCATTCTCCTTAAGTACGATTTTTTGATTCATTGTATAATGAGAGAGTTGTTCTAGAATTATTCATGGGGAACATTATAATATAAAGCATTTCAGAGTTAAGTCTTAGGGCCTAGTTTTGTCAATATGTATGCAATTTTGATAGCAATACTGGCATAATAATATTGAATGGTGCAAATTTGAAGCCATTTTCTCTCCTATCTACTAGTAAATATAAGTTATGAATAATATAATCAAGAGTTATTTTATTTGTCTCCACTAAATTCTAGTGGAATTTTAGTTTTGTTCATTCTTATTGATTCAAGGAATTGATGTAAATTCTTGAGTGAAACTACCAGATTATGTTAAATTGAGTGCTAGGATTCTGATAAGAAGTGATGGTTGAGATGTTATGTTGAAATAATGTAATACAGTATCTTCAAAATCTTAATTGATGTGTATTAAATTGTTAGATCAGGTTGTGTAGGTATTGGAGTTGACTCTGTTCCAAGGACAAGGCACTAATCTAAGTGTGTTATTCTTGTTTCATTTTGTTGGTTAATTCAGTGGCTAATTACAATTTAAATCAATTTACTTATCCATCCCAGTTTGTTTGTGTGTGGAATTTAATGCTCTACATGTATATCTCTTGTTTGAATTAGACACTACCATGAGGGTTAGCCAAACCTTTAGGGTACTATTTCTTTTAAATAATTTGAGGAGAATTATTTGTTTACAGTATATTTGATACTTTGGCACACAAGTATCCATAAATGTACTATTGGGTAGACCCACCTTGGTCTTATAGAGCCAAAAGTGTAAGATATTTTAGTCCTTGACTGAATATTTTTCATTGGCCAAATCCATCTTTGAGTCTAAATATTTGAAAGTGGCTATTCTATAGGACTCATTGAATCTATTGATTTGGGAACCAACAAGTTTTCTAGATTGATATAGTAGGTTATGAACAACTCTATGTGTAATGATAGAAATTGTACTCCTTCTTGGAGAGGGTACAATTTTCATTTAATATAGACCTATTTTAGTACTATTACATTAAATACCCTTTAAATCACCATTAATAGGGCCCTAAGACCCTTTACTTCGTATCTCATCGATTATTTCAACTAAAAACTTGACAAAATCATCAAAAGAATTAAAATTTCTAACAACCCATCCCAAAACTCTAGGGTGGGACTCATACACCACCTTGGGCGTATGAGTCCCCCTAGATGGGACCCATACACCAAAAGTGGCGTATGAGTCCCACTTGGCCCCTTTTTAGGGTTTTTAGTGGGAAATCAAAGAAAGTTCAAATTTCATGAATGTTGCCCTCTAGGATCCAATAAATGGTAAGTTGGTGGATTTCCTATATAAACAAGGTCTCAAATCATTATTTCACCTAAGCAGTCATGATATCAACATAAGCTATTAAGATTTAAACATTCCAAGACTTCACAAGAGTGTCAAGAGAGTTTACAAGAGCATTTTTAAGGCATTCAAGTGTAGAATTGTTCATCATTTATTGAAGAAATTAAAGATCAATTATCATGTCAAGATAATCAAGCATCAATCATGTTGTTGAGCCAGTGTTGTGATGTAGCATAGAAGATCCATTTGCAAGAATTGTTTCATATCAAAGTTCAAGATCTAGATCTACATTCTACATGGCCACTTCATGTTAGATAGTTTATTCACACCCCAAGAAATCACTCAAGGTATCAGTGTTCATGTTTCATGTTTCATGAACTTCATGTTTCATGTTTCATTGTTTCATCATAAGGTTTAATTACCTAAACGGGGCTTGACCTAGGCAAACCCCTATATCCTAACAATCAACAAGTTTTTCCCTCTCTTTACATGTGTGATTGCAGATCTAGGTGTCTTGGAGCTTGAACATCCTTTGAAGATTAGGTTGCAAGGTTGAAGAGAGTCATCAAGTTGTCACAAGGTTGTCATCTACATAGAAATTTTCCATAGATTGCAAATCAGGGTTTCAAATCTAGAAATGAAGTATGGAAGGAAGAGCAAAGATAGGAGAGTAGATTTAGGTCTTAACCCTCTGAAAGGTAGAGTGAAAATGATACACCACTTATGGAATATGAGTCCCAGTATAGCATATTTTCCAAATTTTAGGAGATCCAAATCATACAAGTGCTAAAAAATTCGAGTTCTGGCACATAAACCCTAATCTGGGACTAAATCGGCTAGACTAGCGTATGAGTCCCAGTGGGATTTAAAAGCAATATTTAAGGTTTTTGGAGATTATTTTGACCTCATCCTTCTTCCAAGTGCACCTTTTTTCATTCTTAGTTTGTTATTGCATATTTCAGTTTCATCTCCTAGGTCATTTAGTTAGGTTTTGCATATTACTTTGTATGTTGCATTCATTTCGTGTCTTTCCAAGCCCTACTTTGGTGGTGAATCCTTTTTTAGTCACTAAATATACCCTAGGACACCGTATTTCAGATCTCTTTCCCCTAATTCATCCTTGGATTGAGATCTCTAGGGTTTTCCTTGAATGATATTTAGAGAAAAGTGTTGGTCTATCTCTTAAACATAAAGCAACATTTTTCAACAAAACACTAGGAAGTATAGAAAACCATAAAAAAATATCAGAAAAGTTGGTTTTTGTAGGCCTCCAAGGACTCATTCACCTAGGGGAGAATGGGTCCTAGTACAGGGCTTTTTAAAATTGAAAAATGCAATTTTTGAGTGATTAGATGTGTTCTCTATTCCAGGTCTCAGACTAGTATTTTTGTAACAATTTTTTTCAAGATTTGGTGTTTAAATGCAAGAAAAATGATGAACTATATGACACTTTTTGAAATGCAATTTTATCCATTTTTTAATATGAATGATGAAAAGTACACTAATATGCAAAAACTATGCAAAATCGGTCTACCATTATGTATTTTTTGTTTAATTTTCAGATTTAAAATCAATGCAAAATACAAGTTTACACCTAAAATGCAATGTAACTTTATACCAAATTTAGAACCCTAAATGTAATGAATTAATTTCAATCCTAGATCTAGGGTTTAAATGCACTCCAAATCAGAAATTAGCATGTTAAAAAACTTAGGTTCACCAAAGTGAAATATATAAAAATGGGGTTAGGGTTCACTACATATGGGGTTTTATACTAAATTTGGAATGTTTCACCAAACTTACTATAAATAGAAAGGTCAAAATGAGTGTATTGAACCCACCTATTTTACTATTTCATTCAGAAAATGAGATTCCTCAAGTCAAAATCCACTTTCAACCCTTAGGTGAGTGAATTTTATGAAGGATCTTGCATTTTCCCTTTTTTATGTTAAGACGGGCATCTAGGTCAAACAACACTTTGGGGAGAAAGATTAAAAATAGAAAATTAGCTCCAAATTGTAATATATAAAGTGTATTTAAAAGAGTAAGCATAATACTAATGGAACCTACAAACTTTCTAGGGAATCTGGAAGGGATAAATCGTGTGTACCTCTCACAAAAAGTTTTTTTCAAAACTAATGAGGACTCATTTGCCCTATGGCGAATGGATCTTGGCTAGGGCTCTCTAAAATCTATTTTTGGGCTCTATTCTCTTGTGTTTGCAATCCTAGATTCTTGAATCTTGTAGTTGGAAAGCCAAAAATAAATCTTGTAGGCTAGTTTCAGTGAAATTGCAAGAATGATGACAACTTTGACAACTTTACAATTTTTCTCTTCAAGAGATCTTCCACCAAAAATCTACAAATACACATCAAGAGAGAAAAATGTTTCTTGTTAGGTGAATGGGGGTTTTCCTTAGCCAAACCCTTTTTTGGTAATTAAACCTTGTAATGAAATGAAATAGCATGAAATGGATGATGAATGAACAAAGCAATGCCACAACTCACCAAACCCTTGGATGAACCTTGATAATGGAGGCCTACAACTTGCATGAAATGGCTTCAATGGATGTGGATCTTGGCTTTGAATCTTTGCTTGAAATGATACTTTGAATGGTCGATTGGATCATGAAACCTACATATACATATTAGCTCTAAAAACATGCATGACTCCACATAACTTTGACATAATGCTTGGATCTTGATTGCTGCAACAAATGATGAAGAAATCTGCTCTTGAATGATCTTGACAATAATCTTTCTCTTGTAATTGATCTCTCAACTGTGCTCTTGAAAGTCTAATTAAAATCTAATGTTAATTTGATAAAATATCCTTGTATTTATAACAATTTATCCTTAATTAAAATATCACAAGCCAACATTGAAATATAGATTTTAAAATATTAAAATACCACCAAAAATATAATTTAAATTAGGGTCGTAGGTCTAAGTGAGGACCCATTCACCCTTGGTCAAATGGTTCCTAGGTCACTTACCTAGGACACACTTTCTCCAACAATAAGTGTTATGTCATGGCATTGATGAATGTTGAGTTTTACCCTTCACAAATTGCAATCAATTAGGCTTGGATTTGAATTAAAGGTTCCAATTAAGACATAATTAACCTCAATTAATTAATAAATCCCTAGGTGAGTGTGAAAGTGTAAAGGTACACCTTACAACACCACAAATAAGGAATAATTAAGTCCATTTTAATTAATAGAGCACTAAACTTAAAGTGAATATGTAAAATGCATATTACACCACTAAATTAAGGTATACTTTAGCTCATTTTAATATTGATTCCCAAATTAAGTGTGAAAAAGGGACACTTTTTCCTACACTACAATAGAAAATAAACCCAATTATGCCAATTTGAACTTGAAACAAAAATATAAAGCTCAATATTAACACAAGTTGAAAAATCATTACAAATCTGAGAAGGGTAGAATGATGTTTACCAGTCACCAAAAGTCACTTTCAAGAGAATTTTTGGGAATCATTCACCCATAGGTGAATGGGTCTTTTATTAGGGTTTTTTAGAAAATTTTGGGATCCTCTGATGTTGATCTGTAGCTTCTAATTTGTCGAGGTTTCAATGTCAAAAGGTCAAAAATCAGATCCGTTGGTTAGATTCTGTGATTTGACAACTTGGACAACTTTGAAAACTTTTCCAATCTTACACTTCAAGAGGTATTCAATTATTCCTCAACCTAAATCTACAATTACAAACATAAGGGAGAATTTTTTTTGTTTTTGGTGAATCCGGGTTTGCCTTTGTTAAACCCCGTTTTCGTATTCAAACCTTGAAATGAAACAAAGCATGAAAGAAGGAATGAAGAATGAACAATTATATGTTACCATTCAACAAACCCTTGTATAAACCTTTTAATATAGATCTTAGAACTTGGTCTATAACATGCATAAAATAGCTTCAATGGATGTGGATCTTAATACTTGAGATAATGCTTTGAATGCTTGAACTTGATTTTCAAACCTACATCACAATGTTAGCTTTAAAAACATGCATGATGCAAGAAGAATTTGACATGATGATTGGATCTTGAATGATGCAATAAATCTTTAATAATTATGCTCTTGAATGCTCTAGATCATGAACCTTAGCTCTTATGAATTCACATAAAAATTCTAGGATTGATTTGATAAAATAACCTTGTATTGATAGGTATGTATCGTTAATTCCCAAAATTCAAATATTACAAACTGACATTGAAATATCGATTTGGGGACCTAAAAATACCACCAAAAAAATATTTTAAGTTTAGGTTGAAAGGCCTAAGGAGGACCCATTAGCTCATAGGAGGATGGGTCCCAAGTCCCTATTCCTAGAACACACATTGCTCAAGGTAAAGTGTTATGTGTTAGCATTAATTATTTTCAAGTTTCCCCTTTGGAAAATATAATTTATTAGGCTTG